>CM040444.1:1107466-1164910 GCA_022749755.1 Azadirachta indica
ATTTAGGCAAGCAAATCATATAATAATTAATTTGAAGAACTAGAATTATTTGTGTTTATTAATGATGTTAAAGTTTTTGGTTTTTTAATGGATAAATATATGTATTTACTTGATTTTTTTACCATGTTTTATTTCTTGTATCTTAAATTTTTCTCAATATTTATTATTATGATTGGTAAATTTTAAAATTATTTGATGGGTTTATAAATAGCATGATACATCTTTCTATTAAAAACAATTTCTATAAAAATATATTTTTAAGTATAGAAAAAAATTTAAAGAAACGATACTAATTGAACTATCTAAGAAAAATATACATGTAATGTGTTTTAAATTTTTTTCTCTCCTTAATATTATCAATAATAAAAAAACGTTCATTTTAAAATAAATATATGCGTGATAAAAATTTATAGAGTGAAAAAAATGACCCAATATTTCGTAAAATTTACTATAAAACATTTCAATGTAAAACCCAGTCATTCCAATAGCCTAGCAACCTAAACAGAGCCCAGTCCATAACATTTTAACAAAAGACAGCCCAACAATTTCACCTGTGTCCTAAATTAGCAAGACGGCCCAACATTAGTTTCCTATAATTTCTAATAACATATATTTATTTTTCAAATTTTAATCATATGCAAACAAACATACTAATTCATAGGTAATGAGAAATTTCCTTTTAATAATAAATAAATGTTTCAAAATATTTGAATTATAATTCTAGCTATAGATTTCTACGGCTGCTTGGAACCTGCTAAGAAAAATTTCATTAAATGGTTTGTATATTTCAATAATATATATATGTATATAATTTTTAAAATATTAATACATATAAATAAACCCTATGATTTCTTTCTATAATTTTTTAATAATATAATTTATTTCTTAAAATTTTAATTATAAATAAACTCCAATAAATAATATTATTATTATTTTTAATAAATAAAAACAATTAATACACCAACATGATAAAATATTGTTATTTTTATTTCTACTATTATGTTAAATCTCTTTAATTAACTAATTTATTTAGGGCTAGTTTGGAATTGTTGTAAATTTTAAAATAATTTGATTTTATTGTAGTTTAGAAATAATTAACTTAAAAAGAATTATTTTAGTATTTAGTAAATTTTATTTTTAAAAGAGCTATGAATTTAAACAATGGTTTTATGTGTTTGATAAATTTTGCTGTTAAAATATTGTAATAATACAAAGATTAAAATAAAAATATAATGTTGAACATAATATTTATTTCTCAAAATACATGTAGTATAAATTAATTTATAACAAGAAAAATAATTATTTTTATTATTAAATAATGTAATTTAAACATTGTATAATTTTAAAATTTAATGAACAACAAAATCCAATAACTAAATAAATAAAATATTAAAGTATTGAAAATCATACTGACCATAGTGATGGTTGTACAGCGACAATATGATTGAAGTCAAAAAAATGTATTTTTAAAATAAAAGCATACATAGAAGAAAATAAATATACTAAATTTTTTAAATAAATTTTGTTGAGGACAATTTTTTGTTTATATAATGTATGCATGGATATATATGAAATTATAGGTTTAAATAAATTAGATTTTGAAAAGCAGGTGAGGACTTGCTTCTCAAAATCTGCTATTAGATTGTAAATTTTGAATAAAAATAATTTTCAAAGAAATTATACGACACCTAAAATAGATTTTAGTGGTTGAAAATCACTTTTAAAGCTCCCAACAACAATCTCAAACAAGCCCTAGTTTTATGCGCCTATTACTTAATAAAAATATTTAATTTTATTTTTAAATAAATTAATAATATTTTTAAGCTAATTACCAAAATTATGAAATAATATTATGGTCATCTTAACTCTCACTCTTTGGAATGTTAACCCTTTAAATATAAATAAAAATCGAGCTCTCATGATTTAAAATAAGACATAAATAGTCAACCATTAGATTCATTCAATCTAATGATTAAAATCTATCAAAATTTGGCATTTAATATTATAAACTCAACAATCTCATCTACCTTTTATTGTTGGATCCATGGCTACAATTTTGTGTTTAAATTTAAGGCAAAAAGTTTAAGTGAATAGAACTTGATATGTATCAACAATAGTTCCAAGTTGATTATTTAATTAACCACATTGCATCTTTTGTTCTCAAGTATATAAATCATAGACCCTTAAAGCCTGAGACAAACCAAAGCTTGGTTTTTTGGAGCCTTGCACAAAGTGGAGGAATTGTGAAGATACAATAATACATAACCAAGTAGTGTTGAAGAGCTCAAATAAGGTAAAATCCCTTACACACAAGTTAAGGTGCGCACAACAAAAATATGTACAAGAACATGCATTCATATGGTAGAGAACATGCATAAGAACAGATTGACATTTGCAGATGGTGAGTGCAAGCTTTCATAACGATGGCAAATGAATCTATAGGTTAGATGTTAGACCCATAATTGTTGTGGTACACATAAATTTAATTTAGAGACTCATATTAAATCAACATGTCACAAAAAATAGAGCCAACATTAATGCTCTTGTAAATTTAAGACAAGGGCATGTGTAAAAGCATATAAGGGCATGCACAACATTTGGTGACAAGTCAATATTCCAAAAACACGATGTGTATAAATGGTTACATTGAAACTTATCTAACAATGTCGTATTTTAGTGGAAAATAGACATATGCAAGATGCATTGGAGAGGCTGCATATGAGTAAAATGGGTGGAGAGAAAAGGTAATGAGAGTTCAAACAAATGCAAGCTATGAGATTGGAGTCTCTAGATAGTGACAAGGGAACTCATAAAGGCTTATAATGAATGTACTTGCTAGAAATAATGCAAAGTAGTCTCTTTGATGTGATAAAAAATGACCTAGTCTCCATGGAAATGGTAAAGTGGTTCCTTGAAATGAAACAACATAAAAAGTGGTTTTAGTTGCTCTTTGACTTGGTAAAACTATTAGGTGTTTGCATATAAATATTACATTTGTTCCTAAACAACTAAAGGTGTTGGTTGCAAACATGTACCTATAACTAAAACTTTGAAGTGCATGATAGGCGATAGATATTGACTTGAATGAGAGTCTATTCTAAACACACTAGTTTCATTATATAATGTATTCTTTTTTTTTAATTTTTCTAATGGAATATAGGAAAGTTGAAGGTTAGAGCTTCCGAAAACTAGCTTGTGTATTTCTTTCTATAGTACACAACGAATATATAAGAGTAAATAAAGTTATAAAGTTTTGAGAGTTATTGGCTAAGTTGATGCTTAACACATTTTGAGGTACTATGGGCATTAAAAAGACTTTGTGACAATTGGTATCAGAACTTAGTTCCTTTGTGGTAATGGTTTTCTTTTTTCTCTCTTTTATATTTGTGTTTGTAATACCTTAATTCTTACTTTAATTAGAATACACATGTTGGATATACCCACTTTATATTATATGAGAACATAGTAGTTTAGAATTTATAAGACAGACATGTTTATTTTTTTAAAAAGATTTGATTAGAACGAATATGTTTATGACTTTAAAAGAATAGAATTATTTAATAATATAAATTTTGTTGTAAGCAAAAGGTATAAAAAGAGAAATTGAAGAGTTTGATTGAAATTAAGAGGCCATGTGTCTTAATTTAAGGATGGGATTTGGGTAGTACGTGCATGGGTTAAATGGTTAGCAAGTGTTAAAAAAAATTAATTAAATAAGGTAAGTTTGGCTCAAGCAATGGATATATATATATATATATATATACATATAAACTTTTGTTTCCAAATTAGAAATTAAGAGTTAATCAGGAAGGAAGGAAAGAGAAAGAAAGCAAAGAAGAAAAAGGTTCGATTAGTACTTAATTCTAATAATTGAATTTTAAGTTTAGTAAATTAATTACATAATTTAATTAGTATATAATATATGTTTTAATGCCTATATATATATATATATATACATGTTTTAGATGATGAGGTATGATGTATTTATTATTTTACATGTTTATTATTTATTATTGTTAAACTAGTGTTAGGAAGTGATTTTAAGAGGAATCGAAAGCCAGAGGAGTGTAGAAATTTTGTACGATATTCAAGTAGGTATTATATGCATTTGGTGGATTTTGGTTTTAAAACTGAAAAGTAGAGTGTTTTATTACAATTAATGTTTTGATAAATGCGTATGAAATTCCTGAATTACCACGTGTCAATTCAATTAATTATTTTTTAAATTGGATTTAAATAGTAATTTTCATATGAACGTTAAATTTTCAAATATAGAGAGAAAATTATATCAACACGTGTTGTATTTTTATAAATGTATTATTTGCATAGAAATGTTGTGAACATATTTAATAAATGCAAAGGTAATGGCCACGGTTGTTGTTGTGATGTGACATTGATATTTGGGGCGACGGTTCCAGAGAATAATATCTTTAAAGTACATTTTTGATGAAATAACGATTCTTGAGAATAATACCCCTAAAGTACGTATGGCTAGTTTTTGGAGCGGCAGTCTTTCAAAATAATGATTGTAAAGTACACAAGCACAAAATTTATAGAAATTGTTTTTTTTAAATAATAAAATTATGTGTTTTACGTTATTTATGTGAATATTAAAAGTGAGACTTTGATTTAATATTCTACTATACTCTTTGTTGAAAATTAAGAAATGCCTTTATATTCAAATTTGTTCATTACAAATTTTAAAACTGTCTTTGTGTATAAATATCTATTGATCATTAGCTCACTCCTATTTTTCAGATTTAAACAATAATAAAAACTTGTAAGTAAAAGATAAAGAGTACTCTAAACAATGATTTTGTTACTTTTGAAACTATATGTAATTATAGGAGCAGGGTTTTATGATGTATGGTTTTGATGTAATTTCCATGCTTGTACTTGGATTTTAGAAATTTATGGAATTGATTACATTTTGTTAAGCAATGAAATGAAGCAGCTGGTGTTTAATGTTATTGGAAATGTTTAAAGTGAAATTCTAAAATTTAAAGGATTACATAATTGACGTACACTATATTATAGTAGAATTCTGTCAAAATTATTTAGAATTAGGGGTGTTACAATGTGCATGAATATATTAAGGGACAATTACAAAGAAAGAGCAGAGCACTTGAAAAACAGTAATGGTGCCATTCCACCTAATGAAAGTACTTTGACAAGTAAAGTTGAGTTCAACAACATAGAGATTGTAGACTTTTGGTAGTAATATTAGAAGTTTGCGTGATGATTGGGCAATTAAATTCTACCATGGAGGATGTGGCACTTTCTGTGAGAGTGCTAAAGACAAGCATTGAAAATATTAGATTAAGTTGAAGTTGATGTAGATGGCTTTGAGCAATACTTCACTACATTTGCAAAAGCAAGCCTTTAAAAGTTAAGGTACCAAAATAGAAGTTTTTTGATGGGGCATAAGATACTGAGGAGTTTATAGAACTTCTTGTGGAATATGGAGCAAAATTTCAAAGCTTATAGGATGCAAAAAGATAAACCAGGTTTCCATGATGTTCATCTTAGAAGGACGCAGAATTTTATTAGCATACTCAACTAACGGAGTGTATCAATATGCAACGTGCAACAATAAAACCGTGAATTAAAGGCTTAATTTCTACCTAGTAACATATCAAACATATGGAACATGTAGGAGACTATGCGTAACAATTTAGTCTTTTTTAAGTGTTGGACATCAAGAACATTTCAAATAAAAACAAGTTCTTCAATTTCATGCTAGGATTACAGTCATGATGCAAACAAGTTTGTTCAACAATTATTTAGGACTTACTAAGTACAATAACAATAAGAAATGGTATGGTAAGTTTGCAACTCTTATCCAAGTCAATGAAATCATTTCAAGGAAACACAAAACCAAACTTTTGAAAAATGATGGCTAAAAAAATGAGGACGAATCCAACAAGACTAAGCCATGCAATCTACAAGAAAAGAAGAATTTCAGATACTTTATTTGTGATAGAATGTTTAAACTAGCAGAGACTTGATGCTTTAATAACGGAAGTGGAAAGTCTTCGAGAACTAAGGCAAAGATGGCAGACATACAAAGGCTCAATTTATTACAACAAAGATGCAATGTGTTAAGAAATAACTTAGATGGGGGCCTTATGTATATCACAAAATATGTAAAGGGATGAGTGATAAAGACATTGTTAAACGTCATAAGAAATGCAACATTTAAGATTGTATTTTCATTGGGTGTTTAGAGCTGTGAAGATCCTTTATTCGATGGAGATGGACATCGAGAAGGTAGTTGTAAGTCCTTTGTAAGTTAAACCTTGCCAAGGATTCATATAATTTACGTAGCAAGTTTACTAGATTTCAATCTTATATATTAAAGGTCTTGATTTATTCTTTAAAGTAAGGCATATATGATATCTTATTTATGGAGTTTATTCATCACAAAGATGGATGTATCAAGATTATGCATCATATGTTTTTATAACTTGAGTTGTTCAGACCATCATTCGAACAAGAAAGAATAATTCGAGCCTTATATGGTAACACTTGTCAAGAGCAAGCTGGAACGATCTAGGAGAAAGGTTAGAACAACTATGGAAGATGAGTTTAAAAGAGACAACTCATTGAAATGTCAAACAAAAATGCAACAAACCATGAGCACTCTAAAACCTGGCACATAACCTTTATCTAGGAAAGTTATTTGAGCTAGCAAATTTATTAAGAAAAAAATGTAAACTAAAAGATATAATAGGCATCAAGCACTCTAAAACGACCCTAAAACAATTTCTACGAAGAGCATTGTGGTCTTTTATACTAATAATATTAAAGTTTGTGGCAAAAGCTCTTATTGGGTTAAGAGAGCACTAAACAAGTGTTGAGAAACTAAAATGTCAGAGTTAACATCTAAGAGTGCATGTTTTCATTATATTAATGCAAAGCAGAAAATGAGGAGATGCTCAAGGTGACATTTGATGGTTTGAGCCTTACGTTGCATTAAAATTTTAAGATGAAAAAGAGCAACAAAAGAACTGCCAAACACATGTACAAGATTATAAAAATTACATTTTTTCTTTTACAGTAAATTGCATGCTCATTAAAAGGAATGCATTTGGTTGAAAATCTGGTGATAAAAAAGGTAATGACATTGCAGAAACAATCATGGAGTTAACATTAAAAAATTGAGAGCAATGTGAAAGCTTATTCAAATAAGGATAAGATTAGGGAGAAAAAACCAATTTATAAGTTGGAAAGAGGTTATTATGGGACAAGTCAAGAAAGTAGAAAAGGTGCGTCTTAGCACATTCTCGGTGAGGGTGTCAAAATTTTCTAGCAAAGAGGTTTATTCGATCCTTAATTCTCGTGGTACACATAGACTTGATTTAACGCCTTGCAACAGGTCAAGATTTCATAGAAAAATATAGGTAATGCTAAATCTCCTATAAATTTGATATAAGAGCATATAACAGAAACAGGCAAGGCGTGAGCAACACTTAATAGTAGGTTTTCGGAAACATGACGTAGACAACCTTCAACGTTGAAGCTCACCTAACAATGTCGTATTTAAAAGAAAAGCAGACATACGTAAGTAATGTAGCTAAACAACAAACTAGGTGGCAAAAGAAAGTAATAAAGGTTCAAAGAGATGCGACCTACGAGTTTTAAATTCTCTAAATAATGGCAAGAGAACCCAAAATGGCCCATACAAGAGTGCAGATACTAGAAATGATAGAAGGAAGACTTAGTCTCCTTAATATAATAAGAAAGGCGTAGATCGTCATAGAAATGACATAATGGTTTCTTAAATTAAGGATAATGACATACAAAATGAGTTCGGTTACTTGTTGAACTTGGTAAAATTATTAGGTGACTGTACATAGATGTTATTTGTCTTTAAGCAACCAAGGATATTGGTTGCAAATATGTACATATAACATAGGACCTTAGAGTGCTTGAGAGGTAATAGGCATTGAGTTTAGTAAGAGCTCAAATGAGCATACAACACTACAAGAAAAATGGCCTTTTGCGGCTGATATTTATGGCTGCTTTTTAATCTATAGCAAATAAGTATTATTTGCGACTGATTTGCAGTTGAACACAATTCCATCCCAAAAAAGTATATTATTTACGACTAAACTCAAATTGCAGTCGCAAAAAAATAGTTGTTAATTTTATTATTAAAACGACGTCGTTTTGGTGAAATATTTTATTAAAAATTGAATATTATGATTTTGTTTATTATATTTAAGTCCTCAATAAATGGGACTAAAATGTTTAACTTTATAAAACTAATGTTAAAGGTTAATTATAAAGATATTAAAGATAATAATGTTATTTTACATGAAAATTTTACTTTTTTCTTTTTCTACGTTAAAATCGTTTTTACATTAAATTAATTTTTTCCCCAAATCAAATCTTTATCCAAAATCAATTGTACTCATCAATTCACTCTCAACTTGCCGACGCCAGGAATGCCATCGTCAGCTTGTCAACGCCGAGTACGCCGTCAATTTTAGTGTTTCCTTTTTTCGAATTTCTGGAAAGTCTATATAATTTATGCAAATTTCATATGAATTTGATTAAATCTTTTTAGGGTTTTTAGTATTGATCTTTAGTGTGTGTGTGTGTGTGTTTTTTTTAGTGCATATTCAAGCTCATGCATGAATATTCCTGAACCTACATCTACATTTGCATTGTAAAATTAAAACCAGAGATGACGAGGATCAACAGTGACATTGATGGTGATTATAGTGGAGACACGCACTATGAATTGTGATTTGCTGATGATGATGATGAGAAAATAACCACGATTGCTTGTTGCCACTCTACCCATAGTGGTTGTTCTATTTTATTTGTGTGTTAACTCTATAATAGTCATTTTTGGCAACTGGCTGCTATTACTGCTCTTGGTTGTTGTTTTGCTGATGGGCAAATAGCTGTTGCTTGTTGTTTTGTTGAGGCTCTATTCCTGTTTCTTGGTCCTATTGACTTATTCCCACTTTTGTTCTGCTCGGTCTTCTGGTTAATTTGGTTTGCTTCCTCAATGAGTGAGGAAGCTTTGCTTGAAATTAGATCTTTTCTTTGGATTTGGGGTATGGTGTGGATTTAAAGGGCATTAAAAGCAAAGTGTGATTGGCAGTGAAGCTTTTTCTGTTTGCCAGTCACATGTTAGGCTTCTATTTTTTATATGTGTGGCAATAAATCATAAGAGTTTTTGAAATTTAAACTCTAAGAAACAGAGCTCTTTTTTGCTTTGTGGTTTACACTTCTTGTAAACGTGACAAATTAAGTTCCTGTTAATTGGCAATGAAATCAATTTTAAGTTGCCTTTGTGAAGGACCCAAGGTTCCAGAGCTTTTTTGCTAAAGGATGTGTGCTTTTACATGTGTCAATGGCTCTGTGGAGAATTATTTTTGAGAGAAGGCTTGAAGATTTGGCTTAGGATTGGCCAAGGTAGGTGGTTAGGGATTTTGTGCTGGCACTTTCTTGGGTCTTCTTTCTAGTTTACACTGAGAGGGATAAGTATGATTAGTTTTGAACAGAATTGCAACGGATGAATATGGAATCAGATTCAGGGTTTATAACTTGTGATGATGGCTCTACTTGAAGCAGCATCTGCTTGGTCTCTATTGTCTTTGTTGATTATGATTCGAGATTAAAAATTGGTTGAACTATTGGTTTTCTGGTGTATTTTCCAAAACATTCCAAAACGTGCTCTTATGTGCAATAGAAGAGATTAATGTTAAAGGAAGTAAGAAGCTGAGTTTGCTATCCAAATGTGTAGTATGTAGGAATTGTACTTTTTCCCAACCACTCTGTAATGTAATTGTTCTGTTTCCTTTCTTATGTCCCAACCTAAAAACATTTCCATTTCTGATTAGTTTTTGAAGCTAAGAGGGAAGAAGAGTCATTGAAGACCATATTGATTGTTACATGCATTTGCAATAGTGAGGAGAGTGTCTTCATTCAGTATTATTAGCAAAATAAGCCATTACTTATGGTTAAGATTTTGCTCTATCTGAATAACTTCCTTTAGCAATATTTTTATTCTCCAATCTAAAAACTTCTTGCTAGTTGTGATGGGCTGTTCTAGGATGTCTGAGATTAAGACAAGTTGTCTCTGCCTCTTTGTTGTTACAAAACTTTTGCTTAAAATTGACTATTACTTGAAATGAGAATTTTATTCTTAAAAGCCACTTAACAAAATTTAGAAAATGAAATCAATTAAAGTATGCATTAATTCTTATGATTTACTGTCTAGTATGATTTGTTGCCCAGTTAGTGGTTGGGTGATTAGTGCCTGTTCTTAGACATTTAACTGCAATTGTGATACATTATAATGTTAAATAAATATATTACAAAAAAATATTGGATATGATTTAAATGGAAGGTATTATAATATTTTAATTCACAACTCTTATGAAATAAAAAATCATAATTAATTTAGTGAAAACATGATTGATAAATATATTCATAAAAATTATTTTTTGCGATGCTGACTTATTGCAACCAATGAAAGTTAGCGGCAAATGACTAAAATTTGGCGGCAAAAACTGATTTTGCAGCTGAATTTGTTTTATTTGTGACTGAAGTTTTCAGTCACAAAAGACACATTTTTTTGTATTGCAAGTTTCATTAACTTCAGCCGCAAAAGACACATTTTTTTGTAGTGCAAGTTTTATTAACTTCAGCCGCAAAAGACACATTTTTTTGTAGTGCCAAGTTTTATTATACTGTATTCTTATATATATATAGAGAGAGAAAACAGAGACAGAGACAGAGAGGGTAAAGAGACTTTGAATATTAGAGCCTTTGTAAAATAACTTGCGCATTCTTGTGTTTCTTTCTTTAGCTTGCAACAAATATAAGAGAGTTAAGATACCCTATAACGCTAGGAGAGACTAAAATGGGTGTGAAAATAACTTAAAAATTGGTGTAATCTAGTCTAGAAAAGAAGAAATAAACTTTGTAAAAGGTGACTTTGTTCATGATCTTGGAAAGATGACGAGCATTCGTTTAATTTAGGTCTTAGACAATATACTATATCTTCTTAACAAGACATGCATAAGTGCCTTCTGACTTGATAAATGTTATAGGTGGTATCTTATATGAAAGACAAGTGTCGCTAAATAATCAAGCCTCGATAACTATAAATAAGAGCTTATAAATAGTTCATTCCAAGCATCCATATTCACTTTAGGGGCTTTTGATGGAGAGTGAGCTTTTAAAGAATATTTTATTCTGTTTTTCTTTCAATTACACTGAAATCAATATGTTTAGTGGCCCCAATCTTGAAAGCACAATCTGAAAATACATATATTGAGATATCAAAATTTATAGATAAATAGATGAACTATGTATATTAAGGAAAAGTTATAAAAGTATTTTTAAAATTATAATCAAATAAATTTATATAAAAATTAGATTTAAGAGTTTGTTAAATATTTTATGAATTTTATTTTACTTATATATAATTCTCAAATTTTTGAATTTTAAGCACGTTTAAAAACAAATACAATAAAACATGTGATTTAAACTAAATTATATTAGGAGTTTTAAGAAAAAAATTAGACAAAATATTATATTTTTAAAAATAAAAAAATCATCATATGCTAGACTTTTGATAATATTTTCTTTGAATTATAACTGCAAAGAGAGTCGTGTTTAAATAGATGATATCCGTGGTTAATTTTTTCCTCGATTCCAATTTGTAAGCCAACCAATTTTGAATACATGGATTAAGAAAAACATAAGGAGGTGGAAATGAATTGTTTTAATAGTGAAGAAGAGAAAGAAAAACAACCGAATTGATTTATTTAATCATTTTAGTCAATTTCTAGACTCTTTTTTTTAACATCAATAAAGACAAAATTTGATTATTTTATCTTTTTTTTTTTTAACATTTTTTATATATGCAAATATCTAGCATCAAAAGTGGACTCTAGACTTCAATAATATAATAAATAAATCATTATCTTATATATTGTTTTATATAAATTTTACAATCATACAAAATGTATTATTGTCAGTATCATATGATTTTCACTCTATAAATGAATCAACGTTATGTCACATATAGGAAAATTATATATATTAATATACTATATATTAAGATAAAATCTTTACTTCTTTATAATTTTTTGTCCCTTTGATATAATTCTTAAAAGGAATTTTTGTTTTTATAAAAAATTATTTATGTCTTATGTGAAAAGTGTGTTCTATTAGGTATTATATAATAGAACAAAATCAGCAGCTTTTTTTTTTTTTATACAAAATTTTACATCAATTATAAATTGTTAGATATAACCACATTTAACAATTGAGAATATATTTGATAATGTAATTAATATATAATTAATGTATCCATAATTAATATATATATCCGATATAATTTCAATCGTTAGATGTGATCATATCTAACGATTTATAATTAATGTAAAATTTTGTGTAAAAAAAGATCTGCTGATTCTGCTCTTTATATAATTTATAAATTTTGTACGACATATCTTTAAATCAAATTTGTTGTAAATTTCATTAGTATTCAAAAGATATTAATTTTCAGCATATTTAAAGACACTAAATTTTATTTATTTCTTAATACATTTAAAAAATAATTTAGAATTTAGTCTAATGATTAAGATAATATAATGAAGAAAAGTAAACCCTTTGGTGAAATATGATCATCAAATGGGTTGATTTTTAATGAGTGAAATTTAAGAAAAACAACAGTTCTTTGAGCAAAAATGATGAGAAGAGAAATTGAATTTTATGGAATGGGTTGGTTTTTGATGAGTGAAAATTAGGAAAATAGAAAAGTCTTTGAGAAAAAGTGAGAGAAGAGATTGAATTCCATTGGCAAAAGGGAAATTTTATTGTAATGGGATATTAACAATTTTATCCCTATATTTCATCAAAATAATATATTAGTACAATAATATAAAAATATTGTCAATTTAGTCCCTATATTTTGAAGACGTTAAAAAGAGTAATTCTTTTTTTACCATTTTTCTCCCTGGCTATTTCGTTAAAAGAAAAAATCATATGAATCCGGGGTAGACTTATTTTATAAGGGCAAACACATAATTACAACTATTATCATTGCTAATGAATGGGAATCAAATTGTAAAAAGTAAAATTAGAAATATATGAGTCTAATTAGATATATTATTTATCTAATTTTAAAATTATAAAGAAAGATAACAAGATTTTAATAAAAATTTAAAAATGATGGTATTTGCATCATTCTTTATTAATATTTCAACAGCAGGGATGAGATTGTAAGAATTGAGCAAAGTATTGCCTAATTTATTGTTTCTACAAAACTCAAGAACTAAGTTGTCAATATTCTATTTTTCCAATCTAATAAATATCCAATGCTGAAATAATTAGGTAGGATTATGCTATCAAGAAATGGTCAAAGTTCTCATAGTAAAAGTAAGACTATATATATGATGTTGATTTCCACTTTATTTGTCAAGACGTTCGCATTGACAAGGTCTCAATCGCCTTGAAAAACCTGCACACGTTAAAGAATCATTAATCATTAAGGGAGGATTAGGTAATCTTTTTAATTAAAATAATATTGTAAAAATAAAAAATAAATAAAATAATTGTTTTTGAGAATATAAATAAATTGTTGTTATAATCTTAAAGATTTTCTTTTGTAAAATATGTTTGACAAAGAATTTAGTTAATAAATTTTGCTATGATTTTTTTAAAAAAAATTAAAGCATGTTTTTTGATGATGAATCCAAACACATCCAAATAACCCTATAAAAAAATGGATTTATTTTGTAAGTTTAATCCATCTTGTCACACTCAATCTTTGTTTAATTAACTTACGCAAAGTAATTATCTTTTCTTATAAACAAAGAAAAATAACTCTGTTTTTAATAATATATATAATGAGAAACAACTTTATCATTTGATATAAAGAAAGGTGAATGAGATACTTAATTTTACATATTTTTTATATTATTTATAAATAATTAAATATATTTACTTTTAATTATTAAAATATAACATGCATATTAATTATGATATATTAATTATATATATCAAATTTAATTTTAATGTATTATTGAAAGTATATAAATTTAATGGTTTATAAATGATATAAAAATATGTGTAAAGTATGAGAAGTATTATGAGTTTTTTTTATATAAATTTTTATATCATTTGTAAGCAATTGAGTTTAGGCACATTTAATAATTGACATTAAGTCTAATCATAAGTTAATGTAAATATAAATTAAATATCAATTCAATTAATTAACTTTACTATTTAAGCGGATTGTGCAATTTGATTGACTGAATATTAGTAAATCAATCATATATAATATTTTGGATGTAACTTAAGTGGTATAAAATACATTTGATGCTCGCAAATCATTATAAGTTTGAGTAATTAATAATAAAGGGCAAATTTTTCATATTTTGCGGATGAAGTTTCTCACTATTATCTAAAAGTTTTTAATATATATATATGTTATATAATGTATGAAAAATTCTTTTAAATGAAATATAATCAAATCTAGGTGGCTTTATTATTATTTTTGATGAATTTTAAAATCCATTTAAAATCCTCTGCATAATACATAAAAAAATATTCTCAATAAACCCCAATTAAGAGAGTTTTGGATTGATACTGGATTTTAAAATTGTAATTGAACATGTAACAAACAAGCTAACAATACAAGTCAATTTAATTAAATTAATTTTTAATCAAAATTCTATACCACTCCAAATTATTATTAGAAATTAACATGAAATATTTAGTTATTAAAAGGCCACGTATTGTTGATTATTATTTATTTTGGAACCTTCTATCGTTTATTATTAGCAATAATATAATATCTTTAATTTAAAAAAAAAAAATTTTATAAAATAAGTGATTTCGCCTCCTCTATAGTGTCTTCTATCTCCTATCTCAGTCCATATTTTATGTCCTTATCAAATAAGGACAAAGTTGGTTCATTTTTTAATAAATAGCTACCTAACCCTAATCAAATGACTGAAATACCCTTGAATTTTACCTCATCGTTTTGTCAAAAAATATTTGTTGGGAATAAATTCGTCATTTCATGAGGGTCTGGGACCTATTAATTAAAAATGGAGAAACTACTGGAACCCTAATGTTGTTATCCCCATTATATTATATTACATATATATATATATATTACATTCTGTAACCAAATTCAAAAATAAATAAAATAGGACAACTACAGATCGCTCACTAATATTTAGAGAAAAAACAAAAAAAGAGATATTTTAATAAAGTTAACCAATAAGTCTCGAATCTTATAGAAATGGTGGTGGGGACCTGTATGTAAGAAATAATTACAGTATATATTGTTTATTATTTTAGTAAATAAAGGGACCTATTTGTCAATATCCCAGAACCGTAATTTATCCCGAACGTGGGCGGTTATATGAAGCTTGTCACCTTACGTTATGGCGGCTATGGCCGTCTTTACTTGATTACTTCCAATGACATCTGCACTTTGTCAGTACAAACGCAAGTCCTCGCAGATTTTGAGCGCGTGTAATATCTTCTTCCTCTATAATCTAGCGTCTAGCACACGCGCTATCCTCTGACCTTCATTAACTAGCAGAAGATCCTCCATTGATAAGACTGGTGAGTTTGACTAGTTTTCTATCAGATCAACGAGTAAATCATTCATGGCGTCAAAAACCACTAATTTCCTTTTTTCTTTCTTCCTCACTCTGTTATTCCTCTGAATAAACCGTAGCTTGAAATACGAAATCTGAGGTTAATTGTTGCAGAAAACAGAAATGAAGAGCCTTTTTTGGCAATTTGTTGTTTCTCTGTTTTCTCTCTTTGTTTTCTCCTTAACCTCTGCTGCTTCTCCTCCCACAAATTCTTCTTCCTGTCCAATGGACTTGAATTATGTGCTGAGAATTCCATGGAACAGAACAGATTGCCAAAATTTTCAAGCCAACAACACCAATATCAGTAATGTGAAAAGCCCATGTTGCCAAAGTCTGTTATCCCTCTATGGTGTTGCTTTAGCTCAGCATCTCAAGGAAACTTCTCTCTTTCGGCTTCCAAGCTTGCCCGCCTCAGTTTCTTGTCTCCAGGATTACCAGACAAAGCTGTCATCTCTTTCTCTGCCAGATACCGTGGTTTCTCATTGTTTTCACCCTTTACAGTTTGTGCTCAACCGTAATATATGTGCAAATATTGAGTCAATCCAGGATTGGGAGAGCCGGCTTGGTGATTCAACTCAGTTGAGCTCGGCTTGTAAGGGTGATCTCACTGATCTTACTGCTTGTGATGCTTGTGTCAGTGCTGGATTTAAAGTTCAGTCACAGTTGATTGCTATTGATGGTAATAGAAGTCATGCTACCGACTGCTTTTACTTTACTGTACTATATGCCGCCGGTATCGTTAATGAGAATGGGCCAGAAAGTGATGGAGCTATGTCATGTATTCTTGGATTGTCATTGAATTCCCAAGTTAATTCTTCAAATACGAGGCATTCTGCTCTTACTTTTGGCTTGACTGGAGCCGGGGTTGCTATCTTTGTCATGTTTGGATTGCTGGGTTTGTACTTTTGGTGGGACAAAAAATTGAGGAGAAGATTTTATGGGTCTAATTTAGATCATTTAGAGGAACAAGGGTCTAGGCCAAAATTGAGGCCTAATGCTGGTTCAATTTGGTTCAAGATTCAGGACCTTGAAAGGGCTACTAATAACTTTTCGCCAAAGAATTTTATAGGCAGAGGTGGGTTTGGACTTGTTTACAAGGGGCTTCTACAAGATGGGACAACTGTTGCTGTTAAGAAGGTTATCGAGTCAGACTTTCATGGTGATGCAGAGTTTTGTAACGAGGTCGAGATTATTAGCAATTTGAAGCACAGAAATCTTGTGCCTCTTAGAGGATGCTGTGTGATTGATGCAGATAATGAGAGGTACTATGAGAGAGCGGGCGAGCGATATCTTGTTTATGATTACATGCCTAATGGAAATCTCGATGACCATTTGTTCCCTTCTGTCGATAAAGAAAGTGGAGTTGTTAAAATGCCGCTGACTTGGCCTCAGAGGAAGAGTATAATATTGGATGTTGCAAAAGGGTTAGCTTACTTGCATTATGGAGTGAGACCTGCAATATATCACAGGGATATTAAGGCCACAAATATTCTACTAGATTCAGATATGAGAGCAAGAGTAGCAGATTTTGGGCTTGCAAAACAAAGCAGAGAAGGGAAGTCTCATCTTACCACTAGAGTGGCAGGAACTCATGGGTACTTAGCCCCTGAGTATGCTCTTTACGGGCAGTTGACTGAAAAGAGTGATGTTTACAGCTTCGGGGTGGTCATTTTGGAGATAATGTGTGGGAGAAAAGCTCTTGATTTGTCGGCATCGGGATCTCCTCGTGCATTGTTGATAACAGATTGGGCCTGGTCATTAGTGAAAGCCGGAAAAGTGGAGCAGGCTTTAGATCCTTCTTTGTTGAAAGAGGGAGATTTTGGGAATTCTAATCCGAAGGCAATAATGGAGAGATTTGTCTTGGTTGGGATTATGTGCGCTCATGTCATGGTGGCTTTGAGGCCTACCATCATGGACGCTTTAAGAATGTTAGAGGGGGACATTGAAGTACCGGCAATCCCTGATCGGCCTATGCCTCTCGGACATCCTTCATTCTATGGTGATGGTAATACTTTCAGTATCTCGCCGGCATTGAGTGGGCTGCAATTACATACCGGAGACATGCTCAGGTAATGCAGAAAGATCATTATTTTGTGCAATTAAAATGCTGCCTAAAAGTATGTTGAGGCATAAGCATTGTTCATAAAAGATCGTTGAGTTGGTTCTGTGATCGTGGTTCAGCAATTGGATTGGTTTAAAGTCTGGAACGAAGAAGCTACATTTTTGTTAGTATTTGGTTAGTATGTGTACAGAATTGCTATCTTCAATTCAAGAAGTCCGATTATAAACCAACCTGTGTATGATAGGTTTAAATTTATGAAGTTGTAATGCTACAGACTGTAACAAAAATTAGGGGCAGATTGAAGACTCGTTGATGGAAGTGAAGCACACAAGAAACAAGCATAAACACAGTTCCGCTTTTGACAAAATGGAAGGAAAGAGAGAATGTTGAAATGTTAAATGACCATAGAAATAAAGGATTTTTATCTTTTCTTCCAACTTGTTAATAAACAAATGGAATGGATATGATATTTCTGAAGAAATAGATTTATAAGAAATCAGGTTGTGGTACTTCTGTGTATTAAACTGCAAACGTATTGAGATTATTGTTTTTCGTTAACAAAGCTGGCATAACTGCTTAAGTTGTTTTCTGTTTTGGCAATTTAGGCTTGCATTTCTGTTTATGGTTGTGTTGTATTTGCATCCTTGATAATTACGCACTCACAGGTACGTTGAAGAGAGTTATGGAGAGTCTGGTGCAGTTTCACTGCTTCAAAGGTTTGAAACGTTTTGTTCCTAGTATTTTCAGTCAGCTAATAGGGAAAATTTTTATTGTATAGAAATTAAATTACAGAAAAATTGTGTTGTTTGTATATTGAAGAATTTTGGAGTCTATAGCTCAATTAGTTAAAGCAAAATAAATGTAAAACTACCTTAAATCTCTTTTTTTTGCTGTAAATTCTTTAATAATATCTTGACTAGCATCTTATTAGTCTTGTGGATTCTTTATTGTCCCCTTTGTGTAACTTCAGTTTAAGCTAAGCTGTAAAAGTTGTCTGGCTTTTCCTATTCTCTCTCTAGACTATTTTCTACTCTCTCTCACCAGTGTTTGTACCTTATGGAGCTAAACGTGAAGCCAGAAGCCACTTTAATTTAGACAATTACTCCAGATTTTGGTTCTTGAAAAAGCATTAACAACTGCTACAGGTGATTTAGCTCACAGTAGAGACTACTGTGTGACAGAAGAATTTCACCAGATAGATGGTTTCCCTTGAAATCCAATCTCTCTATGTTAGAAGTTTGAGCCATTTGATTTTGAATGTTGCGATAAGAGAAGTGATTTCTAGAATCAGGCAAATGGAAAATTTTAACCGGCCAATTTCTATGGGGATACTGTTTTTTCTGTTATGACAAGTTAGAGTGACAGAAACATTGATCTTAAGTACTGGGGGAAAACTCAAATTTTCTGTACACTCAACATATTTATTCTAACAAAGTTACCTCACAAAAGAATGCTACTCTGTAATTTTCAATTTGACTCGTTAGAAAAGGCAGAGAAAGATTTTAAGCCAATTGAAGTAGTGACTCAATCATGTGTTTCCCAATTCTATGATTTCCCAATTCTATGATGATGGTAATACTTTCGGAATCCCGCCAGCATTGAGAGGGTTGCAGTTACATAACAGGAGACAGGCTCAGGTAATACAGAGCTATTGTTATTTTGTCCAATTAATATGCTGCCTAAAAGAGTGTTGAGGCCTGAGCATTCTTCATGAATGACTCTTGTGTTGATTCATCGAATACTGTTTAGAAAATGGATTGGTTTAGGGTCTTGGACAAAGAACCTACATTATGATTTTTATTTGGTCAGTATGTGTAGAGAATTGCTAAGGACCTCAATTCAAGAGGTCTGCATAAACCAACCTCTTATGATAGGTTTAATTTCATTTTATTGTATGAATTTGTAATGCTACAGACTAACAAAAATTAGAGATGGATTGAAGATGTGAAATGAGCATAAACTCACTTTGGTTATTGACTAGGTGGAAGGAAAAAGAAGAAACTGTTGAAATGTGAAATGATCCTATAAATTGCAAGGATTTTATCTTTTGTTCCATCTTGTCACTGAATAATACAGAACTTATGATATCTCTGCTGAAATAGATTTATGAGAAAAAAAAAAAAATGGAGTTACATTCATTTAGTATTAAAAATATTGAGATTTTTTGTCAAGTAGACTTGCAAATCTGTTTACATTATATTGTATTTCCAATCTTTATAATTACAAACTTACAGGTGTATTGGAGAGTCACGCACTCCGATTGCCTTTCACTATTTCAAAGATTTGAAACTTTTTGTTGCTAACGTTTTCAGACACCTAATAGGGAAAATGGTTGTTTTATAGAAATGAAATCTTGGAAAAGTTAGATGCCAGCAAAGCTTGTTAGTATATTGAAGAATTGGTGATTTCTATATTTCGACAAGTTAAAAGGATTTAAATTATAGTTTCTGTTAGTATTTGTTTTCCCTAAACAACTCCTGGTAGAATGCAAAACTAATTGCATTCAGAATTCATAGTTAAGTTCCATTAACTATTTTACTGAGAGATAGACCTGAACGTGCATGGCTATCTGAAAGAACTTTCAGTGCAGATGAAAACTTTGTTTTGGTATGTGCATCGGGCAACAATTTCTCTTTCCAGTTCTCCTTAGCCATGTATTTTTTATTTAATTTTATTGTAACGTGAAAGACAGATGACTGCAGTATGGTCTTCTCATGTTTTGCTATTCTCACGTTTTTTGCTCTGTCTTTCTTGTTCAATTTGTGCAAGTTCATTCTTAAGCTGATCTGTTACATTTGTTCAGTTTATTGAACTAACTGTAATGGATAATAATATTCCTTTGATTTTGGTTTCTGGGAAAAACATAACTGCTATTTATCAGTATCTTTTAGCTTACAATTGAGGTGTAATTAGCCAGTTACGGATGACAAGCTCTTTTTTTGAGGATTCACTTCATAAAACAGGATTGTTGATTTTTTGGTTCTCAGACAAGGGCATTGTATGAGGGTACTCCAAAATCCCGGATTTCCTTGAAAAGTTGAGCTGAGAAAGGTACGAACTTACTGCTTCAAGTATTGGTCCCTAGAGGTTGTTATCCAGAACTGTATAATATGGACTACCGTGTGACAAAAGGATTTCACCAAATAGATGATTTCTAGAGAACTTGTTAAGGATTTCACTTGAACACTGGTTTGCAATCAAATACAAAACCTTCAGCTTTTGAAAACCATCTGAGGGCTTGTTGTCATCATTTCAAGTTGCTCCATTACAAAATCATTAGAAGGTTAGATGTGTAGGTTCTTGCAACTCATCAAAGTTTTCTATTTACTTCAAACATTGATTGGATTGCCATTAAAAATGAGAGTGGAAGTATATTGGACAAAATTCATCCCTCTAGCTTATTTTTGTTATCCATAACTGTATAATAGAGGCTACTGTGTGACAAAAGGATTTCACCAAATAGATGATTTCTGAGGAACCTGTTAAGGATTTCACTTGAACACTGGTTTGTAATCAAATACAAAACGTTCAGCCTTTGGAATCTATCTGAGGGGTTGTTGCCATCATTTCAAGTTGCTCCATTACAAAATCGTTAGAAAGTTGATGTGTAGGTTCTTGCAACCCATCAAAGTTTTCTATTTACTTCTGACATTGATTAGATTGCCGTTAAAAATGAGAGTGAAAGTATATCTGACAAAATTTATCCCTCTAGCTTATTTTTAGCCAGTTTAAAGCAACCAGTGATTCACATGAATAAACATTATGTCACAAGATAATAGTGAAGTTGTTGCTACCGGAGTGAAGTCTGCAAAGCTGGAATGGGGAAAGAGAACCAGGTTGGCTGTTGCTGTGACAGAGCAACTCTTACAAGTTTGAGAGCTCAGCTGTATTTGGTGGGAATCAAACCAGTTGGTGTGGTAGGAAAGAGGTGGTGACTTCTGAGGTTTGTGAGGTGGACAATAGCACTGCCAGACGCTGTTAAACCTAGAAATGTTATTGATGGGTAAGGTGATTTCTTTTATTGCCACCTTATTGTAAAAGTAAGCAGAAATTGGTTATTGAAGAGCATAACCAGTTCTCATTCTGGACATTGGAAAATTCTTCAAGCAAGAGAAACATGGATTCTTTTGCTGTAGAAGTGTAGAAGCTTGAGAGTGAAAAGAATTCATTGGCCTGTGAAACTATCGTTGTCATCAAATTTACTCGATTTTGCTGCTTGCTAAAGGAGTGAAGATGATTTATTAGGCATAAACCATGTGATGGAAGAACTTTCCTGCATTGATGCAACAACTATAATGTAAGTGCTCTCATATCAATGATATATTTCAAGCTGAAACTTTGAGAACCGATATTTTTATGGTGTAATTATGTTTACAAAGTTCTGATGCTATGATGTTCCTAAATGTATCAAGAACAGGAAGAGGCTAAAGACTCATCAACTGTATTCAAAATCTGAATATGATTATTATCAGGTGTTATGTCCTTTCTTGAACATCGTGGCAAGCATGTCAAAACACAGTTTGGTTATCTGAAGTTTTTGAAAAAAGAGTAAGAGAATTTAGTAATTTTGAGACCTCAAATTGAAGGTTTAATTATTATTTGATGAAAACGGTTTCTGCAGCAGAAAAATTCTGAAAGATTAAATTAAGTTTTGTTTATGAAGTGTAAATGGAATAGACATGTGAAATGCAAGTATTTCAGGTTATTTAGTCTCTCCAGCAGCACTACTGGTGTAGCCTCTTTAACTTATTTCTGTTACGAAGAATTTAAATATAGAATTGAATGCAAACTCTATTTGCTGATCTCAACAGGTTTCTGGTAACTTGCTTAGCTCATGACATAGAGACACGGAGGGAGAGATTTCAACAAATTGAAGCAGCAATGCCCTGCAATATCTTAGGTTTGTTCATACATCCTAGAAATGTTTTGTGAATAAGAGTCCGTTCTTTTCTAGTTATGTCATTGTCTTTTAACTTCAATGTTCATTATGTCAGCTATGGTGTCTTTCCCAATTATCTTGAGGTTGCTAGATCTCTGATTGTCCCTGCTTCTCAACGCCGCAAGCAGGACCTTGAATGCTTCAGAAATTTTAACCTCTGAAGGGGATACAATATCCTTCCTGCGGCTCCAATAATGAATCTGAAAACAGCTCCAGCAGTGAGTCTGTAGAAAAGCTCTTTTTTTGAGAATTCACTTGGTACAGTAGACTTGTAGTAGCTCTTGGCTGCGAGGACTAAAACTCTGGAAAGCGTCTTGATCTATTTGGCTGCAAGCTTGACAAAGGGAGGCAAAGCATGACAAAGATAGTAATAAAAGCTCCAACGTCAAATGAGTCATGGTTTTTCTTTGATGTGTCAGGCTGCAGTTTTCTGTGCTTATCTTATATCAGAGAGAAGAATAAAGAAGAAAAATGAAATGTTCAATGATATGGCATGATCTCATTTCTCATCTTCAAATTCTGGAATACAAATTCAGGGATGGTGACTGAGGATTTAAATATATAGATACATATACCTTGAAAGTTGCAAGAATAATTACTTTAATTCAAATCATAACGATTGTTATTATTAAGTCGTCAATCATATCTCTTAGTAAGCCAAAGTATTTTTAAAGTCCAAAGATTACGGAACAAAAATTTGGGAAGTAATGGAGACTCATTGATGCAAACAAAATGAAGGGAAGAGAAGGAAAATCACAGCCTCGAAGAGTAGAATGTTAAAAAAGGAATAAAAGAAGAATAACTAGGGATTAAATTGTTGAGATTTGAAGTGTAAAGATCTCAGGTTGCTTTTGTATCTTTATCCTGCAGGTACTGGCATAGCCTGCTCATACTCTTTTTCTTCTACGATGAGGTCATAGAGTAAGAAAACAATTTATATTTACTATTGAATGAAAACTCTGTTTACTATGATGTCAACAGATCTACGCCAACTTTCTTAGCTCACAACACAAATTCAACTCTCTAATTCAAAGCTACTGATTCATTAGAGAAGGCAGGGAAGCAGAGACAGATTTTAACAGCTGAATCTGTGAGCGCATGCAATATCTGAGGTAAATACAAGTAGAGCAAAAGTTTGTTTCTTTCTAATTTTATCATTATCCTCCCAACTTCAGTATCCATTTTGTGCCACTTAATGCAAACTAAGTTTTCAATCCTATCTATGTTTGTTTCATACATCCCCAGAAGTCTAAAGTTATCGACAAAATTTTGTCCCTTTCTAATTCTATCACTCCTTTGAACTTCAATGTTCTTTTTCTCAATGCTATTATGTCTTTTCCGATTCTATCTTGATGCTGCCACATTTTTCATAAGCCCTTTCGTCTCAAGTGTTGCAGAAATTTTAACCTGTGTAGGGGATAGAGTATCCCGGCTGTGGATCCAATAACGAACCCAAAAGCAGCTCCGGCAATGAGTCCATAACCAAGTTCTTCGTTTGAGGATTCACTTGGTACCGCAGGACTGATACTGCTAGTACCTGGTTGAATACATGTACGCTTTATCATCGATCCACATAAACCTGGATTACCTTCGAAGCTGGAGGCAGGAAAAGTATCAAGCTGGCCACCTGAGGGTATCAGCCCTTCAAGATTGTTGTCTGCTACACTAAACGAAGACAAGAAATGAAGGCCTCTGAGTGATGCAGGGATTTCTCCGGATAGAGAATTTCGTGAGAGATCCAACTTCTCTAGCTTGGCAAGTTGAGATATACTCTCTGGAATTTCACCAGAGAAGCTATTGTGACTAAGATCCAGAACATGAAGGTACTTCAGTTGACCAATATCGATGGGGATATGGCCACTGATGCTGTTGTTTCTCAGGTATATGGCTGGCGGCGGGTTGGAGAGTTGATTGTATTGCATATTAGTGGCATTGTTTGGCATGACGAAGACTGGCAACTCTAAATATGTCCCATCAAGTTGATCGTAAGGCTCTTTTGATGCCAACATTGGCAGTCTGCATAATTCCTTGGGAAATTCTCCTGAAATGAGGTTATGAGACAAGTCTATGTAGAATACGCTTGGCAAATACAAGAACCACCCTGGAATTGAACCAGTGATCTGATTGACTGATAAGTCCAAGACCTGAAGTTTTGTTAGCTTAATTAGCCAAAGTGGGACTTGGCCTTTGAGTTGGCAACCCCCTAAACCCAGAATCTGGAGATTTAGAAATCCGCCCGATAATAATGTGTAATGATCATTTGGGACTGCCTCATTCATGAAGTTCTTGGAGAGGATGAGAACGCTGAGGTTCTTCATACCCATCAAAATCCTGATCGCACCGGTGACATTGGTAAAATTGTTGTTAGAGAGTGAGAGGAAAGACAAAGATTCCAGAGCATCTATTTCACTTGAAATTTGTCCTTCTAGTTGGTTACTTGCCAGCCTAACTGCAGTCAGCAACTTGCATGAAGCAAGAGTGGAAGGAAAGTTACCACTAAAATTATTGTTACCGAGGTCGAGCGTATTTAATTGGATCAACATGGAGAAATTGAAGGCCGAAAGATTGCCTCCAAAATTGTTGACCCGTAAATTCAAGGTTTCGAGATTGGTAAAATTCATCATAGATGGGGGCAAAGAACCAGAAAGGTTGTTTATATGGAGGAGCAAATATTTCAAGTTGGTGAGCTTGCCAATATCTTTCGGGATAGCACCAGTCAATTGATTGGAGTAAAGCTCCAGTGTAGTGAGGTTTGTGAGGCGAACAATCTCATTGCTGATGTATCCAGAGAGGAGATTAACAGGTAAGGAAAGCACTTCAATTGATGTAGCAGAGTAAATATCATCAGGAATTGGCCCCGAAAGGTTATTAAAACCTCCCCGAAAAATCTGCAGTTTTGAGCAATTTCCAAGTCCAGGAGAAATGGAATCACCGAAATCATTGTTGGAGAAATCCAGAAGCCTGACTGAGCAGAAGGAATGAACCCAGGCCGATGAAGGAATAAGGCCTGTGAAACTGTTGTTGCTGACATTAAAACTGACCAAATTTCTCGTTAGCCGAAAAAACGTGGGTGGGATCATTCCGTGGAATTGATTGCTTGATAAATCTATAAGTTTAATGTAATCGGATGACAGAGATGATGGAAATTCACCAGTAAGACAATTATAACTTAAATCAAGAGTTTCAAGCAGAGTCAAAGACGAGAAGGAACTAGCCGGGAGAGTGCGAGAAAGCCTATTGTGGGAAAGGTTGAGATGAGATAGATGTGTGAGGTTGCTTATAGAAGGGGAAATGTTACCAGTAAGGCCTCTCCAGGGCAGCCATAAACGAGCAACATGACCAGCAGCATCACAAGATATCCCTTCCCACAGGCAGCAATCAATGGCAGAAGACCAGTTCAAAGCATCAGAAGAAGAGATGTTGAGGGTGAGAGCAAACAGAGAATCTTGATCTAGTTTGTTGCAGGCTTGGCATACAGAAGGAATGCTAAGCAGAAAGAGCAATGCAAGCTTCAAGAACAAACTAAGCATGGTGTTCTAATTGATGTATGTATCAGGAAAAGACCAGATTGCTCTGCTATCCTGCAACAGAAAGAGAAGAAGAAACAAGATGTGAAATGCCTACCGACTGCATGATTTTGCACCTTCTCTTTGATTTTAGACTGCACTAAAAGTCTTGAGAGACCGAGGTTGTTTCCATATTCCGAAACTTCCTCTCTGTTTCTGGTGCCAAGGATAATAGTATGACTTTTCTTAATGTGACTTTTCTCTGGCTTACAGCCATTTTTGGCTATAAAAAATTAATCCCCGCTTGAATATTTAACAAAACAAATTGAGAATCATATTTAAAAAATTTGGTAGATTATAGTGCAAAGTCAACGAATCATTTATAAATTTTAATATATATATATATATATATATATAAAATGGCTATTGTGATGTGTTTGTCAAAATTCTAATACTTAGGGGTTTGTTTGTTTTTTTTTTTGGCTGAATTCTGAATATTATTATTTAAATGTATAAGAGTTGTTTGTTTCTTACATTATATTTGAATATTTATTAAAAATATCTGAATATAATTAAATTAAAATTTTAACTTAAATATGAATAAGTAAATATTTGAATAATTTAATATTTTTATTTTTAAAAAATATTTTTATTGTATTAATTTATTTACTAACAAAATTAAAACTCTACTTAATTATTTTTGACGTATCTTTTCTCTATTGTGGGTTTGCTCTACTTGTCTTCTGAATCTTATTTATTTTATATTTTAATTATTGTAATAAATTTGTATATTTATATAATTATAATTATATTATAATATAACTTATTATTATTATTTAATTTTTATTTATCTTTATATCATCGATTATAAATTTTTTTTTTTTAAAAAATATACGAAACAAATAAATAATGTACATATTAATATAATTTATTAATTTTTATCTATTATTATGTTAATATAATCAAAATTATTATACATATAATTATATTTTTTAAAAGGATATGTATGTTAAAATATCAGTTTTCAGACTTTCTATTTTATTAAAACAAAAAACTTAATATTTATTTTCAGATGTTTTAAAATAAAAAACAAATATATCATTTAAATTCAAATTCTATTTATATTCAGAGTTCACTTTAAAAAAAGAACAAAGAATACCTTAGATGTCTTTTACTAGGAGGATCTAAGCACCTTTTAATTTTCTTATTCCGAAATTTGAGTAAATCTAAAGGAAAAATTATCTTATACGTCCCATGAGATTTAAGAAATTCACATACAAATAAAAACTTTAAAAAAAATCCATACATACGTTTATTTAAATAGTTAGTTGACAATGTTAAATCTATGGATACTTTTTATAAAATAACAACAATAGTTTTTTTCATGTACATGATAATCATTATTTTTTTTCTTAATTAAGCCTCATATTACGAGTTATGGGCTGATTATAATCTAGAAAAGTTGTCCATGAATTTTGTCCAAATTAAGCTAAGAACGCAATAGACCAAAATTTGATATTCTCCATGATCCTTTTTCCCAAAATTTTGGCCACGAATCCTTTCCATAAAGCTAAAAATGCAATAATCCATAAATTTTGTCTAGAAAACTTGCAAAAGCAGTCACCCACTATCTTAACCAATCAAGCTTGGTTCACCACTAGTACCTAGAGTTAAGATTTTAAGAGCATTTTAGTCTTTAATTTCTCATTTATTTAATTATTTAATTTTTTTATTTTGTCTTTTTATGTGAAGTTAAGTCTTAGGATCATTTCAATATTGTTAGCAAAAACAGATGATAAACTAATTGTCATAGGAGGTATGTGTAAATTTCTTCAAACCTTTCATTTAGGTATATATAGGTTTTTCAAATATTAGGGAAGATATGTGTTAATTCTCCTAAATTTTTATTTGAATATCCAAACTAAAATAATAATATTTTCATTTTAAAACAAAAAACTGCTAAGTTTGCTATAATGTGATGAGTTGGAATAATAACATTTTCATCCCATAATTTACTAAATGATGCAAATGAAAATTATTTTCTCAATTTTAACAATTTAATCCCTATTTTTGCAACGTCTTTATTATCCATTTTTTTTTACAAAAGTATTGTAATATGTAAATTTTAAACCCATTATTTTTGGATGATTTAAACTCATAATTTGACAAATAGAATAATGCTATCAGACTAAATTCAAATTTTAGAAAAACACAAGATTTATTGGTCCAAATACATATTTAAAGTATTAATATAATAAAAATCAACTCATATAATTATCAATTTCTTATTTTCTCACTAACATCACATATCCATAATTCTCAATTTCCCATCAAATCTTATAATTATATTTCAATAATAATAATGGTATGAATCAATTTTTCATATATTTTCGATAAGAGTAATACAAATAAATTCTTCATATGTCAATTATCGATTCTCACAATATCACAATAATATATAAAAAATAAAAACACAATTTCTTTCATAAAAAAATAAATAAAAAAATTGCCAATAATAACTAATGTGATTTATCCAATTCATTTAAATAAGAGAAAATATTAAATAATAATATTTCATTTTTCTATTTGCCAAATCAACTTTTTTAAAAAAATTAAAAAAGGCTGATTTTTTTTTTTTTTGCAAAGTGGGACATTTTCAGCGCATCCCCTTTCTACATTTTCAGCTGTTCTTATGACGAATTTTGCCATCCCAAAAAAGAAAGCGACTAAATTATTAAAATTAAAAAAAATAATATCTTTTTTTTTGTCATTAATGGGCAAAAATGTTATTATTTCCACATATGGCACTAACGGTAGACTAACACTGGGGTTATTTACCTATTTTTTCAAAGCTCAGAAGATATATATAGTGTAGTCCAGAAATTTAGGGGTATCTACTGTTTTCTGAAAGCACATAAGGTTATGTAGAAAATATATATTTTTTTAAAAGAATATTAGAAAGTAAATGTTAAGTTTTTTTTTCCCCAAATGAAAAAAATTTTAAAAAACAAGATTTTAATTTATGTTTTATAATTTGAAATGTTAAATAGATATTAGAATATCTTAACAATATATTTAATTTTAAACGTTAAATAAATAATATAATATTTTAATAATTATTTAATTGTATATACCAACACGTACATATCAATAAAAATTATATTAATATAAATTTTATTGTAATTTATAATGTTATGTTATGTGCAAAGTAATATTTTAATTCATAATACAACTGTTGATATAATACTACTTTTGAATATTGTAAGCACTTGAAAATTCTTGAATTTTGATTAGTGAATTAAGGAAGAGAAAATCACCAAATATATATATACATCTTTAAAAAAAAAAAAATTTTGTGATATGACCCTAAATCTCACGTAGGCTAAAAATGTAAATATAAATAAAAATCTACGTTTATAAACATCCTCTCTCATAAGCCAGTTTTTGAGACGGAGTCATCTTGATGGATTTGGATCTATTAACATATAACATGACTTAAAACGAAAGTTGAGATTGAAGTGTAATAAACTAGTTATGGATGATAGTCAATTTGTTAGTTAACTTAGAAAACAGTCTTGTATGACGGTGCTCCAGAATCCTGGATTTCAATCAAAAATCGATCTGAGAAGGCATGAACTTGCCTGTTGAAGGTATTTTTCCTTAGAGATTGTCACCCAACCCAAAATTGTATATGTAATAGATGCTACTATTTGACATAAGCATGGTTCCCAGAGAAGTTGTTTAAAGGACTTGGACACTCATTGATTTGTAATGAAACCCAAACCTACAGCTTTTGGAATCCATTTTGAGTGCTTGATATCATCACAACAAGTTGCTCCAATTAAAATCGTTGCAAAGGATAGACCTATAGGTTCTTGCAGCCCATCAAAGTTCTCTATGTATCTCTGCATTGATCAGGTTGCTGTTAACAATGAGAGGGTGCAAGTATGTATGACAAAATTCATCCCTCTAGCTGATAAGTGTCCTGTTTAAAGGAACCAGTGATCCACATTGAATAAACCTTATTGCTATTGGAGTAAAGTCTGCAAGCCCGCGCAATGGGGGCAGAGAACTAGGGTGGGGTGGTCATTGCTGCGAAGGAGCAACTGTTACAAGTTTGAGAGCTTGCATGTGTTTGGTGGAATCAAATTAGGCTGTATGTTAGGTCACAAATTTTAAGGTTAGTGAATGACATTGCCAGACGCTGGTAGACCTAGGAAGGTTACTGATGGGTAAGGGAGTTTCCTTTATTACCAGCATATTGTAAATGTCTTCAGGAATAGGTTTTTTAAGAGCATAACCAAGTCAAAGTCGGGGCACTAAAAAAATTTACAAGCAATGCAATTACATTGGCTGTAGAAGTCTGGAAGCTCGCTAGTGAAAACAATTCCTTGGCCCTTGAAAATTACTCGATTGTGCAGCTTGCTAAATGGATGAAGATGATTTATGAGGCATGCACCATGTTGATGGAAGACATTTCCTGAGTTGATGTAACAACTGTTATATATTTTGATCTAACTAATAGTTTTATGGTTTTGATGTGCGCAAATGTTTTAAGAAATGGAAAAGGCTAAAGGCTCATCAACTGAATTGTATTCAAAAGCTGAATATGATTATTATTAGACGTTCTGTATTTTCATCAACTTCGTGACAAGCATGTGGAAACACGGTTATTTGAAATTTTTTAAATAGTATTTATTAATTTTGAGACCTTAAATCGACGATTTAATTATTCTTTGACAAAAAAGTAGTTTTCTGCAGAAGAAAAATTTTTAAAGATCAAATCTTTTCGTTGTCCTTTTGAAGCATAAATGCAATGTGTGAGGTGTATAAAAATACAAGTAGAACCAGTTTCTTTCTTTCTAATTTTGTCATCATTCTTCCAATTTCAGTGTTCATTTTCTGCCGCGTAAAACAAGCTAAGTGGTCAATCCTGTCTAGGTTTGTTTCATACATCTCTAGAAATCTAAAGTAATCAACAAAACTTGTTCCTTTCTAATTCTGTCACCCCACTTTGAACTTCAATATTCTTTTTAAAGCTATTATGTCTTTCCCAAATCTAATCTTGATGCTGCTACATTTTTTATAAGCCCTTTAGTCTCGCTGCAAAAACTTTAAGCTATGGGGTGGATAGAGTGTCCCAATTGTGGACCCAATAATGAATCCGAAAACAGCTCTAGCAATGACTCCATAAGCAAGTTCTTTGTTTAAGGATTCACTTGGTACTGAAGGATTGATAATTGTATTATTTGGTTGAATACAGGAACGCTCTCCAATTATGCCACATAAACCTGGATTACCTTCAAAGTTGGAGGTAGGAAAAGTATGCAACTGACCTTCTGACGGAATCAGTCCTTGAAGTTTATTGTATGCAACACTAAACGAAGACAAGAAATGAAGACCTTCCAGTGATGCAGGGATTTCTCCTGAGAGAGAGTTCCTCGAGAGATCCAACTTCTCCAAGTTGGCAAGTTGAGAAATACTCTCTGGAATTTCACCAGAGATGCTGTTGTGAATTAGATCCAGAACAAGAAGGTTCTTTGGTTGACTAATATCAACAGGGATATTGCCGCTGATGATGTTGTTTCTCAGGTATATGGCTGGCGGCAGGTTGGAGAGTTGATTGTATTGTCTATTAGTGGCATTATCCGGGATGACAATGACAGGCAACTTTAAATATGTTCTATCAAGCTAATTGTTAGGCAGTTTCGATGCCAAGATTGGCAGTCTGCAAAATTCCTTGGGAAATTCTGCCCAAATGAGGTTATAGGATAATGTTAATGTATTGAGAATTTGTTTTGGTACTTTTTGTATGTTAAGATTAAGTTAAAAAAGCTTAAATCTTAGTTAGTTTAGGTTGAAAAAGGAGTGGCAATTCAAGTTTTAAGGATTGTGTTTCTTTAGTTGTAAAAGTCAAGATATTAGGTATAGTTGATATTGACTTAAGGAGATTTTCTTGTCTTTGAGAGAACATGCCTGTATGTATATATATTTTCTGCTTTAATGGAAATATAGAGCCTTTTTGCTGCTTCAACAAATGGTATCAGAGCACTTGAATATTCTTCATGGGACGTGAGGTGCAAGAAAAGCTGAGTGCTGAGAGGCTAAACCAAGACAGTGCTTAAGAGTTATAGACAGTAGAGAGAGAGCTATGGCTTTAGGGAGAACTTCTTACCTTGCTGTACTAATGTTCACAGGAGAAAACTATCAGATTTGGGTGGTTAAGATGAGGTCATACTTGAAGTCTCTAGCCTTATGGGATGCTGTTGAGATAGACAAGGATCTTCCTCCTCTTAGAGCTAACCAACCATTGCACAAATGAAGCAATACGAGGAAGAGTTGCTCAAGAAAGGCAAAGCTCTCATTGTGTTACATTCTGCATTGGCAGACTATGTTTTCATTGGAATCATAGCCTTTGAGATAGCAAAGAAAGTGTAGGATCAGCTGAAGGGACAAAATAAAGGTAGTGACAGAATAAAGGCAGTCAGGTTGCTCACTTTAAAAAGAAAGTTTAAGACTCTAAAGATGAAGGAGGCAGAGACAATAAAAGTTACTCTTCCAAAGTAATGGATCTTGTAAACTAGATGAGGTTGTTTGGAGAGGTGATTGAGCAACACAAGGTAGTAGAAAAGATGCTGATAAGTCTCCCAGAAAAGTTTGAAGCCAAAGTATCAGTTATTGAGGAGTCTTATGACCTTAAAAGCCTTACTGTTGTTGAGTTGATCAGTAAGCTACAGGTTCAACAATAAAGAACCTTTGTCAGATTAGAAAGCCAAATCAAAGGGCTTTTCAAGCTAAGTACATCTCAAAGTCATTCAACTCCAAGGATGACAAGAGAATATTTAGTGATAAAAGCCATAAAGGTAAAGTTATTAAAGGTGAACAAAGGGAGTCAGAGAAAGGAAGATTTCCTCCTTGTAGTCACTGCAAGAAGACTAATCATCTTGAAAACAACTAATGGAAAAAGGCTTAGTGTAGAGTTTGCAAGAAAATTGGACATATTGCCAAGTTTTGCAAATCGAAAAGGTAGCAAAATCAACATTTTCTACCACGACATAGTCAACAAAAATAGCAAGCAAATGTAGTAGAGGAAAAGCAATCTTAGGATCACTTGTTCATGGCTGTTTAGTCAAGTGAAGCTCTTGATAAACATTCATTGCTACTAGATAGTGGTTGTACAAATCACATGACTTCAAACTTAGAATTTTTTAATAATTTGGATACCTAAGTCAGAATTCCAGTCAAGTTGAGAAATGGTGAAGTCATTCAATCTATTAGAAAAGGTACAATTTCTATTCTAACCTCCAAAAAAATCAAATTTATAGATGATGTATTGTTGGTTCCTAATCTGGATTAGAACTTGCTTAGTGTTGGGCAAATGATGCATAAAGGATATTCTTTATTTTTTAAAGATAAATTATGTGTTATATTTGATTCTTCTGAAGATAAGGTTGTTATTGTGCCTATGACTGATAAAAACTTCATTGTTCATTGGCATTCAAATACCTCCCTTACATGCAAAACTGTTGTTGATGAGTCTCAGTTGTTGCATAGGAGATTTGGTCATGCAAACTTTAAATCCTTGAAGTTTTTGTAAGAAAAATGCCTGGTAGATGATATGTCTCTTGTAAACATATGTAATGAAGTTTGTGAAAGCTGCCAAATGGGAAAACTCCATAGGTTTCCCTTCTTATCTCAAGCTAAGTTGAGAGCCACTAAGAAGCTAAAACTAGTGCACTCAGATGTATGTAGGCCTATGCAAACTTCATCCTTGAATCACAAATAGGTAATTTATCTTGTTTGTTGATGACTTGACTAGAATAACATGGGTTTATTTCATGAATAGCAAGTCTCAAGCATTTTCTTACTTCAAGAAATTCAAGTCTTTGGCTGAAACACAAAATGGTTTCAAGGTGAAAAAGCTGAGAACTGATAATAAAAAGGAATATATCTTAAGTCAGTTTGTCAAATTCTACGAAGATACTGGAATTCAGCATCAATTGATAGTGCATTATTCACCACAGTAGAATGGAATGTGTGAGAGAAAAAATAGAACTCTTCTTGAGATGGCATGAAGCATGCTATATAAGAAGAACTTGCCTAAGAAGTTTCGGGCAGAAGTTGTCTCTACTTTAGTATACTTACAAAACAAATTGCCAACTCATGTCGTAGATGGGAAAGCACCTATTGAAGCTTGGAGTGGTTCAAAACCTTTTGTTGGACATTTAAAGGTTTTTGGATTAGTATGTTATATCCATGTACCTGATGTTAAGAGAGACAAGCTCTCAAAAAAAGCAAGAAAGAGTATTTTCCTTGGTTACAGCAATCAAGCAAAAAGGGTATAGAATTTTCAACTTAGAGACTAGAAAAATTGTTGTTAATATAGATGTAAAAGTAGATGAAAGCTTAGAGTGGCATTGGCAGGAATTAGATACGAGAATTATTCCAGCCTTTTTAAGTCTAGTAAAAAGCTGATATTTGCATAAAGATATTGCTCAAGAGATGAATAGAGTGGAGGAAGCAGATGTTCGAAGCACAACGCTAGTGTTGAGAACATGTAGTCCGTCAGATGTGTATGTAAGGTGCCATGTTGCTGCGATTGACCTTTCAAACTTTATGGAAGCATCCAACTGTGAGGAGTGGAATGCTAGCATGAGAGATGAGATTGCTGTAATAGAAAAGAACAAAACTTGGAAATTGGTTGATAGACCTTTGCATTAACAAGTTGTTGGTGTAAAGTAGGTGTACAGAACTATGTTTAATGTAGATGGCTTTATACAAAAGCATAAGGTAAGGCTTGTTGTAATAGGGTATGTTCAGCAACTAGGCATTGGTTATGGAGACACTTTTGTGCCTATTGCCAGGCTTGATATGATTAAGTTTCTTATTGCTTTAGCTGCCCAAAACAAATGGAAAATCTTCCATCTTGATATTATATCTGTATTCCTCAATGGTCACCTAAAGGAAGAGATTCTTATTAAGCAACCAGAAGGTTTCAAAATTAATGGAGAGGAAGACAAAGTTTATAAGCTACACAAGGCACTCTACAACTTAAAACAAGTACCAAGGGCTAGTATAGCATGATTGATGAATTTCTTTGTGATTTTGGTTTCAGGAGGAGCTGTAATGATGTTACTCTTTACATCAAAACATCTTCTTCTGTTGATACTCCAATTATATCAATGTATGTTGATGATTTGTTAATTGTTGGTAGCATAATTGATGTGTGAATGATTTCAAGCAGCAGTTATATCAGAAGTTTGAAATGACAGATTTAGGTAAGATGAAAATTTTCCTTGGTTTTGAAGTTCGTCAAACCACTAAAGAAGTCTTTATTTCATAGCAAGCATATGTCATTAATCTACTAAAGAAGTTCAGAATACAGCATTGTAAACCACTTATAGTGAACCAAAAGTTGACCAGGTTTGATGAAGATGCGAAAGCTAATGCATTCAGTTATAAAAGCCTTATGGGAAGTTTATTATATTTGACTGCAACAAGACATGATATTATGTTTGTAGCCAGTTTGCTTTCAAGATCAATGCAAAATCCAAGTCAAGTGCATTTTAGAGCTGGTCGAAGGGTGTTAAGGTATCTGAAAGGCACATATGACTTTGGCATTTGGTTTAAACCTGAGAAGGAATTAAATCTATTTAGTTACATGGATAGTGATCAGGCTGGTTATGTTGATCATGGAAAAAGCACTTCAGGTTATATGTTTTTGATTGCTCTGGAGTGTTTTCCTGATGTTCTAAGAAGCAAAATGTTGTCGCACAATCAACAGTTGAAGTAGAGTTCATTGTAGCTGCAGCAGGTGCAAATCAATGCATTTGGTTGAGAAAAATGCTGACTGATTTAGGCTTCGAACAGATTAACACAAGTCCAATCTTTTGTGATTGTAAGTCAGCTATTGCTATTGTAAAGAATCTAGTGCAGCATGGGAAAACTAAGCACGGGAAGGTTAAGTTTCATTTTCTGAGAGAAGCAAAAAAGGATCACGAAGTGTGCCTCATCCATTGCAAGTCTGAAGAGCAAGTGGCAGATATGCTGACCAAAGCTTTGCCTAAAACCAGATTTGAAAAGCTTAGAGAGAAGCTTGGAGTCTCAAAACAAAATCTCAAGGAGGAGTGTTAATGTATTGAGAATTTGTTTTAGTACTTTTTGTATGTTAAGATTAAGTTAAAAAAGCTTAAATCTTAGTTAGTTTAGGTTGAAAAAGGAGTGGCAATATACGTTTTAAGGATTGTGTTTCTTTAGTTGTAAAAATCAAGATATTAGGTATGGTTGATATCGACTTAAGGAGATTTTTTGTCTTTGAGAGAACATGCTTGTATATATATATATATATATTTTCTGGTTTACTGGAAATATATAGCTTTTTTGCTGCTTCAACAGATAAGTCTATGTAGTAGAGGCTTGGCGAATACGCTAACAACCCTGGAATTGAACCAGTGATCTGGTTGACCGATAGGTCCAAGACCTGAAGTTTTGTTACTGTACCTAGCCAAAGTGGGACTTGGCCTCCGAGTTGACAACCACCTAAACCCAGAATCTGGAGATTTTGAAATCCGACTAAGAATGTTGAGTAATCATAATTCGGGACTGCCTCAGTCATGAAGTTTGCGGAGAGGATGAGAGCAGTAAAGTTTTTCATACCCATCAAAATGCTGATTGCACTGCTGACATTGGTGAAAGTGTTCTTACTAAGTGATAGGAAAGACAGTCTCCAGCGCAATTATTTCACTTGAAATTTGCCCTTCTAGTTGGTTACTTGCCAGCCTAACTGCAGTCAGCAACCTGCATGAAACAAGAGTGGAAGGAAAACTACCAATAAAATTATTGTTACCGAGATCAAGCGTATGTATATGGATCAACTTGGAGAAATTGAAGGCCGAAAGATTGCCTCCAAAATTGCTGACCCATAAATTAAAGGATTCGAGATTGGTACTATTCATCATAGACGAGGGCAAAGAACCAGAAAGCTTGTTTATATGGAGAAGCAAATATTTCAAGTTGGTGAGCTTGCCAATATCTCTGGGGATAGCACCAGCCAATTGATTAGAGAAAAGCTCGAGCATAGTGAGGTTTGTGAGGTGAACAATCTCATTGCTGCTGGATCCAGAGAGGAGAGTTCTTGAATCGAGAGTTCTTGAATTGACGCAGCAGAGTAAATATCATATGAATTGTCCCCAAAAGATTGTTGAAACCTGCCCAAAAAATCTGCAGTTTTGAGCAATTTCCAAGTCCAGGAGAAATGGAACCACTGAAATCATTGTAGGAGAAATCCAGAATCCTGACTGAGCAGAAGGACTCAATCCAGGCTGAATAAGTGATAAGGCCTGTGAAACTATTGTGCGGACATTGAAGCTGATCAAATTTCTCGTTAGCCGAAAAAAAGTGGGTGGGATCATTCCCTGGAACTGATTACTTGATAAATCTATGAGTTTAATGTAATTGGGTGACAGAGATGATGGAATTCACTAGTAAGACGATTATAACTCAAATCAAGACTTTAAAGTAGAGTCAAAGACAAAAAGGAACTAGTGAGGAGAGTCCCAGAAAGCCTATTGTGGGACAGGTTGAGATAAGATAGATGCGTGAGGTTGCTTATGGAAGGGGAAATATTGCCCGCAAGGACTCTCCAGGGAGCAATAAACGAGTAACACGACCAGCAGAATCACAAGTTATCCCTTCCCACAGGCAAAAATCAATGGCAGATGACCAATTCAAAGCATCTGGAGAGGACATGTTAAGGGTGAGAAAAAAGAGAATCTTGATCTAGCTTGTTGAAGGCTTGGCAAACAGAAAGATAGCAAAGCAAAGAGCAATACAAGCTTGAAGACCAAACTAGGCATGGTTTTCTGATATGTATATATGAGGAAAAGACCAGAATGCTTTGCTATCCTGCAACAGGAAAAGGAGAAGAAACAAAACATGAGATGGCCACCAACTTCTTTTTGACTGCAGATTATTGCACTTTCAGGAAGCAGTTGACATAGGGAGAAAGAAATTCTATTGGCATTTCTTGCGGTGCCACTGATGATAGGTGAATTTTTTTTAATATGTCTGACAGCCCTTTCACTGTAAAAAAAATACCCAACTTGATATATTTAACAAAACCAAAAAAATTTGAGGGACATGTTGAAGGTTTGTCAAGATTACAATGTAAAGTTAAGGTCCATTTATAAAATTTAGTATAAAACCAAAAGAAAATCAATGGCTACTAATTTAGTCTATGCGTTCCAAAGTACAACAATTAGTCTTGGAGGTAAGGGTGGTGGCAAAACGGGTAGGCCGGTCTGACACGGTCCACATGTTAACAATATCAACAGGGGCTGACACTATACAACATTGTTTACGGATTGGATAAAATATATAAAAGTAGAAAGATTACTTTGTTTTTTAAAATTTTAAATAAATAAAATATAAATTTTTAATTTTATAAATGTATAGAATTTATATAGTAATTATATTATATTTTTGTTCAATGTCAATTTCAACCTAGTCTAAAGTAGAAAGATTACTATGATTTGTAAGTTTGTACTTTGTAACATTTATTTGTTTTGTTAAATATAATTTGTTATTTAGATACAAAATAAAATGAAATAAAAAATGTTAAATGTAAAAGTGTGTTTTCTGTATTTTATAACATTGAAAAATAAAAATGTCTTGACTGCTTTCACTATTTATTTATTTAGTTATGAAACAAAATAAAAACTTAACACAATTTACATAAATTTTAAAATTCTTAAATTACTAATGGAATTGATGGAATTTGCATGATGCATATAACAGTTATTTAGAAATGCAAGAGTATAACATATTGATGATTATTTTTATTTATATGCAAATTAATAGAGAAATTAATATATTATTGTATGATTACTTGAACAAATTTTTATAATATTATTTAATTAATTATATTTATTAATTCATTTACACTATATTAATTATAACCAAAATTATTATAGTATGTATTTATAATTTATATGTATGAGTATGTAGAATATTTAATTATGTTATGATCAAAATGTAATTAGTTATTATATTTTATTATAAACTTTAATTATGCATTATTATAAATGTTGTCGTTCAAAATTTTAATTTATTAAATAAACAATGAAAACTGTAAATTTGTAATTTATTATATATATTATTATTGTCTTTTAGCTTTTTTAATTTATTATTATTTTAAATCTAATAAGTCATTTATTATTCAATTTTTTTTGTTGATTTAGATTGATTTTGATTGATTTTCAAAACTTTAAAATAAAAAAAACCAAAATAAAATTATATTTATAACAGTAATTCATTATTAATAATGGGATGGTTTGAGATCGGTTCTGATTTTCGAAAATTCAAATATTTAGTTTGGTTTCGTTATTGGCCAAAAAAATTTGACCAAACCGAAATATTTTTAATATATTTTATCGTTAAAACAACGCCATTTTACATATATTTGAGCATCAACATGACAACAAAGGTTGAAAATAAAAAAATTGTAAACAACTAAAATATGAAAAATTGAAACAATTGAATTGGTTGGAACTCGACTAGTTCTGTCTGGTACAAATGTATTAAGTCTGATTTAGGTAACATTCTTTAAGGACAAAAAATTATGGGTATTACAATCATATAAAATTTTGATAACATTAATAAAAATATCTTATTCAAAATTTTGATAATATTTGGACATAAAAAATATTTTCAAAATATTTTCTTTTTCGAATATAGGTAAACTGTCCTAAAATTTTCAGATTTGAGGTTCAACGATTCAAAAATTCATCACAATTTTATAAAAATCCAAAAATCACGAAACTTTGTAGAATATCAATAGACAATTTTTAAAATATTTTAAGATCATTTGATTGATCAAATAAATATATATTTTCGGACCTACAACAAAAATTATTGTTCTTCAAAATAACAGCGTAACGTTTGAAAAATTATTAAAATTGATTTTTTAACCGATTGCAACAAAATAAAATTCTATAAATTCTTTAATGAATGTAGTTTAATATCATAAAAATATTATTAATAAAATATGCTTGAAAACCTATATTTTAATTATCAATAAATAGACTATTTAGACAACTCTATAAAATTCTAATTTTAATAACCATCAATTAATTCTCAATTAATAATCTGATCAATTGAATATGTAACATATAATTAGGAGCATCTGAAATTACAAGAGAAGCATAATTTATTTTGAAAAAAACTCATCTAAAAGATATTTAGAAAGGGAATAGGTTAAGTTACATCTTTTCTCTTCTTTTTGATTTCCTCTTTATTCTTTATTCTTCTTCTTTTTGATTTTCTCTCTTTTCCTCTTCCCTTTGCTTTTCTCTCTCTTTTTTCTTTTTTACAGCGTAATAGGATAAGAAATCTGATTATAAATTTGTTTAACCTAAACTACACATTATATGAAGTATCACTCAACTCCCTTAACTTTTTATTTTATACTTTTTACCATTAAGAAAATTTCTATTATCCAATAGTTCCATTTTTTTTAAAAATACACATATCCATCTATAATAAGTAAACTTTACCAAAGTAAATACACTTGTCTCATAAACTTTTAATCATTTGTATTATTTACATTATACAGTGAAATTCGGGTATTACAACCAACCTCAAGATTAACGGAAAAGACGCAATAGCTTTGACAAAATGAACACTGAAGTTAAAAGGTAATGATGCACGCAAATCTCTTCCTCTCTGTTTCATGAGCTAAGCAAATTACCCTAAACCTGCCGATACCATTAAATAGATATTGCATTCAATACTTTCAATGATTTTGTTACTCTTAATTCTTCATAACAGAAACAACTTAAACAGGCTATGCCAGGAGAGATGAAGAAGCTAAAGAAATTCTGAAATATTTCCATTTGACACCTCCATTGCATTTATGGTTCAGAAGACAAAACTAAACAATATTTTAAGAATTTTTCTTCTGCGGAAAACTCCTTTTTTTTCAGGGAATAACTAAACCTTCGATTTTTACAAAATGATTTTTCAGATGCTTGAGACTAAGTTGATGAATACACAAAACTATTGACAATAATCACATTCAGATTTTGCATAAAGTTGATGAGCCTTTAACCTCTCCCTGTTCCTTCACAGCAACAGCCAACCTGGTTCTCTGTCCCCATTCCAGCTTTGCAGACTTCACTCCAGCAGCAATAACTTTTCTGGCAACTTGTGACATGTAAGTTTTGCTCATGTGGATCACTGGCCCCCAAATGAATTCCAAAAGCGGCAGGTTTTGGGTTTCATTATAAATCAACGAGTGTCAAAGTGCAGTCCTCAATACTTCTCTGGGAATCATCCGTTTGGTGAAATCCTTTTGTCACAAAGAAGCCTCTATTATACAGTTTCAGGTAACAATCTTTAGGACAATACTCTAAAGAGGTAAGCTCATTCCTTCTCCGAGTTAACAACAAATTGAGTAATTCTGTTTTAGCCAGGGAATCCTCAGAAAAAGAGCTTATCATCCATAACTGGCTTATTGCACCTCAATTGTAAGCTAAAACTTTAACCCTCTGACACTTCAGTAGAAAAACACTCTTTGTTAGCATCCAATTACAGCACAAATTTTCGAAGATTTCATTTCTACACAAAAGCTATTTGCCCTATTAGGTGACTGAAAACATTGGCAACAAAAAATTTCAATCTTTTAGAGTAGTGAAACCCCAACAGAGTGCATGACTCTCTCCAATTTACCATGAGTGTGTAATCATAAAAATTGGAAGTACAATACAATGTAAAGAGATATCCAAGCCTAGTGTACAAAAAAATTTTTGATTATATACAAATAAAACCATGATAGCCTATATTATTATTTTTATGTTTATTGATAGAAACCCCTCAAGTTTGCGAAAAAACAGATGCATCCAAAATATAACTTACCGGATAAATAGCGTAGTGTCACGCGCTGAGAACTGAGGCGAAAATTCCAGCACATGCGGCACTTGAACTAGCTGATTACCACTGCCCAAGTAAGCCTTTAATTCTTCCAAGATCAATTTGTGTGTGTGTGTTGCAAGAATGGCAGCCAAGGATGTAGAAGCTAGTGGTGTTGTGGAGGTAGTGCAGGAAGAATGTGGGCGTGTTCAAAGCTCAAGAAGAAGAAGAAAGGAGACCCATTTCTCTCTTCCAATTGCTTCTCACGTTGCTTCTTCTTCTTCTCCATTTTGCTCCCAAATTGAGCACCAAATTAACACTGCTCACTGCCATTCTTGCAACACACACACACAAATTGATCTTGGGAGAATTAAAAGCTTACTTGGGCAGTGGTAATCAGCTAGTTCAAGTGCCGCATGTGCTGGAATTTCCGCCTCAGTTTCCAGCGCGTGACAGTTGGTATCAGAGTAGATTTGTGTGGGTTTTGTGTGGTAAACATCTCTGCAACTTGTTCCTCACTGATTTTGGAAGATTGCACTAGCTAGAGACCCTAGGTTGTGGAAATTTTGGCTGTTGTGTTGTGGCTGGAATTTCTGGGTTTTCATACTTGGTTGCTGTGATTGTGGAATTTTCTGGGTAGTGGTTTGCTGGTTGTTGGTGAATCATTACAGAATTTGTGTTGTTTGTGGATAGTTGGTTGTAAACTTGAATCATGGCAGCCAAGGATGTAGAAGCTAGTGGTGTTGTGGAGGTAGTGCAGGAAGAATGTGGGCGTGTTCAAAGCTCAAGAAGAGGAAGAAAGGAGACCCATTTCTCTCTTCCAATTGCTTCTCACGTTGCTTCTTCTTCTTCTCCATTTTGCTCCCAAATTGAGCACCAAATTAACACTGCTCACTGCCATTCTTGCAACACACACACACAAATTGATCTTGGGAGAATTAAAGGCTTACTTGGGCAGTGGTAATCAGCTAGTTCAAGTGCCGCATGTGCTGGAATTTCCGCCTCAATTTCCAGCGCGTGACAGTAGGCATAAACTAGCGTTTAGATTTAATTAAATCAAATTTCTAAAAGCTCTAGTCAACATGGGTTAGATGAGTATTTTTATCAAAAGTTAAAACCAACAAAAAAAAATTGATGAACACTGCATTTGACAAATAATTTCGAAGTGGAGATCCATTTGTCATTTAGACCATAATATGGGATTCATCAAACATTTGCCCATTATTTTACCGTTTATTGTAATTAATTAAAATATATCTTTACTTGATTTAAAATATTAAAAATTAATGAATAATAAAATAAGATTATTTCGTAACTTATGATATGAATATAAACAGATACTATTATTTAGGAAAACAAATAAACTAGATAGTTCAGTGAAAATGATTGCATTAATTTATAAATTATTTTACTATTGAGTAAGTTACCAACATAAAATACCACTATTTTATATTTCAACAAATTAAAATACAAAAAAGTTAGAGTTAAGAAACAATTTCTTTCATTATTATTGTGCTTGCAAGTAGCGGCTGAACAAAAATTAACAAATTAAACGAACCGAACCAAATGAATCAAACCAAATCAATCAATTCGATTTTGTTTTTATAAAGCTTGATTTGGATGTTAGTTTAATATTTTGAAAACTCGAGTATTCCGTTCAGTTGTCAATTCAGTTGAACCAATCTAAGAATTAAATCGAGAATCAAACCATAAAAAGTAAAAATGAAAAATAAAATAAATTATAACTTTGATATTTTATAAAAAGTATCATAATAATAAAATATATTTGTATACATAAATTATGATATATAATATTTTAAGAAATGTTAATTTTAGAATTTTATTTTTCTTGTCTAAATTTAACCTGAAATAAAACTTGTTAAAAATTCTAACTTCTTATTAGTATAACATAATTATTTATCACTCGTTAAATTAATTGATACTTTTTTATGTAGAGCTTGAAAAATTTATACTAACATCATTCAATTCATAAACAATGGAGAGCTTGGCCAATTAATTTTAGAGTTCAGGAGTGTGGAAGTTATATGAATCTTGAAGAAGGTTTATTTTATCATTTTATTTTGTTATATTTTGTGACTATTGACTTTAATAGTGTTTTATATTTTTATATTGCATTTTTGTGATTCTTGATTTTGATAGATTGCATGAATTTTGGTAAATTGTGTTTGTACTTTTTATTTTAATGACATAATTTGTGAGATTATTCTTCTTAAAAAATTAATGTATCTTAAAACAAACTCATAAAAGATATTTAAATATTCTATAGGGTAATAACCTTTACTCTCAAAAGTTTGGTCTAATACTCTTATTAATCTTAATAGTTTTAAAAATATCTTTAAAAGTCCTAATTTATTAAAAATAATAATTATACACATATATAATAATAGTTATATAAGAAAAAATAACAAATAAATTTTTAAAATTTGAGAAAATATAATATATTTATGAAAATATATTAATTAATTAAATAAAAATATTATTTTAATAATATATTTATAAAATAATTGTATTATAATTATTTAGAAGAAATTAAATAAAAATAAATTAAATTACACATTTGTAATTATTAAATTATGTAAAAATAAAATATAAAAATATAAATAAAATTAACAAATTTATAATATACTAATAAATATTTATATTATTGATGTGCCATAAAATAGTAATAATATTATTTAATTAATATATATATATATATTGTATCTTCTCAAATTTTAGAAATTTATTTTTTATTTTTTTAAATAACTATATTATGTGGAGATATAATTATCAATGTTCAATAAATTAGGACTTTAAAAGTATTTTTTAAACCATTAGAATTAAACTAAAATAAAATATTTGAACAATGATTGAATTAAACTGATTCCGTTTTGCTCGGATTAGTGTTTTATTTTGGTTTAGTTCGAATGTTTCTGAAATTCCATTCAAATTTCAAGTTCAAAGAAAACCGAACCCGACATGAAAAATGTGCAGATCGCTAAGCACAAAAATAAGTATTTTTTTTTATTTTTTTTAAGATGCACATATTTATTTGGTTGGGCTTATCTTTTTTTAATTTCACTAATCAAACTTCAAGAACTTTTTAATTGTTTATGCTGTTAATAAGTATTATTAAATCAAACGTTTTTTTAATTAAAAATATTGCTTTTCATATAATATAACATTATAAATTAAACAAAATTCACATCACTATACATAGCTTTCATTAAAAAATATATATTTTATTATTTATTTAATATTTAAAATTATAAAAACACAATTTAAGATTATTGATTTAATAAATTTCATTTCAAAAAATAATTTAATATTTATATTAAGATATTTAAAAAATAAAAATATTATTTAGATTTAGATATTCGAATTAAACTCAAATTTAAATTTATTTAAATTTTAAATTTAAAAAATATATAAAAAAAAAGCTACATAAACTCTCAACAAAAAAATCATATATCTCTAGTCAAGTGTCTTTTATTTTTTGAGGTACTAATATTATAAGTTAGGGTCTACTAAGAATTTACATAATCAACTTCATAGTTTACCTTATATCTACTTATAGTATGTAAGATTTCTACTTTTTTTGGGTACTACCATTATAAGTTAGGATCTATTAAGTGCTCGTTTGTTTTTTTTTATTAGGTAAAACGGCTTTTTTAATAATAAAAGCTATTTTCAAATTTTTGGGTGCTGTTTAGTTAGCACAGAAAAATAGTTTTTAGAAATTTAAAAAACTATTTTTCTTCTATTGAAAGAAATAAAAAATTTAAATTTTAATAATAGAATTTCTCCAACTTTTTTAAAAACAAAATTGTTTAAAATATTTTTACTTCATTTTAAAAAATTTATATTATTTCTTTAAATAAAACATTAAACATTTGTCTATTAAAGTAATTATTCAAAATTTTTCTAAAATCTTTGATAGCGGAATGATTAACAAATTTTTATGAAAAACTCTACTTACAAAAACTTTACTAGTAAAAGGTTTATTTCAAAAAATTTTATTTAAAAAATTATACTAAATATATCCAAAGAGTTTACATAATCAATTTTATAGTAAATCTCATGTCTATTCATACTCTGTGAGATTTTTATCCCTCATTGCAAGGGATAACTAATCTTATTATTAGAAAGAGCTAAAAGTCCTAATAAAGTTGCTTACATCTATCGAAACTCGAACCCACAACCTCTAAGAAATAAGGGTGGGCATGATTTGGTTCATTTTAGATTTAGGTAAAATCATAATGAATTGAAAAATCTCAAATTTTTATTTTTTGAAACTGGAACGAAATTGAATGAAAATTAGAATCAGACTTAATACATTTGTACCAGATAGAACTAGTCGGGTTCCAACTAGTTTGTTTGTTTCAATTTTTTAGATTTTAGTTGTTTACAATTTTTTTATTTTCAACCTTTGTTGTCATGTTGATGCTCAAATATATGCAAAATGGCGTTGTTTTAATGATAAAATATGTTAAAAATATTTCAGTTTGGTCCACATTTTTTGGCCAGTAACGAAACCAAACTAAAAATTTTCATTTTTAAAAAGCAAAACTGATGTCGAACCATCCTATTATTAATAATAAATTACTATTATAAGTATAATTTTTATTTTGGTTTTTTTTTTTTGCATTTTAAAGTTTTGAAAATCAATCTAAATCAACAAAAAAAATGAATAATAAATGACTTATTAGATTAAAAATAATAATAAATTAAAAAAGTTAAAAAAATAAATAATATATATAATAAATTACAAATTTACAGTTTTTATTGTTTATTTAATAAATTAAAATTTTGAATGACAACATTTATAATAATGAATAATTAAAGTTTATAATAAAATATAATAATTAATTACATTTTGATCATAACATAATTAAATATTCTATGAACATTAAATATTCTACTTACTCATACATATAAATTATAAATACATAATATAATAATTTTGGTTATAATTACTATGGTGTAAATGAATTAATAAATATAATTAATTAAATAAAATTGTAAAAATTTGTTCAAGTAATCATACAATAATATATTAATTTCTCTAGTAATTTTCATATAAATAAAAATAATCATCAATATGTTATACTCTTGCATTTCTAAATAAGTGTTATATGCTTTATGCAAATTCCATCAATTCCATTAGTAATTTAAGAATTTTAAAATTTATGTAAATTGTGTTAAGTTTTTATTTTGTTTCATAACTAAATAAATAAATAATAAAGTAGTGAAGACATTTTTATTTTTCAATGTTATAAAATACAAAATACAAACTTTTACATTTAACATATTTTATTTCATTGTATTTTGCATCTAAATAACAAATTATATTTAACAAAACAGATAAATGTTACAAAGCACAAACTAACAAATCATACTAATCTTTCTACTTTAAACTAGGTTGAAATTGGCATTGAACAAAAATATAATATAATTACTATATAAGTTCTATATATTTATAAAATTAAAATTTTATATTTTATTTATTTAAAATTTTACAAAACATAGTAATCTTTCTACTTTTATATATTTTATCCAATCCGTAAACAATGTTGTATAGAACAATGTAAAGAAACATAAGACCAAGGGGACAAGGTGAGGGCAATACCGGATTGTTCAAGGGGTGGATTCCCCCTCACACCAACTTCCAAGAAAAATCTTCTTTAATTTTCTTTCAATGTTTAGGATAAGGTAGATTTAGGGTGTGTGAAATTTAAAAGGGAAAAAAAATATAAGAGCAATTTCCCTAAATCTTTTGACTTCTTTAATTTATTTTTCTAGTCTTCCTCTCTGGCTTCTCCTTCTGATTTTTCCGGTGTCCCTAGCCATGTGTGTAGCTCACATGCCTCCGTTGGCAACAGCATGCAGCTCACACACTTCCCTATCTGGTATTCATTCGCTACATCGTCTAAACAATCATAATCAGCCCTCCTCAGTCGTTCTAACCGTGGTCCCAATTCCCAGTTTCAGGCCGTCGTTAGCTCCCATGAAGACCAATTCCGATTGCTCCCTGGTAACCTCCATCGATGCATAAATACAGGGAGTCACCTTCACTCAGTTTTTGAAAGGAAAATATTGTGTATTCTTTCCGGAATTGCAGCTTGGCTGCTTAGGATACAAATATTAGGCTAAGGCTATCTTATACGTGATAAAACCATAGTATACATTTTTCTATTCTTCCTATGTTAGTCTAGTATTACAATGTCATCATCACCATGTAATATTGATCTGATTTCATTCTTCTTTGTACTGCAGATTATTTTGAACAGTGGCTGTTGCTGTTTTCTGCAGGTATGGCCCCTTCCCTATCTTATACTATGATCTTATGGACAGGAAGTGTGGTATTCGCACCGTTCCTTGCCAAATAAAAATATAATATTTTTTAGAATAATCCGAACTCAACTTATTTAATAATCGTCTTAAAAATTGAAATCCTAACTATACCTATTTAATAATTATATCACTCACTTAATATATTTTTAAATATATTTAATACATATTCTAAAATATTTATAATATAATCTACTCAAATATTAATAAATTTTATTCTAAATAGTATTAATTTTTTTTAAAATACTAAAATTGTAATTAAATATTTTTAAAATATAAAATAATTATGTTAAATTATAAATAAATTAAAATAAAATAATTATTCAAATAATTAAACGTGTTATAAATACGTTTACATGTAAAAACCTCTGAATTAAAGTCTTATCAAATAATTAATTATATCATGCCATTATAACTCATTTATTAATTGTATTATTTTAAAAACTTGTTAATTTGATTTCGTGTTTATATTGAGTTGGCAGCTCGTTGCAAAAATTATTACCTCTAAACAAGCTCATTAGTCGGCTTCTATCTGGGCCGGGTTTTGGGCTGCAAACCTTCGCCCATTTGATTAATGGAAATCAGAATCTTCAAACACGTTATATCATAAAATGTTACGGGTTCTTTCAACATCTAATGACAATCTCCGGAATTAAATTATTAATGTCAATAAGCACAATGCCCAGGCCCCAAAAGCAATACGCATCATGTATGATGGACGCATGAACTGATTCAATGATCGGCCTCTAAAAGTTTTAAAATTTGTTTTACATGCATATATTTCAAAATTTTATATTTATCCCGCATGAGATAAATTCACATACAATATTTATTAAACAAAAAACAGAGAATTACTAACCGTGCATTGTTAATTTTTTTAATTTACTATTAATTAGAATTATTACATATATTGATATAAAATTTCAAAAAATTTTAAATGCAAGCCTTTGCACTTTATTAAATACACAATTGATGTAAATCAATGATAATTTACTACAAGTTTCTATTTTAAAAATTTTAAGAGAAGAACTATTAAAAATTTCAAATATGTTGATTTTGGTATTTAAGTCTTATTCTAGAAGAAGTGGAAGTTGCTAATAAATGGAAAAAGATAAAATAGATCATAATATGTCATTTCCCACTTCGAAATAAATGAATTAATGTAATTAGATGACTTAGAATTAAAATTACATGGTCCATTTATATTAATAAATTTCTTTGACGAATTTGTTTGAATAAGAGATTTATTAATCCTAAGGATCAACTTGGTATAATTAAAAGGAAACATCGCACATTAATAATATACAATTAATAAAAATTAGTCAACTTTCTTCCAACTCCAAATCCAAAAATAACCTATTTGAAAATGGCTAAAAAGAATAATTTTCACATTGAATAGGTCAATTTTTTTGCAATGAAAGCTCTAGCTAAATTGATTTTCACAAAATAAAATTAACGACAAATAATATCTGGACTCCCATGTTATTATTTCAATGATATCTACATTCTCACTTAGAAAATAATTGTCAAACACACCTTTTCTATTAACTTTTTTGGTTAAAATTAATTGTTGACTAGTTTAATAACAAAAATATCCCATGACCTCTATTTAATCAATATAATAATATAAATACTCTTTTCTTTAAATAAGTTTTAGTTAATTTTCTAGTTAGAAAATTAGTACTAAGAAGACAATTTTATTTTGACTAATAAATTAAAATTTTCATTTATTTTCAATGTTATTTCTTCATTTTTTATTTTAAGGCTTTCATATTTCTTTTTTTTTTTAAATTTTTTATTTTAAAGTTTCTATCATTTTTTTTTTTTTAATTTTAAAGTTTTCATTTTTTTTATATTTTTATTTTTTCACCCTAATCCATAATTGAAACAACACTTATATGTTAAGAAATAATTATAAATTCAATAAGTGATGAAGAAAATAGTTAAATAATCTAAAAATAATTAAAAAAATAATATTTTTATGCCTAAGGTGAAATTTTTAATATATATTCAATTTGCTTTCAACAAATACCATTATTTTTAATTATTTTTTTGTTTATATTTTTAACTATTTTTCTTGTCATTTATTGAATTTATGATTATTATTTGCTAATACATGAGTCTTGTTTCAATTATAAATTAGGGTATAAAATGAAAAATAAAAATTGAATAAAAATAGAAACTTTAAAATCAAAAATAAAAAAGTGTAAATTTTAAAATAAAAAAAAAAATAGAATAAAATATAAATTAAACATTCATTTTTTAATTGAAATTAAATTATCTTCATATAGCTAAAAATTGTTTAAAAGGGTATTTATGTTATTATATTAGTTAAATAAAGGTTAGAGAGATATTTTTATTATTGAATCAGTCAACATGAATCAATAGAAATTAAAAATAGAATAAAAGTAAATTATTTTTTAATTGAAATTAAATTATCTTCATATGACTAAAAATTGTTAAAAAGGGTATTTATGTCACTATTTTAGTCAAATAAAAGTTAAAGGGATATTTTTATCATTAAACTAGTTAACATAAATCAACTGTTAATTTTAATAGAAAAGTTATTAGAAGGGGTATTTTTAACAATTATTTTCAAAATAGAAGTGTAGATATTATTTAGACAATAAATTGGGGGTTCAGATGTAATTTGCCGTAAAAATTAAATAATAATAACTTTGGATTTGGAAAAGAGTTAGATAATGATCCTAACCTACCAACCTTAACTGACATATAAACCCAAAACCTGCAGCTTTTGGAATTCACCTGAGTGCTTGTTGTCATCATCTCGAGTTGCTTCACTAGAAAATCATTGGCAGGTTTGATGTGCAGGTTCTTACAACTCATCAAGGATACCTGCCATAATTCATTCCTCTAGCTAATTGGTATCCAGTTTAAAGCGGCCAGTGATCCACATGAACGAAAATTATGTCACCAGTTGCAGAAAAGTTATTGTTACTGGAGTAAAGTTCTGCAAAGCTGGAGTGGGGGCAGAGAATCAGGTTGGCTGTTGCTGTGAAGGAAGAGGGAGAGACTAGACTCATCAACTTTATGCAAAATCCGAGTAAAAAGTTGTGTATTTTCATCAACTTAGTGGCAAGCATGTGAAAATACAGTTTGTTTAAATTGAAGATTTATTTATTGTTTGACAGGGGGAGTTCTCTGCAGAAGAAAAACTCTTAAAGATCAAATTGTTTAGTTTTGTCTTTTGAAGCATTAATGCAATGGAGATTGGAAATAGAAATATTTCAGAGTTGCTTTAGCTTCTCCTTCAGCACTATAGGCATAGCCTGTTTAACTTGTTTCTGTTACGAAGAATTAGGTGTAACAAAGCCATTGAAAGTTTCATGACAATATCTATTTGCTAGTGTCAACAGTTTACGGTAATTTGCTTAGCTCATGACACAGAGAGGAAGAGATTTACGTGCATCATTGCCTGTTAACTTCAATGTTAATCTTGAGGTTGCTTGATCTCTTGATTTTCCCTATCTCTTAATAGCACATGATTGTTCGAGCTTTGAAGTGTAAAGAGCTCAAGTTGCTTTTCTTTCGTTCTCCTGCAAGTCTACTGGCATAGCCTAGTAAAATTTGTTTCCTTTTATATTGAGTTAAAGAGTTGGAAAACAATTTAGTCCTGCATGGAAACTCGATTTACTATGATCTTAACAGGTTTATGCTAACTTTCCTTGCTCATGACACAAATTCTACTATGTAACTCAAAGCTACAGACTTGTTAGAGAATGTTAATGTTAAAGCGGCGAGGTTCTGGGTACTGTTCACTTGCAAAGCATAATGTATCTTGTGTTGTATTTTGTTAGCTTTTTACCATGATTACAACCCACCAATGAAAGTGAGACACAAGTAAGCCTTCTGTGGGAAGTATATAAAGTGTTTTTGACATGAAAAACAATTTTTTGAGTTAGAGAAAGAAGCCAGAAAAATTCTGCATTCTGGCTGTCTGAAATCCTCTGTTTTTCTACTGTTTTGCTGCAGATTTTTTAATTTTTTGCATTCTTTATGTTGCTACAAGTTCTCCATATTTGATACACATGTTTGAGAGGTTAGTTTGAGTTGCTAACAACATAAAATTTGTGACATTTGCTTAAATTACGGTCAACAGAGAAGGCAGAGAGGCAGAGAGACAGATGCTTGCAATATATGATGTCTATAAATAAAAGTAGAGCAGAAGTTTGTTTCTTTCTAATTTGTCATATTCTTCAAACTTCAGTGCCCATTTTGTGCCGCATAAAGCAAGCTAAGTTGTCAATCCTGTCTAGATTTGTCTCATACGTCCCTTGATATCTGAAGTAATCAACAAAAGTTCGTTCCTTTCTAATTCTATCACTCCACCTGTAAACTTCCAATCTATTTTTTCTCAACACTATTATGTGCTTCCCAATTCTAATCTTGATTCTGCTGCATCTTTTATAAGCCCTTTAGTCTCAACTTCTGTAGAAACTTTAATCTATGTAGTGCATATAGTATCCCAATTGTGCACCCAATAACGCATCCAAAAACAGATCCAGCGGTTAGTCCATAACGAAGTTCGTTGTTCGAGGATTCATTTGGTACTGCAGGACTGATAATGGTATTATTTGGTTGAACACATGAACCCTCTACAATTGTGCCACAAAAACCTGGATTACCTTCAAAGCTGGAGGTGGGAAAAGTATCAAACTGACCTCCTGACGGAATCAGTCCTTGAAGATTGTTATATGCAACATTAAACGAAGACAAGAAATGAAGACTTATCAGTGATGTAGGTATTTCTCCGGACAGAGAGTTTCTTGAGAGATCCAATCTCTCTAAGTTGGCCAGTTGAGAAATGCTCTCTGGAATTCCACCAGAGAAGCTGTTATAACTTAGATCCAGAACATGAAGGAATATCAGTTGACCAATGTCAATGGGGATATTGCCACTGATTTTGTTGTTTCTCAGGTATATGGCTGGCGGCATTTTGGAGAGTTGATTGTATTGCATATTAGTAGAATTATGTGCATTGACAAAGACAGGCAACTCTAAGTATGTCCTATCAAACTGATCGTAAGCCTGTTCTAATGCTAACGTTGGCAGTTTGCAGAGTTCCTTGGGAAATTCTCCTGAAATGAGGTTATGAGACAAGTCTATGTAGAATAGGCTTGGCAAATACGCTAAACATCCTGCAATTGGACCAGTGATCTTATTAACTGATAAGTCCAAGACCTGAAGTTTCGTGAGCTTACCTAGCCAAAGTGGGAGTTGGCCTTTGAGTTGGCAACCACCTAAAGCCAGAATCTGGAGATTTTGAAATCCGACTGAGAATGTTGAATAATCATTATTTGGGACTGCCTCATTCATGAAGTTTCCGGAGAGGATGAGAGCCGTAAGGTTCTTCATACCCATCAAAATCCTGATTGCACCGCTGACATTGGTGAAACTGTTGCTACTAAGTGAGAGGAAAGACAGAGACTGCAGCGCAACTATTTCGCTTGAAATTTGTCCTTCTAGTTGGTTACTTGCCAGCCTAACTGCAGTTAGCAACCTGCATGAAGCAAGAGTTGAAGGAAAGCTACCAGTAAAATTATTGTTACCGAGGTCGATTGTATTTAATTGGATCAGCTTGGAGAAATTGAAGGCCGAGAGACAGCCTCCAAAATTGTTGACCCGTAAATTCAAGGATTTGAGATTGGTACAATTCATCATAGATGGGGGCATAGAACCAGAAAGATTGTTTATATGGAGAAGCAAATATTTCAAGTTGGTGAGCTTGCCAATATCTTTCGGGATACCACCAGTCAGTCCATTATAGTAACGCTCGAGCCTAGTGAGGTTCGTGAGGTGTACAATCTCATTGTTGATGGATCCAGAGAGGTGATTAAAAGGTAAGGATAGTTCTTGAATTGACGCAGCAGAGTAAATATCAAAGGTAATTGATCCCGAAAGGTCGTTAAAACCTGCCCGAAAAGTCTGTAATTTTGAGCAATTTCCAAGTCCAGGAGAAATGGGACCATTAAAATCATTGTAGGAGAAATCCAGAAGCTTTACTGAGCAGAAAGAATCAATCCAGGCTGAAGAAGGGAGAAGGCCTGTGAAACTATTGTTGCTAACATTGAAAGTGATCAAATTTCTCGTTAGCCGAAAAAAACGTGGGTGGGATCAATCCCTGGAAGTGATTGCTTGATATATCTATGATTTTAGTGTAATTGGGTGACAGAGATGATGGAAATTCACCAATAAGACGATTATAACTCAAATCAAGAGTTTCAAGCAGAGTCAAAGATGGAAAGGAACTGATGGGAAGGGAGCCATAGAGGAGATTATGTGAGAGGTTGAGCTGAGATAGATGTGTGAGGTTTCCAATAGATGGGGGGATGGTGCTGCTAAGGCCTTTCCAGGGCAACGATAGATGACTGACACGACCACTGGCATCACATTTGACGCCTTCCCACAAGCAGCAATCTGCGGAAGAAGAAGACCAATTCAAGGGAGAAGATAAATTGAAGCCGAGAGACAAAAGCGAGTCTCGATCTATTTGGTTGCAGGCTTCGAAAAGAGGGGTAAAGCAGGACACAAATAATATTGAAAGCTCCAAGATTAAGTTAGCCATATTTCTTTTGTGTCTCGAATCAGAGCCAAGAAGGAACAAGGTATTAATAGGGGTACACTTGGTGCATCACTTGGGATAACCTGTCCATTGGACACTCTTTTCACTGGTGAAAGAGAATTGCATTCTGAAATTGTCCTGAAATTGAAAAGGTGTCAATACATGGAAGTTTCATTAGGATTTACTTTTGTAGTATGATGCCACATTCAGCGTTGGAGTGATTATCTGTGGACTTAGGTGGCAGCTCTTTTGTGGTGAGGACTTGGATTGGTCTTCAAAAAACCAATATTAAAAAAAATGTGCATATATATTTGTTGACCTTGATTTTGTGGGAAAGACTTTATTTCTTTCCCTTTTTCGAATTTTTTTTCTCTTGGTCCTACATAGAAATATTTGAATGTACAAGCTTTCTGCAAAAGCTTGGATTGATGGTTACATGTGGTCAAGATTTCAGCTGTTCAAAGAAGGAACTAGTGGGTTTTAATTTGAGCATACTTTCTCCACTGAATTTCTGTTATGTGCGTATTAAATTGTTATGATTCGTTTAGAGATAAACGTGTTAAAATTTATTCAAATACAATACATAAGGAATTGCCAAGATTTTTTCTTGAAAAAACTGAAATATAAAATATTATGACTTCTTCGTCCTTTTTTCTCTTAATACTTTATCTTGTCAGAAAGAAATGAATATTGCTACAAATATAAACTCTGATAGAATCTTATCCATACAAAACTTTTATCTTGTCACAAGAAAAGTAGTATTGCTATTTATGTAAATTTGTATATAAAATTTATTCATACGAATTAATGTGACAGTACTTTAATGCGAGTACTATATATATTATATATATATATATATATCACCCTATTATATTATTTTCAAATATTTGAATGAAGTAACAAATTAACCCTTAATGTAACTATAATTAAGCTCATAACAATTGAATTCGATTGAATTTTGGATTTATTCTTTTTAAGGAAAAGGACTTATGAATCTCTAAGATTTGTCTTGCAAGTTTGTGAAGCGGTTCTTGATGGCGAAAGTTAGCATGAGTTGCTGGAATAGTTGCCCTAGCCATCTGCCAGAGGAAGTGAAGAGATTGACATTGTGAAGAGATTTATAATATGATTAATTAATTTAGTCTTATTTTAATATTAAAATAAATTAATTAAAATAAGATTTTCGGTATTGAAAATCATCACTTTGCGTTATCATTTTGAAGACTTTTTGTTCACAATCATCTTCAATAAAATATTACCTTTAATATAAAATACTTTCATTCTACATAAATTCAAGGAATTTACTTAGAATATAAAATTCTAATAAATAGAAGGATATTCGTATTTATCCTTGATTTTTGAGAAAAAAATTAAATACTCCTAAATTATTGGGGTGTGCTAAATAGCTTCTGAGTTTCAAAAGAAATATGAACATACCATTTAATTCAAATACTATTGTTTTAACCTGTTAGATATTATCATTTTGAGAGAATGAGCAATGGGTAGTTACTAATAAATTTTTACATATGATAACTTTGGTATTTAGATTTTATTCTGAAAGGAATGAGTAGTTACTAATAAATGAAAAAAATAAAATAACATAGATCATAGTTTTTAGGATGATGTCAATTCCCATTAGAAAATTAATATAATTAGATGACCTAGATTTAGATTAGATGGTCCATTTATATTAATAAATTTCTTTGCGAATTTGTTTGAATAAGAGATTTATTAATCCAGAGGCTCAACTTGGTAATGAAAAGGAAACATTGCACATTAATAATATACAATTAATGACAATTAGTCAACTTTCTTCCAACTCCAAATGCAAAAAAATAACCCATTTGAAAATGGCTAAAAAGACTAATTTTCATATTGAATAAGTCAATTTGTTGCAATGAAAGCTCTAGTTAAATTGATTTCCACAAAACAAAAATAAAAATAAATAATAATAATATAGAATTTGCAAGAGAGTTAGGTAATGATCCTCACCTACCAACCCTAATTGATAAATAAAATACCACTAGGCAATTAATATCCATAGTTTTTGTACCAAGTCTAAACTAATGAGATATGAAAATTTGAAGATATACATCATCCATGGTCATTTTTATTTTTTTTTCTTAAGCAAACCCCAGCTAGAAGCCATAAAAGCTTGGTAGCCAAGGAATATGATCTATCTATTCATTTCATAATAATAATAATAATAATAAATAATAATAATAATAATAATAATAATAATAATAATAAATAATAATAATAATAATAATAATAATAATAATAATAATAATAATAATAATAATAATAATAATAATAATAATAATAATAATAATAATAATAATAATAATAATAATAATAATAATAATAATAATAATAATAATAATAATAATAATAATAATAATAATAAATAATAATAATAATAATAATAATAATAATAATAATAATAA
>CM040444.1:1165010-1236904 GCA_022749755.1 Azadirachta indica
TTCTAAGAAAAGAAAAAGAAAAAATAAAAAATAATAACTAACTTATTATTATTATGTTGTAAACTTGATTCCATATGAAATGATCAATAAAAGAAATCTAAAGGTAGGTAGCTAGCAGAGCAACAAGATGTTGACTGCTGAATAGATTGATGATGATAATTTATTCTGCTGGTTTATGTGGATGAGGTAAGCGAGCGGAGGCCAATTCCATGGCTAATATGCTAGTATTCTCATTTTATTATCTATAACTTGGTGATATTATTAAATCAAGAGCCAACTTTCAATTATGACAAGATAAACACATATAATTTAGAAGAAATTTGAAATTTGGTGCAGTTTTTATTGAGGCAGTGTATTGGGTGTGTATCCTTTTTGGAAGAAATGTTTCAATACTTCCCTTCAAGCTGGTGCATAGGTATCTTGTATGCTATGTTGCTTAGAAACTTGGTCAACATTTTATTTAAAAATCTTGATGTTTTGAGTTGTAAGTGTGAAGTTTATGAACTAGCCAAAAGTTATGGTGTGTCTTTTTCATTAATTGTGAATAAAAGTCTAGCTTCTTTTATGGTCATTACTTCTGAAGTGGAGTCTATCTAAAGTCCATACTCTTGCAAAATCATGTCACTTTGTTATACTTATTGATGACTATACAGGATAAATTGGGTATGCATGTTTAATGGAATCCAAAGGTGAATTAAATTTATTATTTCAAAAGTTTTATAAAATATCAACACACAGATCCGGGTGCTATGTAGCGATAATAGAGGAGCATACAAGAACAAACCACTTACATGAAATAGTTCACCGAACCATTTTTTTCGATACACCCCACAAAAACAAGGTTGCTGAACGTAAAAGTTGGCACTTATTATAGGTTGTTCGTGCACCATTGATCCAAGCTCATATGCCGCTGTTTTATTGGGAAAAGGCTCTTGCCTCTGCTGCCACTATTCTCAGAGGGTACACTACGCGAACTGAGGTTGAAGACAACTGAGTGAACTTCATTCAAGTTCCTAATTTTGTAAGATTCATAGTTTTGGCGAATTTGTCTATTACGTTTAACAAATTAGTCTAAACCATTTGCTAACCCACTTTGATTGTAACTCAGCCTGACTTATGTACTTGCACAACCTAGTTTAATGTAATCCAGTTCACATTAATCCAATTTGACTCAATCAAATTCATGCCAACCCAGTTTACGGGTTTAACATGATCATTTTTTTAAATCAGTATAATTGGTTCGAACGAACCAAACTATTTATTTTCACCGTCGATTCAGCTATTTTTTGTTTGGTTCATAACTAATTCCGATCGGTTCCAAAATCGTTATCTACAACCTGGTGATACTATTCAATCAAGAGCCGACTTTCAACTATGACAATAGAAACATATACAATTTAGAAAAAAATTTGAAATTTGGTATAATTTTTGTTAAGGCGGTATAATGGGTGTACAGCCTTTTTTGAAAAAATGTTTCAACATTCTCCCTTAAGCTGGTGCATAGATGTCTTATATGCCCGAACTTGTCTAAAAACTTGGTCACTATTTTATTTAAAAATCTTGATGTTTTGAGTTTTAAGTGTGAAGTTTGTGAACTGGCCAAAAGTTATCATGTGTCTTTTCCATTAATTGTGAATAAAAGACTAGCTTCTTTTATAGTTGTTCATTCTAATGTGTAAGGTTCATCTAAAGTCCATACTCTTGCAAAATCACGTTGCTCTATCACTTTTATTGATGACTATAGAGGATAACTTGGGTATGTTTGATGGAATCCAAAGGCGAAGTAAATTTATTATTTCAAAAGTTTTATAAAATAGTGTGTATGCAACTTAACGCATAGATCTGGGTGCTATATAGCGATAATGGAAGAGAATACAAGAGTTCTGAAGTACAATAGTATCTAAAATCAAATAAAATAGTTCACCAAACCATTTGTTTCAATAAACCCCAGAAAAAACAAGATTGCTAAACATAAAAGTTGGCACTTATTAGAGGTTGTTTGTGCACCATTAATCTAAGCTCATATACTCTTGTTCTATTAGGGAAAGCTCTTGCCTTTACTACACACTTGATAAATCAAATACCATTCAGTTGTATCCACTCCGATACACCTTTTCAAGTTCTTGATGAAATTGTTGTTGCACTAAATGCCCCAAACTTACCTCTCCTTGTATTTGGTTGTGGGATATTTATACACCTGTATAAGCATCAACGTAACAACTTGGCTCCTCGAGCATTATGTTGAGCTTTTGTAAAATATGCCATCCATTAGAATGGGTATTGATGCTATCATCCTCGAATAAAATGAATGTTCATTGTCGCGAATGTTGTCTTTCATAAAGATACAATGTATTACCATGCATAGTCTGAATTTTACGGGGAGTATAGATAGATAGAAATTCAAGCCTTTACATATGACTTGCCCTCAGAAGAAGGACAATTCATAAAAACTGAATATTATGTTGAGGCTACAGATTATCAAAATGAAGAAAATAAGGATTCAATCAATAATGACTCTCAAACTGAAACAAACAGCCAAAAAGCTTGTGAAGTAGAATCAAGTTGCCATGAATGTCCAAAATTTAAAACGACTTCACCTTCACTTGCCATTGAATATGAATCCCTACCATAGTACACTGATATATCCAACTAATTAGTTGTGGAGGATATTCTTATAACCTCAAATCCAGACAAAAGGGTACTTTTACCACGTTAAAATAAAGGTATCCCTAAAAAGACATATGAGCCTAACCTCTTTAGTAAAGTCAAAATCCTATGGGCCATTATGTATCTAATCACCATTTGTCAAAATCAAACAAGTCATTTATAAATTAATTATCTACAGCACTTATTTCTAATAATATGCAAGAAGCTTTAATTAATTGAAGACAGAGAATTGCCATGAATGAAAAGATGAAATGTCTTCAAAAGAACAAAATATCAGAACTAGTTAATCATCGACCAAAAAAGAAACCAATTTGATGTCAATGGATTTACACCGTAAAGTGTAAAGCAAATGTTACCATTGAATGATTCAAAGCAAGATTTATAGGAAAAGGATACACTCAGACCTATAGGATTGACTACATATATACGTTTGCATTTGTGGCTAAAATTAACACAGTGCATTTTCTATTATCGTTGACTATAAATCTTTATTGGCCATTACATTAGTTCGATGTGAAGAATGCATTTCTAAATAAAGAATTATTTGAAAAAGTCTCTATTGATGTTCCACCAAAATGTATACTACAAGACAAGTGTAGAGAGAAGGTAAGCAAGTTAAAGAAATCTTTGTATGAGTTATAGCAATCTTTAAGAGCATGGTTTACAAGATTCACAAAATCTATGATAGACTTTGGTTGTCGATAGAGCAATTTAGACCATATCTTATTCCTGAAGAAGTAGTAGGGTAAGATTATTGCTCTTATTATTTATGTGGATGATATGGTGGTTATAGGAAATAATGCTGAAGAAAGAAAAGCTCTCTAAAAATCCTTATAAAGAGAATTGAAAATGAAGGATTTAGATCCTTTGAAGTACATTCTACGAATCAAGGTATCATGATCTAAGGAAGGAATTTTAATATTTCAAAGGAAGTATATTTTAGATCTTTTACATGAGACCAATATGTCTACATGTCAATCGACTGACATTCTAGTAGAAGAAGGGCTGAAAATATGTATAAAATCTAATCAGGTTCCAATTGATAAAGGAAGATATCAAAGATTTTTTGAAAGACTAATTTACTTCGCTCACACCAAAACAGATCTATCATAGGCATTGAGCATTGTTAGCCAATTTATGCACAATCTTAGAGAGCAATATAAGAAAGTAGTAATGCACATTTTAAGGTATCTGAAGTATGCAAGGGGGAAGTAAATTTTATTCTTCTAGAATACAAACTTTTAAAGTATAGATATATACTAATGTTGATTGGTCTGGAGCAATAAATGATAGATGTTTTACTTCAGCATATTTCACCTTTGTGGGAGGCAATCTTGTCACATAGAGGAGTAAGAAGCAACATGTTGCTCATCCAAGTGCAAAAGTAGAATATAGAGGCATAGCTCTTAGACTTTGTTAAGCATTATGGCTTAAATTTCTCTTACAAGATTTAGGCTATCCTTAGCAACTAATTCGAATATATTGTGAAAATAAAGTTGCATATGATATTTTTAAAAATGCAGTTCAACATGATTGTATAAAGCATGTCAAAGTGGACAGGTTCTTTATCAAGGAAAAGTTAGAAGAAATTGTTGTGGAACTACCCAAGATTCAGCTAGAAATCAATTTGCTAATATTCTTACAAAAGTTATCTCAAATCAAATATTCATAAAGTTTATAGACAAGCTAGGCATACGAGATATTTATGCACCGGCTTGAGAGGGAGTGTTGAAATATTTCTTTAACAATGGCTACACACTGATTACATTGCCTTAATAAAGACTGCATCGAATTCCAAATTTCTTCTAAATTGCATGTGTTTCTACATAATTAACAGACCCATCATGTTGTGCTTGTATCTATATAAACATATTTGTATGTGTTGTTTAACTAAAGAAATGAAATAAAACATTTCTTCAAAATGGTGGGAAGTAATTGTTGGATCGGAATCTAAAGTTTGGGTTAGAATTTTCGGGTCATTTTTAATTATTTTGTGATTTCATTTTGTATATACATCAAATTAATTAATCAATGCATATACAAGTACTTATTTATGCATACCTGGTCATGTATTATAAATAGTCACTAATATCAAGAGTATTATCTTTTTGATTAAAGAGTTGTGAAGCTTTGAATGCTCATTTTCCATTAAAGGTGTTAATGACATCAAGCAAATCAAGCATTATAATAACTTGATTTGCAAGATCATTCTAGCAAATCAATTATGATAATGCATGATTTCCAAGCATATTATTTCCTTTAAAATTTGATTTTATTTCCTTATTTGATCTCATTAATTATACATATTTTGTTTCCTTTTTCTATATTTATGGTAAGCCTATAAAAGGCCATCCGTAAACAGAATTATGTTCAAGAAATACAAAATCAATTTCTTTACTTGGTATAAGTGCCAAGTTTGGCTTCATCTTAATATCGGTTTTCCTTTTAGTCCTAAGTTTAGAATTCTGTCTCTCTACCCTGTTCGTAAGACTTATTGTCGGCCGCGTGTGTACTCCATGTGCTGCTATCCTTATCCGGATGTGTGACTCACGTGCCACCGCAACCAGTCCTCTTTCTGTAGCATCGCTTGTTCCTACAACATCAGAGTTTGCCAGCTAATTTATTTGTGGGTCCATATCCCCACATGCCATCATTAGCCTCCATAAAGAGAGCCATTTTTCTACACCATCATGCCTCGATTCGGCGAATCTTCGGCTAGTGAATCCTCACTACCATCGTCTTTCGACTTAAGACACACTGACCATCGTTCTTGTCGTCTCCCTTTGTTTTTTCTGGCCACTCATTGTGGTAGTCAACTTTAGGTCAGAACCGCATATGTTGTCTTTGCTTTGTCTACATCTTCAGTGAGTAAAGCCTCACTGTTGCCTCTATTCAACTTAGAATAGGCTGAGCATTCTACTTGTTGCCTTATGAGACACATTTGAACCTACTCAATCTTCCCTTCTTCACCAGAAACCTTTACTTACTCTTTATGAGGCTATTGATATGCTTGTTTTAAAAAAAACTCGACTTTTTCCTTTACAACCACCTTACCCTGACACTGCTCTACCTATAACCTTAGCTTCTAAACCTACCTCTATATTGAATTGTAACTATTGCTATAAGAATGGTTATTAGGTTCCCAATTGTCCTATCAAGAGATGTAAAGTTTGCCGCAAAGTTGGACCTCAGCACTTTGCAAGAGACTATTCAAATAAAGGAAGATTGGAGCATTCTTCACTGCTGTCTACTGCTGCTACTGATAGCACTAATGACTGTCCTACCTCTTTATCTTTTACCACCAATGATCTCACGTCTCTTTTTCAACACCTTTTGCAGAAATTTGGTAATCCTCCCATTTTAGCTTCTTCAATTCTCTTAAGTACATCTTCTTGATTATTTGACTCTTCGGGTTGCAATTATATAACTATAGACTCTATTCTTTTTTCTTCTAAATCTTCTGTCCTATATTTACTTGCTATTCAGACTGCGAATGGATCTATTATGTATATTAGTCACTTAGGTCAAATCACTTCATCTAATTTCTCTTTACCAGACACTTTTCTAATTCTCTATCTCACTCTCAACCTTTTGTTTATTACTCAATTATGTGATCTTGGTCTTCATATTCTTTTCACTATTTCTGGTTATCATGTGTAGGATCTGAAGACAGGTTAGACATTTGGGATATACTGTAAAGTTGGACGTCTGTTCGAGCTTATCAATCTTCATCTACCATCCACATGTCACTTTACTCCTCTTTCTGTTACCTCCATAATGTTTGTCTCTTCCTTTTGTCCCTGGCATTCCTAATTAGGACATTTGTTACTTGTTCGACTTCGTTCACTAGTTTTTAGTGGGATTCTGGGTACTGTATCTTATGATCAATTTCATTGTGACTCCTGTCAATTAGCAAAACGTATTACTTTACCTTATAATAATAATGATTCTATTTTTTACTGCTCCATTTGATCTTATATATTCTGATATCTGGGAACCTTCTTTTAATGTCACTATTGGAGATTTCAAGTTTTTTCATTTTTATTGATGATTACTCACGTTATACATGGATTTATCTTATGAAGCACATATTAGAGTTATCCAAAATATATTGTGATTTTGCTAAAATGATTTATACACAATTTTCTTGTTCCGTTAAAGTTTTTCTCACCAATTATGCTATGAATATAGAGATTTTGAGTTTTTATATCTTTTGCAAACCAACGGAACTCTTTCTCAACGCTCCTGTCTTGGCATATCCTAGCAAAATGGTCAGACTGAAGAAATATAGACATATTCTTGAAACTGTTCGTGCTTTTTGCATCTCTGCCTCCTATCTAAAATGTCTTTAAGGGGAAGCTGTTCTTACAGCTACATACATTATCAATCGTCTTTCTTCCCCATTTATTGAAAATCAATCTCCTTATGAGCGATTGTATGGGACTTCTCCTAGTTATAGTCTTTTTAAAATCTTTGATTGTGCTTATTTTGTTCTTCTACAGACTCATGAATATTCTAAATTAGAACCTTGGCTTGTTTATGTTGTTTTTTAGGATATGGCATTGAAGACAAAGGTTATAGGTGTTAGGATTTTGTGTCCAATTAACTTCATATATCTAGAAATGTAGTCTTTAAGGAACACAAAATATTCTCTTCCATCTCCAATTTTTGTTCCGACTTTAATCTTATTCCCTTATTTACTCATAATTCTATAAATTTGTTTCTTAATAACACTGATATAAGTAATTTAGATGAGCCCTCAGCAGATGTATCCACTATACCATTGCCTATTCATGAGTCGATGATTTTGCCTTTTGGGTCTACATCTGATGTCTCTATTGTCCCTCAGTCTAACTCCTCTGATCTTTCTCCTCTACCTTATCAATTTAATCGAGTAAGGGAACTTCCTATTAGACTTTGAAATTATCACTGCTTTTCTATTACTCTTTCCTTATATGAACCTCAATCTTATTTCAAGGCCAGTTTTAATATTATTTGGCAGTAAACAATGGTAGAGGAACTGCAAGCTCTTAAAAAATTACATACATGGGACTTGGTTGATCTCTTACTTCAAAAATAAGTAATTGGCTAGAAGTGGATTTACAAAATCAAAACCAAAGTTGATGGTTCTATTGAATAGTATAAAACTAGATTGGTTGTTAAGGGAATTAGGAGTATAATATTGACTATAAAGAAACCTTTGCACCTATTGCTCGTATGACACCTGTACAAAATCTTTTGGCAGTAGCTACTGTACGGAGATGGACATTATTTCAGATGGATGTTAAAAATGCCTTCCGTAATATTGATCTCACTGAAGATGTTTACATGAAGCCTCCTCTAGAATATTTCCATCCACTATACAAAGTTTGCAAGCTTCATCGTGCCTTATATGATCTTAAACAGGCTCCTCGAGCTTAGTCTACCAAGTTTAGTACTACTATTCAATAACTTGGTTTTCGTTCCAACTCTTATGATACAGCTTTCTTTATTCATAACATAGATTATGGTTGTATTCTTCTCTTAGTTTATGTAGATGATGTGATCATTACTCGTGATGATGTTGATGGGATATTTGCTCTTAAGACATTGCTTCAGCAACACTTTGATATGAAAAATTTTGGCCATTTTAATTACTTTCTTGTTTTGAAAGTACTTTTTGACTTTGATGGCTACTACCTTTCTTAGGTCAAGTATGTATCAGATCTTCTTGCTCGAGCTGGTTTAATTGACAGAAAAATTGTCTCTATTCTATTAAAGCCCAATGCCAAACTCACATCCCTTGATGAGGTTCCACTTGAAGATGTCACTCTCTATAAACAGTTGTTGGTAGTTTAGTTTACCTCACGGTTACTCAACCTCACATTTCCCATGCTGTTCATATTGTGAGCTAGTACATGCCAGCTCTACACTCTCCTCATTACACCGTTTTTCTTTACATTCTTTACTACATTAAATGCACTCTATTTTATTGGCTTCATTTCTCTATCCATTCATTTTTCGAATTACGTGCTTTCTTTGATGCAAATTTGACTGGTAATCCTATTGACTGACACTGTACAATAGGTATTTGTATTTTTCTAGGTGATTCTGTTATGTCTTGGCGTTGTAAGAAGTAGATTGTTGTTGCAAAATCTAGCACGGAAGTAAAATATTGTGCCCTTGCAGATACTACTGAAGAGATTACTTGGCTTTGTTGGCTTCTCAATAATATGGGTGTTCATCACTCTAGTCGTACATCTCTTGCCTGTGATAATCGTAGTGTTATTCAGATTGTTCACAATAATATGTTTCATGAATGCTCTAAATACTTTGAAGTTAACTGTTATTTTATTCGTCAGCATATCACTCACAGCACTATTAGTCTTCCTTCTCTTTTGATCAACCCGCAAATATTTTCACAAAGTCTCATCCTCCTGGTCATTTTTGAGACTTGGTAGCTTTTACTAAGCCAACTTAAGTTTGAGAGGGGCTGTTAATAACATCAAGCAAATCAAGCATTATAATAAATTGATTTGGAAGATCATTCTAGCAAATAAAACATTATAATACTTGATTTCCTAGCATATTATTTCCTTTAAATTTTGATTTTATTTCCCTTTATTATTATGATTTTATTTCCTTATTTGATCTCATTAATTGTACATATTTTGTTTCCTTTTTATGTGTTTATTATAAGCATATAAAAAGATCATCCATGTACAGAATTATATTCAAGAAATACAAAATCGATTTTTTTACAAAAGGTATCTTCCACAAGTTCAACTGTCGACATCCATGACAGCGTTTTAGCACCACCGCTATTGTTGTAATTCTCTTCTTCATCTTCGTCATTTTGTTTTGTCACTATTACAGAACTCTAAGTGTTACCTTTGAAATGATGTAAGCTTCTTTACTGCAATTCTGAACAAAGTTACAGACAAAGCAGGCGCACAAAGAAATTTATACCAACACAATATATATTTCATGATCATAATCATTGATGAAATCGTGATTAGTATGATTTTGATTGTCACTTACATCAACATTTTTCATAAGATTATCCTTAGCTTCTACTGTGACATTGGGGAAGCATTGTGCTGCTCGTTTAACAGCCACATGGAGTTAATTAATTAATTAATTCCGAATTAACTTCCAGGCAGCGTCAATCAGCCAAAATAGGGCATCAAATATAAATTACAACATCTATGAAAATTTAAATTACATCAAATATAAATATATAATCATGTTTTCATGGGCTGCACTTTTGCTAAGATGCTTTGGCTTTGGTTGGCTTCTTGTTTTTGAACGTCAATGGCGCAAACAAACTCGATCTTAGAGTTGTGGGATGTGATTGTTTGTAAGCAATTTAGTCCCCAATTGTTCAATTTATGGATTATGGCTTCGCATCATTTGTTTTACGCTATATGCAAGATGCGAAACATATTGCAGTGGGAAAATTTGGTTTCTTCATGCCATACTACTCAAACTGGTTGTGACTCTCGTATTTAATTCTTTGCAGCCTTTGTTTCGGGTTTTGTTCATTTTGGTCATAACAAGGATGTGTTTTTCTTTGTGTCGTTTTCCTTTTTATTTGTTATGGGTCTGGTCCGAATTTCGAGAAAATAAAAAGTGATTCTTCCATAAAGTTCGATAATTATGTCATTGATTTAAAGCATTGAATTGTATGTCTTTTAGGGCCTAAATTTTGCGTTTCTATTTTTGTTTGCTTTGGAAAAGTTTTTCAATTATGTTAAAAGAACTTAATGACTCAAATTTTGTTTTGGAAAATTTTGTGATTTAATTGATCAATCAAAAAGGTATCTTTTCTTCGCTATTTTCGGTGGTACAGGAAACATATATAACCTTCAAAATTTTATGCCATTAATAATATTATGCCTCAACTGCACCAGAAAATGCAACAGTACAGAGAGATTTATAAAGCTATAGAAGCGGCAGCAGCTATGAACAAGAACAAGAACAAAAAGGACAAGAAGAACAAGAAGACCGAAAAGTCTGCTTCAGCTTCTGTTACAGGAACTCCCCTAAATCATCCCATCCCAACTGACGTTGTTGCTGATATCTTAAGTTTTCTACCAGTAAAATCTTTGCTAAGATTCAGGTGTCTCTCCAAGGAATGGCGTGACTTAATTGAAGATCGCCACTTCATCCAAAGGCATATGTATCGAGGTGGTAAGCGCATTGTTAAATCTAAAATCGGAGGACCTTATGATTTTGATATTGAAGAAACGTTCGGGGTTTTTTTTGAAGATGACCGTGGCCTCTTACTTCTGAGGAACAAAGTTAATCGAACTTACCACATCAGGAACCCGGCAACCCGTCAAATGTTTGATCTGCCTACTCCATCTATTGATAGCTTTACAATGTTCATGTTTCAGGATCTACACACTGGTCTATACAAAGTGTTTTCCGTTTATAGGTATAGGGTAAATATTCGTTTAGGAGGTTGGAAAATTCTCACTGTAGGGATCGATGATCATTGGAGACCCCTGGTAGCCTCTGAACACTTGCATGATTTGAGAGAATCAGAGATGTTTATGTTACAAAATCTTCTAATGGAGTTGTTCATTTTATTAGGACTTGTGAGCAAAAATTAATTCAGGTGGTTTCTATTAACTTGAAGAATGAGTGTGCTACAGTCATCAATACTTTGCCTCAAGGTTTCTTCGCAGATTCGGACAAGTTATTTCCATTTTGGTGGGAAGACAAATTATCGTTCTATACTGTGGTTAATATGGAACTCCATGTCTTGGTTTTGGAAGATTATGTGAAGCAGAGATTCAGTGAAAGGAAGATTATTATTCCTGCTTTGACATTCATGGATGAAGATGAACAGATAATCAGTGAAAATATTAAACCCCGATTCGCAAGAGACGGTATGGTGATTTTTGTTCTGAACAACGAGGAAATAATTGCTTATAATTATATTGAAAACAGAATAATTAGGAAACTGGATATGAAAGAGTATAAAGACATGTATATTGGGGAATGCCTGATAAGTTTCAAAGGAATGCGAGCTGAAAAGCAACAACAGAAGCAGCTGGAGAACCCAGAGAAACGAAAGAGAAAGCAGAAAGGCCAGAAGTCCAAGTTTGAGATATCATCTCCCTTTTTCCAATATGCTTGCCTATTTTTGGTTATGATTTTCTTATGTTTTCTACGAATATTGCTACAAATCTGAACTATTATTATGCTTTATATATACATTTTTCAACTAGGTCCTGCCTGTTTGCTAACATAATCCAAGGGTTCAAAAAAAAAAACAATCACTTAAATCTGAAGTTATTACAGTATATGATACTATTATGCAGCCCTTATTTCAAACTTTTAGGTCAAGTGATAATGTTACGTTTATCAAGAAAATCTTAATATCATGGTTACCAACTATCCTCATCATAATAAATTTATTTATTTTTTTAAATCAACCACTAAATAAAATCTAACCGCCGGTAGAACTCAGAGAAATACTTGACATCTTTGATATTTAACATCCTTTTTAATTCTTATCAGATTAATTGTAGCTGTAATTTATAAGTTCAGACATATATGAATTAAAAAAATTTAAATTTCTTAAACTTTTTATTAAAATGGAGCACATCAATATCCTTTACATGGCAATGTTCACACTTCAAAACTGGTAAATTTATAAATTGCAAGAATTCAAAAGTCAACAATGGTAGTCTTGCAATCATGGGATCACTAGTTAAAAAAGGCGTTTCGAACAACAATGAGCTGGTGATGAATTTTTAATTAGTTTCTACAAGCATGTTACTTTTATGAATAAAATAATTTTTTAAAAATATTTTAAAGAAATGCCTTAATCATATAATAATATTACTTTTAATTTTAAGAATATTTATAGTTGTTGATGTCGTAATTTCAATTGATCATCAAATTAAACATAGCAGCATTTTTTAACCGGAAGAAGCATAGACTGAATGAAAAGAAACAAAATAGCAAACAGAACCTTCAAAATAGATGAAAGTTGAGCCAATAAAGGTGGTATCACTGCAATCAATGAGATATACACCTGCTAATTTATTCATATATATTCAGATATTTCAACATATATTTAGTCGACGTAGCGTTAATATTTCAATTAACCTGGACACTTATTTTGAGGTGTAGCAATATTTAATAATATTTGTTACGGAATAAAAATAGACTAGATGTGAAGCAGTATGTAAGCTTAAGAAATATCAGCCGACACCTTTTGGGACAATTCACTTATAGTAAAACCTTTCTGATGATATATCCCACTTAAGGTAGGAGTCTTTCTTAGATTGCAACAAGATATTTTTATGAGAGGTGCCATGTGACTCATAACTAATAGTCGACAAAAAAGAAGTAAAATGAGTGACCTCACTTTGATTCAATCTTGAAAATCAAGAGATTTGGTCTCTTATTCTCTAATAAATTAATATTAGATATCTCCAAAGTCTAACAGTTCGTGTAGGTGACCACTTGACATTGTCAGCTTGACAACAGCAGGTGAGTAGCTTGAACAAGAGGGATAGGTTAGCTCCTAAGAGCTGACAGATCCCACCTGAAATTGACAGCACCTTAGAGTTGGCTCACCGAACATAGTCCGGTATCGTCCTCTTCGTTCGAGTTTTCTGCCTCAGATGAGAAAGAAGCGAAAGAAAGCATTTAGGAGCCTAGATTGTGTGGGCCTGGTATAAAATCGCCGTCTTGTTTGTTAAGGAGTTTGGTGACGCTTGTGGGGTAATTTTCTGCTACAGAAAGGATTACGCAGCACGGATTCACAATCGGTTGGGATTTAGAGTAAAAAGGTTGTGTGGCTTAGTCAGAGGCTTGGTAAGAGACACATGGCACCAGCTTGGGAGATCCTCGGGGCTAGAGTCGAGTTGGATCGGGTATGAACAACTGAGCTAGGAGCATTGACAGATTGTTGACCACTAGCTCCAACACCAGATCACCTAGTATTCCACCTTACTAAGGATCTTGCAATTCTCGTACATCAACAATATTTAACATCTTCTCTTGGTTTTTGTCTTTTCCGGATGAGATAAGTATATCCAAATTTGCATCAACAGTGGTTGATCCTCATGCTGCTTTTTCATTGTTTAACTCCACTCATTAATTACCTTTTGCATCTCGATTATCAATTTGCTTTGTCCTTTAGTCTTCACCTGAAGTTCTTAGACTTTACCTTCTCTCTTCTTGTAGCATTTATTCCAGATCGGAATGATTTAGATTTCCATTTTTTTTTTTTCTTCCTTTTGCCATACTTTATTTCTATTGTTAAGACTTTTTGTTCAAAAAATTTCTCATAGTCGACACTGCTGATTATTGTTACTAAATTTTTTACTTGATATCAATTATTGAATTTGTTTAGATTGTAAAAAAAAGAAATCCCCTTTCTTTATTTTTTTTTGTCTCTTATATATTTTTTTTCTCTTTTTTCTTCTCTAACTTAAATTCCATTAATTCTTATTTAAGTGAAACTTTAAACACTAATATGATATGTGAGAGTATGGGTTATCACGAGGCCCATTTTCGCAATCCCTCCTAATAATATCTGGTCTTGAATCTGAAATGTCTTATACCTTCTTGGGCTTGGCTCTCAGAGCCCAAGAAAGATTTATAGACTTAGTATAAATTCCCCTTATTACGGCTAATATGCATAAAAGAATGTAGGCTTGTTACTTGTCTTGTGTACTCAAGGCTTAAACAAAAATTGGCCTAATATTAGTTCAAGAAGTAGGTCTAATAGCTTTCATGATTATTAGCTAAATGCATGTGATTAGGAGGGGTTTCCTATGCAAGATGGTGGTTCCATCAATGGTACTAATCTTCGACTATAAAATTAAGAATCGAGAAGAGCACAATGGTTTTGTGATAGCATCGGCCAGTTGTGCTTTCATAGGTGCATGAGATACTCGAAGCAACCTTTTAAAGACTTGGTCACAAACAAGGTGGTAGTCAGTAGCAATGTGTTTCATGAGAAAGTAAAACACTTTATTATACAAACATAAGTGGTCCCAATATTATTATAATAAATGATCAGTGGGGTTTTAACAAAAATGTGAAGCTCTTTGAGCAAGAAAGCAAATCAGTTGACTTTGACGATGGTGGAGGCAACTGCCTTATATTAGAATTTGGTGGATGAACGTGCAACACTTCTTTTCTTAGATGAGATTAGATCTAAGATAAATTGTAAAGGCTATAATAAAGGTTTTTGCATCTCGTTTACTTGCTTAATTTGCTTCAAAGAATGCATGCTAATGAATCTAAGAGTTGCGCTTAAGAAACAAGCGATGATGGATCAATGATCTTATGGCAATGATGTTGATCCCTGAAACTGCTGTTTCAATGGGCATCAAATTTTTGGCTAGAGTATTTGTGGAGCCTTTTTTAACAAGTGTAGCTCTTCCTTTAGGTTTACTATATGTGATATGTGATATTTGTTTCACATGATATGAGAGACCTTTGGATACCTATAGAATTTTTAAGTCTTTGCATTTGTGTGTTGACATATTTGTACAAGTGAAAGGACTTGCTGATGATCAAGGTGGGGGGTTTTCCTCTTACCTTTGGGCATGAGTATTTCGTATGTGTTAATTTTTGTGCACTACTCTCATTTATCCCACATATAGAAAGTTATCGACAAGTAACTCAGACTTAATATGTAACAAGTGATTTGTGAATCCCTACTAATTAGTAATTGAATAAAAATTCTTCTAAACAAATATGAATAAAAGTTTAAAGTGAATTTCCAATATGCATAAGCTTGAAAGCGGTTTTGTGATGTGCATAAGTTTGAAAGTGATTTTTATTATGCATCTTTTATGAATGAACATGATTTTAACCATATTGGATGTCATGCGTCTCATTATGTAGTATGTATGTATTTTTTGTATGCAAAATCCTAGTATACTTACTAAATGAATACTCATTAATTATAGTTTATTGTGATTCTCAGATAAAAGATGGCGTGAATGTAGTGGTCAATTTGACGGAGCTTCTGTTGTCTCATGGTTCCCTAAGATTAGGACGTTGGTATTATATTTAACTTATCATCAATAGATTTACTATTCTGAGAACTTTTTTCTTCAAGATTGGAGACCATTGGACTAGATTTTGTTCATGAACTTTTAGTAGTAATAAATTCTTTTATCCAAATATAATATTGCTTATTATATTTTATCATTCTTTATCCCTCTCGGGTCGAGGTGCAATATAAGTTGATCAATTAATGAAAAAGAAATATATAACTTACTTTTTGCATAAAGTTAGTTATAGAATTTATGTTACTACAAATGAAAATGCTTGTTCCATAAAAGATGATTGAATGGCTTAACAGTAATCACTAGGGTAGAGAAAGAGAAAAAAAGAAAAAGAAAAAGAAAAAAGAAAAACGGAAAAAATTTTATTTATTTTTATATTTTTCAATAAATTAAAGATTTCGCCTCTACTAATTGAGGATTTGCACAAAAGACATCCTTATTGCCTCTACATTAGAAGTACATCCTTATTTCACTGAACGAAATATGCTAGGCCCATAGGTGGATAAGACCATGTCATGTAGAAGAGAAAATCGCACCAATGCAAACATGGTCACCGGGACACAACCAAGCAAGGCAATTGGAATGATAACCCATTTCCAAGGTTGAGAAAGAACTATGTATATGGTTGCACCAAATGCTACTATCATGGTTACAATAGAAAAGAATAAGGTTATAAGGCCGATAATTAACTTCCTTGGTAAGGACATCAGAAAATCTTCTTCTGAGTAGCGGGACGTCAGGATCGCTAAGAACATTGGCAATGAAGTTATTGATGAAAAAAGTGTAAGCGCATCTGATGTTGCAAATATAAGGAAAGATTTTTCGTTCAAGAAAATTGGTTTTCCTTCGTCGTTGTTGCCACCTGGAACAGTGAATGCTGCAGCAAATACCACTGTGATTATAAGTGTACCCGCAATTGCGCATGATTGAGCAGTGTCCTTCATCCATTTTTCTCCCTCTTTAACTAGTTCCTTGTGTGATTCAGTAAATACCTCTCTAGGAGTTTTGTTGTCAGAATTTTTCTCTTCGTGAAGCCCTGGGCGAAGAAGATTTTCTAGAGCCTAAAGCAAGTAAAATAAAGTAAATCCATGCACGTTAAAACGAATTGTAGATCCAAGGACTAAATGTTAAACGGAATGTTCGAAGAGTTTTCCTTATATACATGCAACATTTAAATCAAATCCATTAGAATACTGAATCCTTATAAATTCATGGTTAGATCATCTATTACCTTGAACCATTGCAACTCCCTCTGCATCTGCAATGCTGCACCAAGGACTTTACTTGAAGGTACCAATTTTCCCGCTAAATGTAACATGTTTTTGCCTAAATGGTCGTACATATTCAACATGTCATTAAGGTAACGGAAACCATGTATGAGATTTAAAACTTTCTCATGGCGATGTAAAACTGCAAGATGAAATATGTGATGCCCCTCGTTGTTAACTTGACAAATGGAATCATTGTAAGCCATAATTATTTCATAGACAAACTCAGAAATTCCAAATCTTGCGGCTGTATGTAAAAACAACCCCGTCTTGAAGATTTGGGGATCATTCCAAACCAATCCATCGCATATCATTCTGATGATTTCAAGTGTTTGCAGATGCGTTAACTTTTGTTCGTGTATAGCTTTGACACAGGGGACTGCAATTGAACTTCTCAAGTTAATAAAAGATTATATTTCAATCAAACATTTGAATTCAAGAGAGCAGTGTCAATGCCTTACAAAGCAGAATGAGGGCATTCCAGAACATCATATGCAAATCTTGGCACATTGCACCTGTTATTTTAAAAAAAAAAAATTAGTTAATTTGTTATATCAAATTAAAAATATAGATTGACGTACGCAATATAGTAGCAATTTTGGAAACAGATCCAAATAATGTAGATCTCATTGAGTAGTTTCTTGATCTCACAATGGCATTCTCCACATCCAAACCCGCACTTGGATTCTTGTTGGTCTGATCAATAGAAGAAATTTTTTCCTTTCCCAAGGGAATGCCTGCAAATTTAGTAGTTGTTGGGTCATCACTAAGAACATCGTTTTGTATATATAAACTAAGCGTTATTAATGAAGAACAAAAGGATTAATCTTTTGACTCTAACGGTTATAAATAAAGCATTGGAAACGTCCAAGCTGATTTCCACTCGCAAACGCTAGAGGCTTTTGAGCCAACGCCTCTAAAACAATATTCCGGGAGGTGAAGTGGTCTCGGCCTATCACTGGGTACCGCTTCAAAAAATCTAAAGCTACATCTGATGCATTAAGAAATGGCAATGGCAAATAATTAATTCAACTTTTTAAACAAAATTCCAGTTAATTTCGTAAGGACAAAAGATTCTGATTATTTATATGGGATTCCTATCTTTTTTAGTAACATCAAAATTCTATATTCCTTCATATTTTAATTTTCATTGACTTAGAATTCTATATCCTTTTTCATGTTGTCTAGGGCCGTTAATTTTCAATGACCTATTAACATGCTGCATTAATAAGATGAGATTTAATTTAATCATATATCAAAGCACTTACCATATAAATTAGACATGATCAGATATGAAATCAGCCGGGCACCACTGCTGCCAACTAAGTTCTCTTCTGCAGTTACTTGTACTAGATACTGAACTGTATCCTTGTGACCATAATATGCTGCATGCTGAACCGGAAGCCAGCCGTTGTCGCTCCATACGGATGGCAAATTACTGTTATATTTGACTAAAAGTTTTGAGGCCCATGTATTGCCTATCGTGGCACTTAAAGATAGATCTGTCATTCCCCGAAAATCTTTCTGCTCAATTGTTCTTGGATTGACCTTTGATGCAAGCTTGTCGATCATGGAAGCAGCACCTTCCATGTTATCGCGAATAAAGTTAACAATGTGGTGGAATATTGTCTTAGAATATGAAATGTTGGCTGTCAAGGACTCAGGATGATCTCCAACGAAATCTTCTACACTTTTCCAATCATTCTGTTGTATCATTTTGCATACAGCCAGTAAGCCGACCAATTGACTGTAAGGTTGAATATGTAAAAAGAAATATACATAAGTGACTTCCGATTAATGTTTGTAATTACTATAATATGCACATGCATTTTTTCATATAATATCGATGGGCTAGTTTTCTATATTACCTTCCGAACTCTCCACTTCTGCTGTTTGTTCATCCAAATCATCTTTGTTAAGAGTTTTTGGCTCGATCTCAATCGTTCCATCTTTGTTTCTGCAAACAAGAGACTGGAAGGTTAAATAGCCTAGAAAAAATAAATTATTTATATATAGAAAAAAAAAAAAGAGTTGAGTAGTGTCATAACATGATCTCAATGCTAATCATTTAAGAGTGATAGAATTGGAAGATCAAGGACAATCTTTAAATGTCTAAAGACAACTTTCAAAATTTGTTTGAACATTATGGTCCAAAAAAGTAATTCGAGGTGGACAATATTGATTTAAGTAGGTAGGAAAATGGGTAGGATTTTTTGTTATTATATCCCCTAATTTATTGATATTCATCATTCGTATCCAACTTTATCAAAAGTCATTAAAGAACCACCAATTTACTAGTTATAATTATTAGAGTTAATTCAATCAATGGTGAAATATAGGGGTGGTAATTTTTGAAACCATCCATTAACTTAAAACGAATACAACACGAAATTAGCGGGGTTAACTTAAAATGACATAATTAATATATAAATTATAATAGTGTGATATGATTAATAATTGGGTTGAATTCGAGTTTAGAAGTCTTAATATAAGAATCCATTTATAATACGATTAATTATTTGAATAATAATTTTATTCCAACTCATTATAATTTAATATATTTATTTTATACTTTTTACATTTTAAATATTTAATTATATTTTTAATATTTTAAAAAAATATTTAATACTATTTAGAATGAAATTTATTAGTATTTTAATAAATAATATTATATATATTTTAGAATATATATTAAAATATATTAAATGAGTAACACGATTATTATAAACAAATAACATGATTATAAAATAAATTTGTTTAGAATTTCAATTTTTGACAGAATTATTAATTAGTCAAGTTCGGGTTGGCTTAAAATATACTTTTATTTTACATAATACGAATGCCATATACCAAATTGCTACCCCTAGTGAAATCAAAATAACTCTTAAAGGCAGTTAAGCAAGAAATCAAACCTAAGGGAGAAAATCAAAGAGAGGGATCAATCTGAAATATCAAAAAAAAAAAAAAAAGGAAAAAAGAAAACATAACGCACCTGTTGGGATCAATCGGCATCGGCTCGTTCTCATGGATTGTATTGCTAGTCATTCCTGCATCTGCACGTGGAAACATAGAAAAATGGAATTCAAAGTTCAAAACTTGTTTGATTTTAAAATATAGAATATATAAAAATTTAATTTTATATAAATTTTTAAATTAAGAAAAAAAAATACCTTGAGTTCTTGGCTCTTTGTCCTGATCTTGTTCCTGCTTCGTTGTTGCCTGCAGCTGCTCCATGGTTATTAGTCTCCGCTGATCTTCGTTAGTTAATGTTCTTCTTAGACCTTTTTTGGGTTTGGATTTTTCACCAGCTGAATCCTGTTCTTTGTCTTGCCTGCTGATGATCATGATGTTCATTTCATCATCTTCATGTTGCTTTGCTTCATTGGCTTCTTCCATCTGCGGAGAGAGTTAAGAAATTAAATCAGAGAAAATAAAAATAATAGCTTGCGGGAGAAGAAGATGAGATAAATGGATCAAAAGGTTCTTGCATGATGACTTGGTGAATTAAAGAATGACTTGGTATGAAGTAAAGTATTTAACGTTTAATTGTGTATTTACACTTGCAAAACATATTAAATCAACAATTAGAAACTAATTCAATTATTAGAATATAATATCGAATATAGAGTTATTTATTTGCGAAATCCAATTCTCTCAAAATTACAAATGTTTAGTAGAATTATTTCTTTAAAATACACTCAATTATTTGTAAGAAACAATCCCACCCAATTGTATATTATAATTGAAAATTTCTTCTTTTCCATCCATTATTTTTTCATGATTGTTCTTTTTACCAATTTAAAATTATTATAAATTTGTTGAAGAATAAAAATACTAATGAATTATACATATGGTGGGATATAAAAGTATTTACAATAAATTAAAGCATAAGAGTTTAATAAGGTATGTTTTTCATCTAATTTTTAGTTAAGCTTAAAATTAAAGTGAGATTTTGTGAAAAACTTGAAGGGGGTGTTACTGAAATCACTGCTCAAGTGAAGATTATTCAATCAAACACTTGTTCGTTTATCACAGTTGTGTATTGACAAAGATACACAGATTATTTAATAAAATCTATCTCACTCCATTTACATTCATGCCCCTAGCGTTAGAAATCTAACAATGTAAATTGAGGGCAAGCCTGTAATTTGGCTCAATATTTTTTTTAATTTTTGAATAATAGCAGAGTTGACATATTAACTTGATATACTAGGAAAGGTAATATTTGTAATATTTAAATTTCTCAATTTGCTTTCTTGTTCCACCAAGCAAGCCTTGTCTTAGTCATTAGTAATTAATTAAGGAATTGAATATACTAATTAAGTTTAAACTGTGGGCAATTTCTTGGTCAATGCCTTGAAAGGGGAAGATACCTTATACTATGAATTAAATTTGACGAGTCATTTAAAAATAAATAAATTAACAAGCACTAATTTCCAAATTAGCTATCCCAAATTTCATTCAAGTAAAATTATTTTGTTAAATAATTATCGAAAAAAAAAACTTGTTAAATAGTTGTTGTGTATAATTTTTTATGATCGAAAGACTTTTTTTTTAGTTTTTTTTTTTATATTTTACATTGTTTTGCATGTTTGATTATTACTTAAGACGAGCACTGGCTTATTGAAATTAAAAAAAAAAGTTATTTTTTTCATTAGAAGATGATCAAATTTTAGACTTTAAAAATAAAATTACATATAATATTATTTAAATTATATATTGTTAAATGCTGTGTTACTGATGTGCTATAAATAAATAAATACCATCATAATTAGCTCATTATATATATATAAGAAGAAAATTTTATAAGGATAGGTAAGAAAAAGACATATAAGAACAGATTTAAAAATATCTTGTTTATGGTTCAATTATTTTTTATTTTTTAATTAAGTTTAAATTTATAATTGTTTAAAAGTTAATTTTAGGGATTATTTTATATTGGCATAAAATTGATGACAAAAGGACATATACAACATCACTAAGTTATTGAAGCAACTAGGTATTTCAAGCTAGCTGTTTGTGATAAACTAAGAATTTCAATCACAGAATTCTACACCAAAACAGTTGATTGGTCAATTGTAAATTATATCAGCATGCAATTTCCTGGAAAATCATCAGAAAACCAAGCTTAAGTTTTTTTAGTACATGAAATATATAAATAAATACCTCTAGAAATGACTATAAATATGCAGCATTCAACCTAAACTCACTGAAAGATAATATCAGGATTCACATATATTACCTGAAGAAATGGGATCAAAGAATTTCGTTGTGCTTGGAATCTTCGTGCTTATTTTCACTCAAGTATGTACTACTGCTCAAGAGAACAATACTTTCATGTAAGTTATCTTTATATTTATTAAGAAATTTTAAGTTTAATCTTGGTTTAATTGTTTTAACACTCATATATTGTTAGCTCTAACTGTTAGATTTAATTGATTAAAGGGTAATAGTACATAATATCAAAATAATATGAGGCCATTATTTTTATTTTCTCATTTTTAAGTTTTCTTGGTTGAATTATCCAAATTCAAATATAGAGTTTAAATCTTTTAATTCCATGGATCGCTTTTAGTGGCCAACCGTCATGTTTAATTTTGATTATTAGGAATACGAAGAAAATATTGAAAAGGAATAAACAATAATTTTTGATTGAATGGTGGTGTGAGGGTTAGATGATAGCTTACAATAACAAGGTTATTTTTAAAGTTTATAAACAGATAAAAGGGCTTGAAATTTATCTCTTTTTTAAAATTATAATTTGGGACTATTTCACAATGTGAGATAAACTAACATATGTTATATTTTTCTTCCAAAATTGCAGAGAAACCAAAAGAGAACTTCTATCAGCTGCTCCGTTAATCACTTTATTTAAAACTATAAGATATGTTTTACAAGTTCCTGAATATTATGGTAAAATCAAAGAGGCTACTGATTTGGTGAACTGGTTAATAACTCAAGCTGAAAATTATGTGGATCAACAATGTCAAAACTCTTCGTCTCAGCAACAATATTGCTGCCTGAATGACCAATTTCTTCAATGCAAGAATTGTTGTTCGGGGCCTCGACCTAATTCAACTGCACTGCAATTTTCTTCGGCGCCCTGGCCATCTCCATAGTCATTTCCGTCTATATATATAATCCTGCCCTCGCCGTCTCCATTGTCATCTCTCTCTATAATTATCATAATAAGTATTGTACGTTGCTGGGTTTGTATTGTGTATATTTATGGATGTATTTATGTATTTGGCGACTTTGATACAAAAGGTGGTTGTGTGAGAAACTGATTATATGCACAGTAGAAGTTTATTTGGATTAGTTACTACCTTCCATATATACTTTTAATTATCTCGTATTGGAAATCTTGTGATGCTTGAATTTAAAGGGTTGTTTGTTTTCTTAAAGTTTGAATATAATTTTTTAAATGTTTAAGAACTATTTATTTTTTAACTTATGTCTGAATATTTGTTAAAAATATTTGAATATAATTAAGTTAAAAATTTTGAACTTAAATATAAATAAACAAATATCTGAATAATTTAAAAGTTTTATCTTTCAAAAATATTCCTATTTTGTTAATTTATTTATTAACAAAAATAAAACTTTAGTTAACTATTTTTTAGTTATCTTTTCTCTATTGTAGGCCACCTCTATTTGTTTTCACTTATTTTATACTTTAATTATTAAAATAAATTTATGTATTTACATAATTATAATAATATTACAATATAATTTATTATTGTTATTTAATATTTATTTATCTTTATATCATCGATTGGAAATTATTTTTTAAAAATATATATCAAACAAATATATAATATACATTCTAATATAATTTATTAATTTTTTTAATCTATTATTGTATCAATATAATTAAAATTATTATAAATATAAGTTAAAATATATATGTTAAAATATCAATTTTCAAACTTTTATTTTATTAAAATAAATAATTTAATACTTATTTTCAAATGTTTTAAAATAAAAAATAAACATATTATTCAGATTCAGATTTTAATTATGTTCGAGTTTAGACAAAAGAAATAAATACTACCTAAGCTTAAGGTCTGTTTTTCTCATCAAAAGGTTATTCTATATTTTGGTACAAGGATATGCTTCTTAAACTACGGAATGAAGGCAATTTAATTCTTAGAGAAAAATAATGAAAATTAGTGGTATTTGAAGAATATTTTGAAAAGGAGAATGCATAAAGTGTATTTTATTCTTAATTCAAAATATATTACAAGATTTAATTTATAGAGAAAAAATCAAAAGATAAAAGAAAATAAACATATCATAATTTAATACACTCTAAGATACTAGTAATCAAAAGAAGGTTATAAAATTAACAGAGGTGTGAAAACAAAAAATTATATAATTGGAGCCGCATTGGGTAAGTTTTAGAAAATCCAAAATCTCTTGAATTTGGAAAGCAGTCAAAGCAAGTAAGGAATTTGGAAAGAAGTCGAATTCTCAACGGATTTCCTTCCCAAACCAGGAAAAGGAGTCGTAGCTGTAATGCTATATAAATCTCTTGAAAACCGTCTTCACAAACGCAAATAAATATTCTTCTCCAATTTCATATTTCTCCATTGCTCTCTTAGTTTGTATTTCGCCTATTAATTCTTCTTTTAAAAGGTAAAAAGATAAATTTAAAGTACCATTTAAGTACAAAATGAATTAACCTACCCAGGTTGCTGCAATGAGTCTGGAAAATAAATATTTATAAAGATAATAATTTGAAAGATCAAGCATATACAATTAGTCTGCAATGAATTAACCTACCCAGGTGCAGAGGAATTGATTGTTGGGTTGGGGTGGTTGTACACTTCGAAATGTTGCTCGTTGTTGTTGCTATGAAACTGTTGTTGCACTTGGGATTGAACTTGAAAACAATATGCCAGAACATGAATATTATGAGTACTTTGGTCCTGAGTATACACTTCATTCTGCTCTAAGTAACATGGAAAACAGAAACTCTCCTGATACAGAGTTTCCAGAAGTTGAATACGAAGATACAGATGATGGAAGTGAAAAAGGGGATTCTTCCTTAGATGAATGCCGATCAGGAGTGGTATTCTTCAGTTTGAACTTCAATTTTTTGGGCGATCATACTCTTCCAGGCTGGTAACACAGAGTTCAATATTGGTCTGTAATTAATGTATCGACTTCCTATTATCTTCCTGGTTTGCTTGCTCATTTGGTTTCGAGTTGTAATTCTGTTCCGTCATTAAACTTGCAAGTGAGGAGCTAAATGCGTATTCAGAACAAATCACTTACTGCAATTATCTTTCCAGCTACAAACGATAATCGATATTGAAGAAATTTATGGGCTCGTTTAGATTTTTCACATGTTAGTATTTGTATTATCTTTCTCCAAATAATTTTAACATTCAAACCCACCTCTGTTCTCAAATTTAGAATGATTCTAAAGCGTTTGTGCGGAAAGGAAGAAATTCTAAAACACATTCTCACACCTAAAAGCTAAAGCCCCAAATATTTCTTACATGAATAGAAGTCATTTATTGATCTGAACCCCTTATGATTATTTTTTATGAATTCAATGTCAATAGATGAATTGCGTCAAAGATAAAAATGATTTTGAGTATCAAGAGTTCACCCCAAAGAGGGAATCTAGTAGTTTTACCCGACAATTTTCCAATGTTACTTGTAGTATGGGCGAGTTTCAAGGTTTTGTACAATTGTTTGATTGGAGAGAAAGAAAATCCATACTTGCCCTGTTTTTCTACAGTAGAATCAAGTTCTTGATCCTTTCTGCTTCAATTAACATTATATCAATTGCTTGGTCAACACTTTATTGGTGTGACAGAAAATATACTCGGGTAAACCAACTTTTGTTGAACACTTGGATGTTTTTATAAGCCTGAGGACAAGTCTGATGTGTTTAGGATAGGCTGAGTTCTATCGTGAAGGAAGTTTAAACTTCAGACCTAACCTCAACTTCGTACAAGGATGTAAGTGTTATTCACCTCTTTCTGACTGCATTGTAATGTTTAAGTTTAACCAAAAGGGTTGATCGAAGCATGCAGGTTGAACTTTCCAGATGCTATAATCAAGCAAAGTAATTATATATAGCACACAATATGAAGCACCTAAAAATGTAATAAACAACTCATTATTATATTGTAAAGTTGATTACATCTGAAATGAGCAGTAAAAGAAACTAAACTAAATTTTTTCTGCCTACTGAAATCTAAAGGTAGGTAGCTAGCAGAGCAACAAAAGGTTGACTCCTGAATAGATATATGATGATGATTTATTCTGCTGGTTTAGGTGGTTGAGGTAAGCGAGCGAGGCCAATTCCATCGCTAATATGCTGGAGGTGGGTGAGGCCACTTCCATGGCCCGAATCCGCTGGATGGTAGAGGTGGGTGGGGCCACTTCCATGGTCCGAATCCCCCGGATGGTAGCGGTGGGTGAGGCCACTTCCATGGCCCGAATCCCCCGGATGGTAGCGGTGGGTGAGGCAGTGGGTGAGGCAGTGGCCATCGTGGCCATAGCGGCAACGGCAATGGGTGGAACCACGACAATTCATGCCCTCCTGATGTTGCAACATTATTAGCAGCAGCAGCTTCATCAGTATTACCAGCCAGCCCTTGGCTGAAACAACATGCTATTAAAGTTAAAATTACGATTGCTTTTGCTTCTTTCATTCCTGCTGTCATTAAATCTGAACAACTGCACTCTCAAAAGGCTTCAGATAGTAAGTTTCAACGTCCTATGGTGGATTTATATAGGCATGAGAAGTGAGTTTCAATTGTTTATTTTGATAGATAATAATATGATAAGTATAAAGTGACTGGTGATTGATTTTAAATTTTGAAGGTATACGGGATAATTTTCAGTATTTATCTTTACAAAATCATTCTTTTATTATCTTATTTGGCTTGAATTGATCACAGTAAAACCCGTTACATATGTTGATCTGTTAATACTTACAAACAACAACATAAAGAGAACAAATCAATTATAGTCACTAGAGGTATTCCCGATTGTCAAGGTAGCTATGTTTTAAAATGCATATTTTTTATAAAGTTTTCGCAAATTTAATGACAAAAACAACAAGATAATGTCAAATTTACACCAAGTCACTGTTTGTTCTTTACTGTAAAGTCTTAATATAGTTAACCTTCGTTGTTCAGATGCTTTAAAGGTATATGTTTTCTAACTTAATACAGGAAACTTATAATTATGTTTGAATAAAATAAATTAAAATTTTTTAACTTAATATTGCGATAAAAATTTGAATAAAATTTGTAAAATACTCTTATAATTTTTTTTTCCCTAATGTATCTTAATTTTTTATAAAAATATGAGTATGTTTTATACCGTAATTCTTAAGTGTAAATATTTGTATCTTTTAATATATGTACACATTTTTTAATAATTCTCCACAAAGTTAATGCAAAACGTCCTCATTTTCCATAAAAGACTATTGCTTTTACATTAACATCTCTCCACAGGCTTATTCAAATTGATACTACTTTTAAATAATTAATTTTTAATGATGGATCGATTTTCTAACAAGCAAGTAGGCCATGTTGGGACAAGATTCCTACATTCCAAGTTAGCTTACAAGATCAATTTTGTTTATCGTCAACGAAAGTCAAAAATTGTCGATACGGGATTTTATTCAAGCAAATTTTTTATCAAAAATTGTTGATATCGGATTTTGTCTACTGATACCTACAAGTGAATTTTTTAAGCTATAAAAAAATGTTCCTCTTCTTTTTTTTCTTTTCCTTGTTGATTCTGAAGGCTATTTGGTTTATCAATCGTGATACGACTCTATTTCGAATATTCACGTTAGGCACTTGAACTTCTGATAAACGAAGTTTATTTATTTGAGTTGTTCTTTTTATTGGGCTTGGTTTATCATGTCTTTATAGAATTTTTTTTTATTTGGGCTTGGTCCATATTTTGATGCTGTAAGTCCTTTTCTAATTTAGAATTCTTTATCCAGTCTAATTTTTTATGCTCCTGAATTAATTATAAATGTATTAATTATGTATTAATTATATATTTACATGCAATCTCAATTGTTGGATATATTTAAATTCAACAATTTATATGCTCCTGATTTAATTATAAATATATTAATTATGAATTAATTATATAATTTTATACAATTTTAATCGTTAAATGTACTTAAATCTAATGATTTATATTTAATGTAAAAAATTATGTAAAAAATAAAAGAGTCATTGATCCTACTCATATATATATATATATATATATATATATATGGGCTTATGGAATTTCAGATATAGAACTTCTTAGAGTGCTTTTCGGCTATTCGTTCTAAATTTGGGGCACTCCATAATGGAACCGATTTCCCCAGAAGCTCGTGGACTATATTGGCATGAGATCCCTACATTCCAAGTTAGCCTACAAGATTAATTTAGCTTGTAGCAAAGGAGAGGTTCGGAAACAATCATATGGGATTAAAATCATTTTGGATTGACTAATCGACCACGCTAATCAAGGCCATGGAATTCTCATACATGAGCCTGGCCCAACAAGAAATCACTTTTTAATGTGGAATAGCTTTATTAAATTACGTTGGATGTTATTTTCTTATATCACAGATATCACATATGATTAAAATTCTAACAAATCTAGAAAAAATAAATGTATAAGCAGGGTAAAAGAAGAGAGAAATGATTTTTTTTCTCATAATCCAAAAAATCTACTAATTATTATCAGACGACAGTATCAATATGTAATATTAATTCTTTTCAATGATAGGTTTTCTAATCTAGCTGTACGACACTCCTGGCATCAAATTAAGGACAAATTAATAATGAACTTTACAATGTTACACGCATATACTCAAACTTAATTTATAATGTTATGTTTCAAACAAAGAACAAAAATTGATTAGTCTAAAATTGATTTTTGCATTTATAATTAAGGAAAAATAATAAATTCGTCGGTTTATTCAAAAATTATCTTTAATTCTAAAAAAATAAAAACGGTTTTTTGTAAACCGTTTTTTAAAATATATGTTTCAAGAACTGTTTTAATGAAACCGACTTTAATTTTAAAAAATAAAAACGGTTTTTGTAAACCGTCTTGAAAAATATATGTTTAGAGAACAGTTTTAATAAAATCGACTTTAATTCTAAAAAATAAAAATGATTTTTCTAAACTGTCTTCTAAAATATGTGTTTAGAGAAGTTTTAATAAATTTATTTTTATTTAAAAAAAATATAAAAATAATTTTTAAATCATTTTCTTTTTTCACATATTTAAATGATAGTTTTAGTAAAATTATTCTTGATTTTTAAAATAAAAAATAATTTTCAAACCATTTTCTAAAACACATATTTAGAAGACTTATAATAAAATATATTTTTATTTAAATAATAAAAAACTATTTTAAATATTCTTCTTTTCAGAGAATAATTTTAATTTAATTAATTTCTATTTAAAAATTTAATTTTTAATCTTGTCTTCATTTACTATATCATGTGAGATTGGGTTTTTTTAATACTAATTCAGTCAAAAACTTTTTGATTAATAAATATATTAAAATTAAAAAATTTACTTATTATATTTTAATAAATATAATTAAAGATGTTGGTGTTTGAATTAAGAATATTAAACAAAATATAGGTAGAGTGTATATATACATATTTACATAAATCTAATGAATAGTAATTAAGGAATATTATTTATGTATTGGGCCGGTCTTTAAACAGTGACCTTATTTTTATTTATAATCTACTAATTTGCCTAATAGTATAATGGTAGAGTTTGAACAATAAATGCACACACACAAATATATATATATATATATATATGAAATTTCAATTTTACATTAAAAAAATTTAAATCTATTTTATAATCATAAAATCTCTAAATTACATATATATAATTATTAAACACACATTCTTTTTGTTAATTTTTCGTTAAAATTAACTGGTGACTCAATGTTGATTAATTTAATAACAAAAATACCTTTAATTTTATTTAACTAATATAATGACATAAATGCTCTTTTTTAATAATTTTTAATTAATTTTTTATATAAATAAATTAATTAAATGAAAATAATTTAATTTCAATTAACAAAATAAAAGTTTAATTTATTTTTCTTCTTTTTACTTTTTATTTTAAAATTTTCATTTTTCTTATTTGATTTTTGAATTTAAACACTTTCTACTTTTTTATTCAAATTTCTTTGAATTTTTACCCTAATCTATAATTAAAACAACAATAATATATTAACAAATAAAAATCATAAATTCACTATATATAAAAAAATAGTCAAACAAAAAAAAATAGTTAAAAATGATGGTATTTGTTGAAAAAAATAAAATATATGTTGAAAATTTTAGAAAAGAAATCCTTGTTTTTAATTATTTTTATATTATTTGACTATTTTTCTTGTCACTTAATGAACTTCAATTATCGATTAGAGAAAAAATAAAAAATAAAAAAGATAAATACTTGAAAACTAAAAATAAAAACTTAAAATATGTTGCATAAATTACGAACACAAGTGCATTATCGCAAATAAGTAATACAGTGGTAAGAAAGTGTTGGTCCCACAAGAAAAGTTAATTTGTTAATTACGAAAGATAATTAAGTAATGAATTTATCTAAAAAAATCGAATTAATTTAATGGAGAAATATTAAAACAAAATAAAGTAAAATAAACTATTGAGCAATTTAATTAAAATAAATACAGCTGATGGAAAGATTTAGGCTAATGATTTCATTATATATTTTCACATCCAATTCTCCAGATAATGTTATTTTGATTTAATACCTGTTTTACTAGTTAATTATTCTAAATTATTCGATAGTTTTTCTAGAGATCATTCGAATCTACTTTGCACCTAAATAATTCACTATGTCTCTATTTGAATTAAATTAAATGAAAGTACCTTACATTTAGTGATAATTCTTAACTAACTACATAAAATGCATTAATCATCATAATGAATACTGATGAATGTTTAAAAGTGTAGGTTTATCAAGAGAAATATTATGATTTACGCTTAATAATGTTCTTCTATTCCCCAATAATAAAGCATATTCCTTTATATTGAATTGTAAAACATGAATTGAACTAAATAGTCAGTTTTGTGCAGGTTTCGTATAACGAGCGTATCTTTCAATCCAAATAATCAATTGATACGATTTTTGGGCTGGACTAACATAAACTCATCATTTCACAACTTTGTAAGACAAAGGTTGGACCAGTTCGAGCAAGTAATGGGATGAAATTGGGTTTCAACAGAACTCAAGCGCATCTTTGAACCAGCCCGACATGCTTCTGTATTTGGGCCGTATCTCCCTAAATATGTAACAAAAAATTATATGGTTAGGTGATCTAGAAAGCTGAGAAAGGGATCTAAATTGTTTATGTTTTATACTTTCTCAAATTTTAACTGGTCGGTTACCAAAAAGAGCTATAATTCTAAAAGGGCAGTGGAGAAATGCGACTTGAATATCTCTGTCTATTTTCAACACAACTCACAGTTTAAAATAGAAATAAGAGTGAGATATGAACCATTAGAAAGATGAGTCATCCACCTACAACATTGAAGAAGGATCCTTTATGAAATTCGGTGGTTTTCATGATCAAAGATATATTGGAAATTGGTAGAGCATGATTAATTAGAAATTGATAAAATTATATTCACACATGTGGAATGTCTTTTGTTTTACCTATATAAAGGAAGATGTGAAAGTGAGGAGGGAGATCAGTTGGTTTCCATCTATGTTTTCATTTTGTAATTAAAACTTCAATTAAATAATGTATTTCTAATTTCGTAATTAGAGATAAGGGTGAACTTTTGATGATTTTATAGTTTTGTTTTTTGATCCTTTGTTTTGTTCTTCATTGTCAAACTTTTTATTGATTGAGTACTATATTTTGCAAGTGATTTTGAATTATTAGAAACCTTGATTCATTGTTGACAAATGGTACATTGAATACTTAGATGTTTTCTATATATTAAGAGTAAGGCAACTTATAGTTTTTCACCATCAACCAAAAGGTAAGTCTTTTGATTTCTTTGTGCTTAAATGTTTTTTTTCATCATCCAATTAAGATCACTTCTATTAATTCTTAATTGTGTTTTTCTTAAAAAAAAAAAGATCAAGAATAAGTTCTATACAAATCGTTAAAATGGATTCCTAATGCCCTAATATATAATAATATTGAATTTAAATTTGACAATAAGTAAATTCATTCAATTTCTTGTAATATTTAGACATTTGGACTTGTGGACTTAATATAACATATTCCCTGTGGACCGAGACTCGGACTTCTAAACTTTATTACTTGAGACAACCTATACTTAGGAGTTACAACCTTTAAGTTGTAGCAAATACGCAACACTAAATATTAAATAAAAACAAATAACACAATTATAGAAATTGAATGCTTCAAATAGATTAGATCATTGTCTTGGAAAACAAGTTTAACTACACATCAGATAAAGTTCAAAATTCACAATAAAAAATTTAACAATCGACAACATAAAAAACAATAACTTCACTATTGTTCAATTCAAAACAAAGGTTTAAAGACAAGAGAAAGAGATAAAATTAGATTATGAGAGTCTTGATTTTCAAAACCTTAAACTTGATGCCCAAAAATTCTTCCAATCTCCTCTCTCTCTATCTCTTAGTTCTCTCCAAAAACTTGAACTTGATCTTTAGAAACTTGAACTTGATGCCCAAGAGTAGGATGACTGATGCAATGGCCAATTCTCGTGATCTGCAAAAAATACAACCAAAATATATTAAATATTAATGTAAGCAGAGAATTAAACAAACAAATCAAATTAAAGAGTAAATGATAAGTGTGTGTTTTTACGCACTTATCAAATACCCCCATACTTGAATACTTACTTGTCCTCAAGCAAATCAAATCAACAAAAACAGATATAGGGGAAAAGACTAAAAACAGACAAACATAATATTAAAAAAAAAATTCAAACAAACACACTCCTAGACCATGATAAGTTAAACTTGAATCAAAATAGTATTTTTTTTTTCATGTATGTGTGTGATTGGTAGTAACTTACTGCGTTCAACAAACACTTCTAAAAATTCCTCCCCTACACTTAATGGAAACATTGTCTTCGATGTTGAAAGATGGAAAAATAAAGGAGAAAATTAAAAAGATCTTACCCGAGAGATAAGATGTAAAAATCTTACCTCTCATTGTGCATTATTATCTTCATCTGCTTGGTTGGGCGGGAATTGTGGAAGCGGTGAAAATTGAACATCGGGATGTATTTGCTAAAAATATGAAGGTAAAGTGTTGAAATAGTTCACTTGATACTGATGCATCCTTGATTGCTCTTGCCGAATGTTAAAAATCTCACGCCCTTATTAAATAATTCTTTGATGCATATCGGCAATCCTTGATTGCATGGGATTTTCGTGATGTGAGGAGCAAGCCCCAACTTCATTATCGTATGGACAAACAGGGGATTTGGTAAGCCTTCATAAGGATTTTGTTGACGCCTCAATCTTTCTTCATAGGCTGACCGATATACCTCTGGAATTGTATTAAGGGAATCTTTTCTCAGTCAAGGCAATGGTTTTCGTGGTGGTGGAACTTGATTATCATCATCCACAATAAATCCTAAGCCTGATCGGACAGATGCACCTCCTGCCTAGCAATTAAACTTAGAAATTGCCATCTCCTAAATTGGAGAGTTCGGATTCACCTTGTACTTTGTGTCCTCTACCCTTACCCCTCCCTTTAAGCATAAGGCAGTAATAAGACAGGGGTGTGTGTGTCTCCTCGTTGTTTTCGCTTCAATAGATGCAACCAAGTTGTCTCGTATTACCTTCCCTATATCAATGGTAATCTCAGCACAAATACAATAAAGCAGAGATGCTCTTTTTTGCTGTAACTTCATTGAGATAGGATGTAGGCATGAGATTGGAGCAAATAAATTTATACCAAGCCTTGACGTATCTATTGAGCATATTTTTCGGGAAAGTGAGAGATTTATTGTATCTACCATGTTTACTGTATCTACCATGACCTCTTAACCATTGTGTTTTAGGAACACATAATTCTTCAATGATCTGAGTGTAGTTTTCATCATCTCTCTTGAATGCATCATACAAATCATCATCTGCGTCAATGGATGGTAAGCCATAAAAGGTGTTAATGGCCTCAGAACTAAATGAAATCCTTTTGCCCCTAACATACACTTTATCATTCTCTTTACTCACTAAAGCATTAGCATAGAATTCCCTAACTAATGGCACTATTGCTTGAGTAGGATAGTCAGTGAGCGATTCTCATTTCTGATATCGGATAAATTGCAAAATCATTCCATCTTCTGAGCCCGGTTTCAATGTTCGTTCCCTCACTAATGCTTTTTCATCTTGTTGAAATTTAATAAACTTTTGTTCGGCTTCACATGAGATAAATTTCCTTTTGTCAAAAATTGATGAAATTTATGAAGAACTCCCCTTTTTTGGTGCCATTTTGCTCTAAGTATTCTTTTAGGCAAATTACTGAATACTTGAAATGCACACTTTTGCTACCTCCTATCTTGCACTTCAATCCACTTAATCAATCTTTCTTTCACTCTTAAAGCACCCTCCAAGTATTTTTCAACTATCAAACTTAAAATTACTAGGTCAAAGTTCACTGAAATATTTTGTCGAATATTTGGCGTACACTTTTATTAACTCACTCAATTTCTAATCCAATCCTTCAAGTTTAGGCAAAAATTACAATGTAAAACTCAAACACTTCCAAAATATTAATTTCTCCACAATACCCACAACAAATTCTACAAAAAAATCAATAACCAAACACTTCAATTTTCCATTAACATTACAACCCTCAACATTTCTTCATAAATGTACAATTAGAAGAATAAATTTTACACTAGTGAGAACTTACTTGAAATTAGAGTGAAAATGCAATGTTGGGATTGAATTCCTTACTCTTATTACACTTCTCCAAATTCTTGCTATGTTGGAAGATTGTAGGTAATTGAGTGTTTAAATTTGGTAAGGAAATATGTTGAAGAGTGAAAAAGAGAGAGTGTTTGGGATGGTGTTTGTGTTGGAGGAAGAGGAAATTTGGAAACAAAATAGAAAAGAGGATTATATTGGGGCAAAAAAAGAGGGGCTGCGGCACTAAATATTTCCGCGGGCACGCCAGAGATTTTGCTTGCGTGCCCAATTTTTGTGCAAAGCGCGGCGCAGCCGTGCCGTGCTTACTATCTTACGCGTGTAGGCGCGCAATTGTCTTGCGCGTGCGCCTGTGCGCACAAGAAGTATATACATATATACATATTTTTTTTTCATGTTTTCATTTTTTTATTTTTTCAATTTTTTCTTATTTTCACATTTTTTTAATTTTTTTTTCTTTTCTTTTTTTTTTCTTTCTTCATCTTTTTCCCTAACTCCCTTTGTTTGGATTTAAACTTGCAAAAATTATTCACCTACAAAAAAAAAAAACACACAATCATTGAAAAGCTGACTTAAAAGGTTTGAAAAACTTGCAAATAGGTCCCCTCAGATTTGTACTTAAATCCCATGATGAGTTATGTTTTGGTCCGTATTTTCCTTACGTTTTTATCCTCAAACATCTTTCTTTTTTAGCCGAATTCAATAATTTGGAGTCAAATTTATTTTGAATGGCTAATTCCCTCGTGATATGCAAAAAATACAACAAAAAAATATCAAATATTAATGTAAGTAGAGAATTAAACAGACAAATGAAATTAATTAAAGAGTAAATGATAAGTTTTTTTTGATACACTTATCAAAATAAATTAAACTTTTATTTTTTAATTGATTGCAGTGGGTGTTGGGGCGCCAAAAACCATACGAGGAAGTGAGTATGATTGAAGAGGCAGCGCAGCTAAGCTGTTAATGACGCAGCCGTGCCATGCATTCTACCATGCATACTGCACAAGAGCAAGTGGCATGGCATGGTAGCGCCATTTGGTGGCGCGGCGACGCCATGCATATTGCACAAGAGCAGGTGGCATAGCGCGATAGCGCCACTTGGTGGAGCAGCGACGCCATGCATTCTGCACAAGAGTAGGTGGCATGGCGGAGTAGCGCCACTAGGAGGCGCAATGGCGCCATGCATTCTGCCATGCATACTACACAAGAGCAGGTGGCATGGTGCCGCCGTACCACCTAATAGCGCTACCGCGCCATGCCACCTGCTCTTTGGCAGCATGCATGGCACTGGAGTGCCACTAAATGGTGCGGTCACGCCATGCAAATCTGACCTGCAAGGTTTGAAAACCTTACAAATAGGTCTACTCAGCTTTGCACTTAAGTCCTCTAGTGACTTGCGTTTTGGTTCCCGAACATTTTTCTTTTTTAGCTGAATTCAGTCTTTTTGAGTTAAATTCGTTTTAAATTCACTTTAAATATTAATTGTCACTATTTTATTTTTATGTAATTTAATGATTATAGTCAATGAGTGGTAGGGCATTATTTATTTCTTTTCTGTTCTGATTATGTTTGTTGTTTATATATTGGAATTCAATGAAAAATAAACTATTCTCTCTTTCTGCCTTTTGGTTGAATATTCTTGCTTAGACATTAAAGTTAATAAAAATATTGTTCATAGTGTTGGATCAGTTTTTAAACAGTGACCTTTTATTTTTAATTTGTTGCTAATTTGTCCAATGCTATAATGGTAGTTTTGAATAGTGAATGCATATATATTAGATTTATATATAAAATTTATATAACTATAATATAATGTCAAATCACTAATTCCTACATGTATATTGAAATATTACAAATAAAAACAATCATTCAGTTAATATTTATATTTTAATTAATGTTTAAAATTTAAAATTTATTTGTAGAATTCCCTAATCATTGAAATTCTTTTTGATCAAGCAATAGTTTATCCAGATCCTTACTCATGACACAAGCTGCAAATTTGGAGTTAGCATAAAACTAATTACAGCTTGTGAACTAGTATTATTACGATAAAATTTCATTAACATGAATGTAAATAATAAACTAAATTTGTGAAAAATTATCTTAGAAAATCGATGTTGTCATCCAAAAATGACAAGTCTGGAGTCGGAATGTTATTGAAATACTCTTCGAGAAATGAAATATCCTAAGACAAACAATCTTCCAAAACATCGAATGATAAATTTGTTGTCTCTCCTTGAAACTCTTGAACTATTGTTGTTGGTTTATCAGCAGGTTTCATTAATATTTTTTCTTTTTCCGTTTCTTTGTTGGAATGAGTCTGAAAATTGAGAACAGAAGTTGAAGTTGAAAAATTGTTAGACTCATCACCCTGTACTATTGATTTGTCTGGATTCTTTGGTCTTGTTCTTTTTCGCTGAAGGGGCGATGTTGAGAAGTTTGTTAAAGTATTAGGAGTCCTAAGCTTAATAGCTGCATTGTCATAAACTCTTGCGGCTTCTTCAGCTGTATAATAAGTTTCGAGCCATAGTCGTACCCCTCTATGTTTAATCTCAGCAACCCATCTACCCCAAGGCCGCTGCCGTATGCCACGAAACTTTTTAATTGGTCGTCGACATACTAAAGCATTTGTTGAGATTCTCTTCTTGTTATTGGCGAGGACAGCAGTGTTACTATTCTTACTGGAAGTGAGTTCGATGTATGTTTTATTCACAAAGTGACGCCATAGATTCTGACGGTGGGAGAACTCTCCATCTTCGTTGCTGGAGGAGTCCATCGCGTCGTGATCAGTGGTTAAAATCTTTACAACTCTTTGAACTATACCGACAACACTATTGTTCATTTTATGTTTCTGATTTCTTCTTTTCCTTACAATTGACTGAAAAAGATTGACATTACAAAATAATTAAAATATACGTAACATAAAGATAATGTTTAAAAATTATTACCCTTTAACTTAAAATAACAATTATTTGTTTACTTTTTATAAATAAAAGCATAATTTTAATCATTGCAAAAACATAATTTAAAAAAAGTAGAAGTTATAAAAGTAAGAACATAATTGCACTAACGTATAAAATGAAGAAGTCCAAAAATAGTCAAACACGAACAACTCATCAGTTCCTTCTCAAATGGGCATTTTTTTCCCAAACTGTAAAATATGTTAAGAAATACAAAATGAACTGTAGTGATAATAAAAAAAATAAATAAAATTTAAAAATAATCAAAGTAATATATAATATGTAAATTGATCTTACCTCTTGAATAATGCATCATGATCACAATAATTAATAGACATGTAAAGAGCAAAATACAATAAATTAGCAAAACAAACTCAAACTCAGGCCTCATATTTGTTCTTAAATAATATCTGGATTAAATGCACCTTTCCTAAGAAGAAATTGAAAAATTCAAAATAAAAATTTAGTAAACTCAAATGATATGAAATATTATGAATATCAAAAATTAAACCAATCAAAATGTCCTATTATCTATCTATTAAAAACCACTAACAAAATACATGAATATGATATCTAGAATAATAAATAAACAAAAATAATAATAAATAACTACATAATTAAATAAATAATATCAAATTTACGTAGTTAAACATATGATACCTGTTAATTTCACTTGTAAGTAGTAGCAGTAAAGTGAGTGTAGAGAGAAAAACAAGAAGGGAGTGGGAGAGAGAGGCTGTAAGGGCGACGACGATGAGAGACAAAAAAAATATAAGGGAGAGAATTTAGGGTTATGGCTTTTTACTTTTATATGACTATCATCAATTAAAATTCAAAATATATAATATTGATAGATATATTATTAAATAAATATGTAATTGTTTGTTGTGCGTTGGAAGAGGGAAAGGCAGAAAGATAGAGACTAAAATATCGTTTTTCATTTAAAGAAAAAAGAAATGAGTGAAGTGAAAAATAAAAGACAACACAAGCAAAAGAAAAAGGACAACACAAGTAAAAAAAAAATGGGCTGCGTGCATAAAAATAATCTTTTAGGAATATTTTATTTTAGTTAATTAAAGTCAAAAAGTTAAAGATATATTTATATTTTAAATTGAAAATCTATAATCATTAGATTTTATTTTATTTTTCACTAAAAAAGTTAATAAAACTAAGATAAGATACGTAACTACTCTTTTAACAAAAAAAAATATATTATTTTTTAAATATGATTCTTGGTTAAGAGAAAGTGACAAGATAATTAAATATTATAAATACATTATAAATAAAATATAATAATTATAAATAGTATTAAATTAAAATATCTTTTATTTATATAATAATATATTTATTTATAGTTTATTTTATTTATTTTGTAAGATAAAAAATATTACGTTGTAGTACAATATTATGATTATGTACAATTATAAGTATTATACTACAATATATTCTATTTATAAATTAATATTTATTTATGATTTATTTTATTTATTCTATGGTATCTAATTAATATGGAATTATTAATATATTGTAAAACAAATAAATTATATTTTATTTATAATAGGTTAATAAATATTTAATTATTAAGGTGTTATAAAATAAAACTTATTATTATTACTAGCCTTCGAAGGATCGGCACAAACCTTAAGGATGAAGCAATCCTCACCATTAATCTGCTTCTCCCCTATACACCTTACATAAGCAAACATACTAGCTTTTTTCCTTGGATCAAGACTCTGAAACAGATCAACCAACCATATGCATTTGAAAGTAAGCAAATATCTCACAAAATATCAATTAGCTGATTTTGAGCTCTAAAATTAACACACAAAACTTTACCTGAAGTGCTCGAAGTAAGGGTCTCATCAGCCTTTCAGCAACGTGGGCACTAACCCAAGGTGTATGCCCCCAAACGAACTTGCCATTATAGCAAGCATGAACCTTATTACCTCCAATTGCAAATTCAACATACTACATATTTGGATTCATCTACCAAAGCAAAAATCCACACCTCCAACTGCAAGTTCAGCATACCACATATTTGGATTCATCTGCCAAAACACAAATCCAAACCTCCAACTGCAAGTTCAATATACGGATTCATTTGCCAAAGCATAACCCCACCCAACTCCGCACATCTACAGGCATTCTTATTGTCAACTGTCATAGTAGCAGTTTCAAACTTTGTAGCTGCCATCCTACTCTTTCTCATGGCATAGGCATTTTTAATACAGTTGTGTAACTCCTGCCCACCAGAGGCAGCTGCATATTGCACCAACTTGGGAAGAATCAATAAAGGAACAGGGATTGATTGAGCAATTGAAGGAATTGTCTTTGCTAGCTGGTCAACTAATAAAAGCGGGCTTTGGGATTGAGATTTGGAAATGGAATTGTAGATTGATGGCTTGATTAAAAAAATTTGTTTTAGAAAGAGGAGATTTGGACAAAGAGATTGTCAATATTTTACTCTTATGTACATTAATGATTATAGCTAATGAGTAGTAGGACATTGTTTCTTTCTTTTTTGTTCTGCTTATGTTTGTTGTATATATATTGGAATCTAATGAAAAATAAACTATTCTCTCTTTCTACCTTTTGATTGAATATTTTTGCTTAGACATTAAAATCAAGAAGCAAAGCCCGTTTGTTTTTTTTTTGGTTTTTATATTTTTTTTAATTTTTTAATTTTTCTTTTCTTTTTTCTTCTTTTTTTTTCTCTCTCCATCTTTTTCCCTAACTCCCTTAGTTTGGATTTAAACTTGCAAAATTTCTCCACATACAAAAAAAAAAAAAAAAGACAATCATTGAAAAGCTGACCTGAAAGGTTTGAAAATCTTGCAAATAGATCCCCTCAGCTTTGCACCTTAGTCCGCAGGTGACTTGCGTTTGGGCCCGTATTTCGCTTACGATTTCGTCCTCGAACGTCTTCTTTTTTTAGTCGAATTCAATAATTTCAAGTCAAATTTGCTATGAATGACTAATTCTCTCGTAATCTGCAAAAAATGCAATACAAAAATATTAAATATTGATGTTAGTAGAAGATTAAACAAACAAATCAAATTAGAGAGTAAATGATAAGTTTGTTTTGATACACTCATCAAAATAAATTAAACTTTCATTTTTTAATTCATTGCAATGGATGTTAGGGCGCCAAAAATAATGCAAGTGAGTGAGTACAGTACAATTGAAGAGGTGGCATAGCTGCTCTGTTAAAGGCACGGCCACGCCATGCCCTCTACCATGCATGCTGCACAAGAGTAGGTGGCATGGTGGCACGATGTATTCTGCTAGTGGCGCGACCGCGCTATGCCATTTACCTGGTGGCTGAATGCGCGACGTCGTGCACCACCTAATGGCGCGACCGCACCATGCCACCCGCTCTTATGCAGACTTGTGGCAGAATGCATGGCGCGGCCGCGCTGATACTTGGCGTAGCCGCGCCATGCGAAGCTAACCTGCAAGGTTTGAAAACCTTGCAAAAAGGTCCACTCAGCTTTGCACTTAAATCCCTTAATGACTTTTATTTTGGTCCATATTTCTCTTACGTTTTGGTTTCCGAGTGTCTTCTTTTTTTAGGCGAATTCAATCATTTTGAGCTAAATTCACTTTTAATGGCCAATTATCTCGTGATCTGCAAAAAATATAACCAAAAGACATTAAATTTACTTGCAGAGAATTAAATAAACAAATCAAATTAAAGAGTAAGTGATAAGTTTGTTGTAATACGCGCATAAAAATAAATTAAACTTTTATTTTTTAATTGATTACAGTGGATGCTGGGGCGCCAAAAACAGCGAGAAGGAGTGAGTACAGCACAATTGTAGAGGTGGCGCGGCTGCTCTATTAGTGATGCGGCCGCGCTATGCCCTCTGCCATGTATGCCGCACCATGCCACCTGCTCTTGTGTAGACTTGTGACAGAATGCATGGCGCGGTCGTGCTGATACTTGGGGCAGCCACGCCATGCAAAGCTAACCTGCAAGGTTTGAAAATCTTGCAAATAGGTCCACTCAACTTTGCACTTAAGTTCCCTAATAACTGGCGTTTTGGTCTGTACTTCTCTTATATTTTGGTTCCCGAACGTATTCATTTTTTAACCGAATTCAGTCTTTTTAAGTTAAATTCGCTTTGAATGGCCAATTCTCTCGTCATCTGTAAAAAAATATAACCATGTAAAAGACATTAAATATTAATTGTCATTATTTTATTCTTATATAATTTAATAATTATAGCCAATGAGTAGTAGGACATTATTTATTTCTTTTTTGTTCTGATTATGTTTGTTGTTTATATATTGGAATTCAATGAAAAATAAACTATCCTCTCTTTCTGTCTTTTGATTGAATATTCTTACTTAGACATTAAAATTCAGTAGCCAAGTTGAATATTAAATAGGAATTAAACAGAAAAAGTTAGCAACATAATTATTAAAAGACAACAAAAAATTAAAACAAAATTATTAAAGGTAATTAATATAAATAAAATTATTATAATATTAATAATATAATATAAAATTAAAACTAAAATTATTGTGTTTTGGTGGATTTTGCTATGTCATAATTCTAATAATTTTGCCAGCTCTAACTGTTGCTTACTACTGTATGTTGCTGGTTCGGTTATGAGCTTTTTTCGTTGCTGAGATATGTTTTCTGCTATTGTAACCGATTCGCTGTTCTATTTCTCTCTTCTGATATTTTGTTCATTGCTCTCTCAAGTTACTGCTCTTGGATATCTTCAGCCAGTTCTCTAAGGATGCAATTGATTTTTCGACTTACAATTTTTTTTAGTAGCTGCTATGTATTTGGTTGCTACTGCTTCTGCTGTTTGTGGCTGCTGCTATGTTTTGGTTTTTGGTTTTGCTGTTGTTGGGAACTGATGTTGGCTAGTTGTGCTGCATTTATTTACTGTTGTCGGATTTATTCTTTCTCCTCTGGTGGTCTCTAGTACTTAAGCTTCTCACCACTGATTTCTAGTACTACGGCAACAATTTGGTCCGCTCTGTAAGTCTCTAATATCATCTCTAATATAAACATATATTGTCATAAATTAGAAATAATGTGTATTAATACTTTTTAGTGATTATATTTTCAGAATGGATAAATGTTGGATGACTATGGATAGGAGATCGCATGCATTTGTAGAAAGCGTAGATAATTTCTTAAAATTTGCATTACGTCGTTCAAGGAATCCTAATGCCATACATTGTCCATGGATAAAGTGTGGCAATTTCAAAGTGCACACTATTATGGAGATAAAAGAACATTTATTTTTTAATGGTATTGATAAAAGTTATCGCACTTGGATATAGCATGGAGAATCATGTGATTATGGGGCAGATTTACCAAATGTGGAGCAATCATGTTTTGAATGTTATGGTAATGATGATGGGATAGATAATACTAGAGAGATGGTGTGTGTTGCACAAGATGATTGTACGAGTAATGTAGAAGTTTTTTAGAAGTTATTAGGTGATGCTGAGAAGCCATTGTATTTTGGTTATACAAAATATACAAAACTATGTGTTTTGGTAAAGTTGTACAACTTAAAAGCAAAATATGGATTTTCTGACCAATGTTTTTCTGATTTGTTGAAATTATTTGCTGATATGTTACCAAGTAATAATGAGTTGCCCCTATCAATGTATGAAGCAAAGAAGACACTTAATGCACTTGGCATGGAATATGAAAAGATACATGCTTATCCCAATGATTGTATATTGTACAGAAAATAATTTCAAGATGCAACTATATGTCCTCAATATGGAGTGTCAAGATGAAAGCTTAACAAGAATTTAACCGAGCCAAAGAACGGTGCGCCCGCCAAGGTTTTATGGTATTTTCTACTGATCCCTCGATTTAGAAGAATGTTTCAAAGTGTAGAAACAACAAAGAATTTGACATGGTATGTTGATGTGAGGGAAATTAATGGTATACTATGACATCCTTCTGATTCCCCAATATGGAGGCTAGTTGATGACTCTTGGCCAGATTTTGCTATTGATTCAAGAAACCTTTGACTTGCACTTGCAGTCGATGGAATTAACCCATATAGTTCTCTTAATAGTAGGTATAGTTGTTGGCCTATTGTGATGATAACTTATAATCTTCCTCCATGGTTATGTATGAAAAGAAAATTTATAATGCTAACTTTATTGATATCTAGGCCCAAACAACCTGGAAACAACATTGATGTTTATTTGCAGCTGTTGATTGATGATCTAAAACAACTGTGAGAAGAAGGTATTTCGGCATATGATGCATATCGTAAAGAGCACTTCAAGTTAAGAGCAATATTACCATGGACAATAAATGATTTTCCAGTGTATGGCAATTTATTCGAGCATACAGTGAAAGGATATTATGCATGTCCAGTGTGCAGTGAAGAAATCGATTGTTGCAGGTTAAAACACAGTAAAAAGATGTCTTATATAGGTCATAGAAGATTTTTGCCTCTACATCATTCGTATAGGAAGCAAAGGAAGGCTTTTAATGGTGAACAGGAATTGAGAAAAGCTCCAAAACCATTAATAGGTGAAGAAATATTAAAAAAAATTGCAGGGGTACATTTTTCCCAAGGAAAACGCAAGCGTCATGTTACAAGTTCTAATGGTAGTATTGAAAGTTATTGGAAGAAAAAGTCAATCTTTTTTCAGTTAGAATATTGGAAATCTTTTCATATTCGACATATTTTAGATGTTATGCACATTGGGAAAAATGTGTGCGATAACATAGTTGGTACACTATTGAACATTCCAGGTAAAACCAAAGATGGACTTGCATCTCGATTAGATCTTAAAGAGATGGGGTTAAGGAATGAGTTGGCACTTACAGAGATAGCAAAAGAGATACTTTTATCTCCAGCATGTTACACAATGTCTACAGATGAAAAACGAAGATTTTGTAAGACGTTATTTAATGCAAAGGTTTTAGAAGGATACTCATCAAATTTTAGAAATGTTGTTTCAATGAAAGATTGTAAGCTCTATAGTCTAAAGTCTCACAACTGTCATACATTGATGCAACAATTATTGCCTGTGGCAATCTGCTCTGTGTTACCTAAGCATGTTAGGTTTGCAATTACTAGATTTTGCTTCTTTTTTAATATGTTATGCAAAAAAGCAATGGATGTGGAAAAAGTTGATGAGATGCAAACTAGTATTGTGTTGACCTTATGTATACCTGAAAAATATTTTCCTCCGTCATTTTTCGATATAATGTTTCATTTAACAATGCATCTTGTTAGAGAAGTTAAACTATGCGGACCAATTTATCTGCGATGGATGTACCCATTTGAACGGTTCATGAAAGTTTTGAAAGGTTATGTGAGGAATCATAATCGTTCAGAAGGATGTATTGCAGAATGTTACATTACAGAAAAAGCTATTGAGTTTTGCACAGAATACTTATCTAATGTAGATGCAATTGGAATCCCATCTGGTCAAGCTTATGAAAGTGATTCTGTTGGTAGGCCACTATCAGGAGGTAAGGTAAAAACTATTGATCATATTCAATGAGAGCATGCTCATCGATATGTATTAGAAAACACAAATGAAGTTCAACCGTATATTGAGTAAGTTGTAAAATTTCATTCATTTGTTATTTGAAAATTAATTATCTAGGTCTAAAGCCATATATATAACATTACTTTTTATTTTATATGTTAGGGAACACATGGAGCTATTAAGGCTAAAGCATCGAAAAAAATCTAAAAGAAAGAAGTGGTTACAAGATGAGCACAATTGCACGTTTATTTATTGGTTGCGTGACAAAGTAAGTGCTAACTAACATTTAGTATTAATATTAAGGCACCGAAATAAATCATCTACACAAAATTAACCATTTTTTACGATGCTTATATGTGTACGGATAGCTCATGAGTTAAGTCATCCAAATAATAATATATTGGAGAACTTACGGTGGATAGCATATGGACCACGATTTGAAGTTATAAAATATCAAGGTTATGATGTCAATAAATGTCGTTACCATGTAAAAGGAAGAGATGCTTAGCGCGTACATCAAAACAGTGGAGTAAGCATAATTGCGAATACCATGCAAATTGCAAGCTCTAAAGATAAAAATCCAACTATTTCGAATATGTCCTTTTATGGAGTTATTCAAGAAATTTGGGATTTAAACTATAACAAGTTTAAAATTCCAATATTTAAGTGCGATTGGGTGGATAATGGTAATGGGACCAAAGTAGATGAATTAGGCTTTGTATTAGTTGACCTTAATAAGATTGGGCATAAATCTGACCAATTTATTTTAGCATCATAAGCAAAGCAAATATTTTATATACAAGATCCAGCTGATGCGAGATGGTCAATTGTACAAGTACCCCCTCAAAAGGATTATGACTATGACAATAATGAGTTAGGTGACACTATCATGGAGCATCAATGTTTAACTCCTTCATTACCAAATTTAGAATTAATTGATTCATTCAGTGAGAATGATGCAACCTATGCTCGTGCATATTGTGAGAGTACTTGGATTGAAAATATTATGAGCAAATAGGCATGTTCTTATATTTTTTTTATTCATTTTGTTTTTAAGCATATCTTTATTAAGATATCATAAATTTTATTCATTTATATTTATTTTACTTTGAAGTGTTGAATAAATTATATATTTTAAATAGCATGGCTGACTTTTTTTTTTTAAAAAATTATTTGCAGTATCATGACTTTTTTCCATGGAGCCAACCAAGATGATATAGAAAAGTTCTTCAAAAGAGCAATTGGTTTTAGATTATTATGGATACACTTCACTGTTGTTGAGTTGTGCTATAGTCATATGTTAATCTTTTGATAGAGCTTGAATCTTGTTGGAGCGGTTGTTTAGTATATATTTGTTAGCTTCATGCTGTTCTGGTTTTCTTTTGCTGCTGCTTTGTTTTGACTAAAATTATTAGTCAATACATTTTTTTTAAAAAAATCTCTAAGCAACAGATTAAAGTGATGAAATAAAAAAATGAATAAGAAGTTTAAAAGGCCTTGATGTTATATACAAGCTCATAAAGTAGAAACACCAAAATAAAAAGATAATTGAAAAGATAATCACAACAATTAAATTGATCATGAAAATTAAAAAAAAATCTAAATTACACATTGAAAACCGAGATCTAGATTTGAATATAAATAATAATTAAATAAAAAAAGTTAGAAACATAATTATTAAAAATTATTGAAAGATAATAAAAAGTTAGAAACAAAATTATTAAAGGTAGTTAATATAAATAAAATTATTATAAGATTAATATAAATAAAGTTATTTACTGTTGCTGGAATCAATCTTTCTCCTCTGCTGCTTGTTGTTTTTGCCTTGTTATTGATCTGCTGCTCCATTACTTTCCGTTTTTGGTTTCCTGCTAATGAATTCAATCTCAAGTGCCATTCCTGCTGCTAGTACTGGCATTTTATTCTTCCCTTCTCCTGCTGGTTACTGATACTGATATTGTTGCTAATGGTTTCCGCATTTTTTTCTTTTAATTTGTGGCTATTACGTCTTTCAATACTTCTCCTGCAATTGTTTTATAACTTCCTCAGTGCTTCTTTGTGTCTTTCCTAGGCTTCCTTATTATTTAATAATATATTATTTTATTCTTTCTATGCTGCTACCTTGCTTCTACGCTTTTACTACTCTCTTTGATGCTTACAATTGTGCTCACCAACAGAAAGTACTACTATACAGTTTACTAGTTGCTACTCAATCCTTCTCTTGTTTTAATTTTATTTTTTCTACCTTCAGTTTCACCAATTAGAGGATTTAGATTCTTAGAAAACTCATAATCCAGAATATTGAGAACATTGAGATTTCGCCAAGAATTATGCAGAAGGAGGAAAAGAGCACATAAGCTTCTCATCACTAGTCTCTAGAACTACAATAGCAACTTGGTCCTCTATGTAAGTTTTGAAATTGTTTCTGCAGATTTTTCAGCTTTTTATAGCAAATATTGATGTATGTTTAAATTTAACGTTGTTTGTAATTACTTTTGCAACCTTGCTGCTAAGTTTCTTGCTGGCTATGAATGAAGAAAACAACAATTTGCTGTATTTTTATTTGAAAATTATAAAGTAAACCTCTTGCTTTATTTTTAAAATTCTTAAAAACTCATAATGCAGTGGTGAGAACCTTAATTTAGTTTAATTTAGTTAATATTCTCATTTTTTTAAATCATTTATTGGTAGGTTAACAGTAATTGAATTACTCTCTTAATACAATTAATGATATAATCATATTGTGATTATTAAAATAATTGTTATTTAATATAAATATATATTTGTTCGTTATAACTTAAATATATTTATATAAATTATTTTTTAAGTTTTTTAGACATTACCTTAGTAATTAAGATATTCTAAATTTTATTTATTAGTAATTAATATAACTTAAATTTTATTTAGTACATAACGTTTATTTTATCTTAAAGTGCTAAATTAATTATATTTTTACTAGTATCACTCACATGTTTTTTTTTTTGTTTCAGTATCATGACCTTTTTCTAAGAAGACAACCACGATGATGTATGAACTTCTCCAGAAAATCTTTTGAGGAAAAGAAATGGTAGCAGTCAAACAACTTTGCCAGAGCTTACAAAAGAAAAAAGTGACGGCTATAGGCTACTTATTGTATTTTATAAGAAAGGTAAACCAATAGGTAAAACATCAAAAAAGTTGGGAAGCTTAATTCGTGTATTGGCACGTACAATAGTTCTAATCACATATTGCACATGGTTCAGGGTGCCAAAAGAACTTAAAGAAAATATATAGAGTTGCATTGAGGTTTGACATATGTCAATTCTTAATTATCATTTTTTTGTTAATATTTTTTATAATAATTAATTTATTTTAAATTTTTATTTCATGCTATTGTTTGTAGATGATGTGTGATATTGATAAAGATTATAAGAAAAAGGCTTTATCTAGAGCAGCAGAAAGATGAAAAGCTTTTAAAAATCGTCTTACATCGAAATATATATTGTCACATAGAAATGACCCTGTTAGTTTGAAAAGACCACCGACACACTATAAATTTATTGAATAATCACAATGGCAATCATTTGTAAAGAGTAGATTGGCAGAAGATTTTCTTGTAAGCTAATTTAAATTTTTTTATATTTAATTTAATTTAATTTTAACTTAAAATTCTTACTATAAAGCCATAGAAAAGTTCAACAAGAGAGGCATAGACAAAACAAGTATAGATATTGACTTTCACGTCATGGATATGCAAATAAGGAAGATGAATTGGTTAGTGTTTAAATTATTGATCAATTTATTTAATGTAAAGTATTTTACAAATTTGGATTTGAATGTCTATAGATACGTGAACTTGGAACAGATGAACAAATTGACCGTTCCGTTATTTGGATGCTTGCTCATCAAAATAAGAAAGGAGAATATGATAACGAGAAGGTCAAATTATGTGCAGAAAGAATTGTAAGTTTGTTATTAATGTTGCAATTATTTATATATAATTTATATTAATAATTAAATAAAAAGTATTTAATTTTCATTAAAAGTTTTTATTTATATTGGCTTTCATCTTAATTCTTTTTTAAAAAAAAAAACTATTTGTCTATGCTTTTGATAGGAAAAAATTACAGAACAAGTTAAATTGAGGAATGTTTGCGTTGATGGCAACAATGGCATTCTTACAATGGTATTACAAACTCCTGAGCATTCAGGAAGTGTTAGAGGAGTTGAGTCATTCCATCACTCCATCTAGTTATTTTCACATGCCTAAACGTAATCATTATTTTGAGGAGCAACAAAAGATAATGCAAGAGCAACAGCATTTGTTGGTTGAACAAAATAAGAGGATGTTGGAGGAAATTCAACAAATGCAAGAAAAGTTGAAGTCATTACAAAGTGAATTAGAAGCTTTAAAAACAAGTAATCCAAAAGCCACGAGTTCTAATCAAGTCAATTGTGATACAACCATCAAGGTGACTAGTCATGAGACAAACACGGAAGTACAATATCAAGCTAATGGTGGTATAACTATAAAGTTAATAAATTTTTACTTATTCACTATATATGTATATATAATATTTGTATCTTGTTGTATAACATTTTTTTAATGAAATGAATGTGACATTTGAAAGGGAAAATTATGCAAGCTTGCTGTTGGCAACAGAGAGAATATAGTAGCTCATGGTGCAATTATGCCAACAAATGATCCAAAAGCCACTATACACAGAATTCCATTAAATGAAAATATACGTGTATCTATTCATATGGCAATAATTCCATCGACCTCTTTACCTTAGTTAATTAAGTTAAAAATTTTGAACTTAAATCTAAATAAACAAATATCTGAATAATTTAAAAGTTTTATCTTTCAAAAATATTCCTATTTTGTTAATTTATTTATTAACAAATATAAAACCTTAGTTAACTATTTTTTAGTTACCTTTTCTCTATTGTAGGCCCCCTCTATTTTTTTCACTTATTTTATACTTTAATTATTGAAATAAATTTATATATTTACATAATTATAATAATATTATAATATAATTTATTATTGTTATTTAATATTTATTTATCTTTATATCATCGATTAGAAATTATTTTTTAAAAATATATATCAAACAAACAAATAATATACATTCTAATATAATTTATTATTTTTTTTAATCTATTATTGTATTAATATAATTAAAATTATTATAAATATAAGTTAAAATATATATGTTAAAATATCAATTTTCAAACTTTTATTTTATTAAAACAAATAACTTAATACTTATTTTCAGATGTTTTAAAATAAAAAACAAACGTATCATTCAGATTCAGATTTTAATTATGTTCAGAGTTTAGACAAAAAAAATAAATACTACCTAAGCCTAAGGTCTGTTTTTCTCATCAAAAGGTTATTCTTAAACTATGGAATGAAGGCAATTTAATTCTTAGAGAAAAATAATGAAAATTAGTGGTATTTGAAGAATATTTTGAAAAGGAGAATGTATAAAGTGTATTTTATTCTTAATTCAAAATATGTTACAAGATTTAATTTATAGAGAAAAAATCAAAAGATAAAAGAAAATAAACATATTATAATTTAATACATTCAAAGATACTAGTAATCAAAAGAAGGTTATAAAATTAACAGAGGTGTGAAAAGAAAAAATTATATAATTGGAGCCGCATTGGGTAAGTTTTAGAAAATCCAAAATCTCTTGAATTTGGAAAGCAGTCAAAGCAAGTAAGGAATTTGGAAAGAAGTCGAATTCTCAACGGATTTCCTGCCCAAACCAGGAAAAGGAGTCGTAGCTGTAATGCTATATAAATCTCTTGAAAACCGTCTTCACAAACGCAAATAAATATTCTTCTCCAATTTCATATTTCTCCATTGCTCTCTTAGTTTGTATTTCGCCTATTAATTCTTCTTTTAAAAGGTAAAAAGATAAATTTAAAGTACCATTTAAGTACAAAATGAATTAACCTACCCAGGTTGCTGCAATGAGTCTGGAAAATAAATATTTATAAAGATAATAATTTGAAAGATCAAGCATATACAATTAGTCTGCAATGAATTAACCTACCCAGGTGCAGAGGAATTGATTGTTGGGTTGGGGTGGTTGTACACTTCGAAATGTTGCTCGTTGTTGTTGCTATGAAAATGTTGTTGCACTTGGGATTGAACTTGAAAACAATATGCCTGAACATGAATATTATGAGTACTTTGGTCCTCAGTATACACTTCATTCTGCTCTAAGTAACATGGAAAACAGAAACTCTCCTGATACAGAGTTTCCGGAAGTTGAATACGAAGATACAGATGATGGAAGTGAAAAAGGGGATTCTTCCTTAGATGAATGCTGATCAGGAGTGGTATTCTTCAGTTTGAACTTCAATTTTTTGGGTGATCATACTCTTCCAGGCTGGTAACACAGAGTTTAATATTGGTCTGTAATTAATGTATCGACTTCCTATTATCTTCCTGGTTTGCCTGCTCATTTGGTTTCGAGTTGTAATTCTGTTCCGTCATTAAACTTGCAAGTGAGGAGCTAAATGCGTATTCAGAACAAATCACTTACTGCAATTATTTTAGAATTTCGTCATTAAGTTTGGCTCGTTTAGATTTTTCACATTTTATTATTTGTATTATCTTTCTCCAAATAATTTTAACATTCAAACCCACCTCTGTTCTCAAATTTAGAATGATTCTAAAGCGTTTGTGCGGAAAGGAAGAAATTCTAAAACACATTCTTCACACCTAAAAGCTAAAGCCCCAAATATTTCTTACATGAATAGAAGTCATTTATTGATCTGAACCCCTTATGATTATTTTTTATGAATTCAATGTCAATAGATGAATTGCGTCAAAGATAAAAAGGATTTTGAGGATCAAGAGTTCACCCCAAAGAGGGAATCTAGTAGTTTTACTCGACAATTTTCCAATGTTACTTGTAGTATGGGCGAGTTTCAAGGTTTTGTACAATTGTTTGATTGGAGAGAGAAAATCCATACTTGCCCTGTTTTTCCACAGTAGAATCAAGTTCTTGATCCTTTTCTGCTTCATTAACATTATATCAATTGCTTGGTCAACACTTTATTGGTGTGACAGAAAATATACTCGGGTAAACCAACTTTTGTTGAACACTTAGATGCTTTTATAAGCCTGAGGACAAGTCTGATGTGTTTAGGATAGGCTGAGTTCTATCGTGAAGGAAGTTTAAACTTCAGACCTAACCTCAACTTCGTACAAGGATGTAAGTGTTATTCACCTCTTTCTGACTGCATTGTAATGTTTAAGTTTAACCAAAAGGGTTGATCGAAGCATGCAGGTTGAACTTTCCAGATGCTATAATCAAGCAAAGTAATTATATATAGCACACAATATGAAGCACCTAAAAATGTAATAAACAACTCATTATTATATTGTAAAGTTGATTACATCTGAAATGAGCAGTAAAAGAAACTAAACTAAATTTTTTCTGCCTACTGAAATCTAAAGGTAGGTAGCTAGCAGAGCAACAAAAGGTTGACTCCTGAATAGATATATGATGATGATTTATTCTGCTGGTTTAGGTGGTTGAGGTAAGCGAGCGAGGCCAATTACATCGCTAATATGCTGGAGGTGGGTGAGGCCACTTCCATGGCCCGAATCCGCTGGATGGTAGAGGTGGGTGGGGCCACTTCCATGGCCCGAATCCCCCGGATGGTAGCGGTGGGTGAGGCCACTTCCATGGCCCGAATCCCCCAGATGGTAGCGGTGGGTGAGGCAGTGGGTGAGGCAGTGGCCATCGTGGCCATAGCGGCAACGGCAATGGGTGGAACCACGACAATTCATGCCCTCCTGATGTTGCAACATTATTAGCAGCAACAGCTTCATCAGTATTACCAGCCAGCCCTTGGCTGAAACAACATGCTATTAAAGCTAAAATTACAATTGCTTTTGCTTCTTTCATTCCTGCTGTCATTAAATCTGAACAACCGCACTCTCAAAAGGCTTCAGATAGTAAGTTTCAACGTCCTATGGTGGATTTATATAGGCATGAGAAGTGAGTTTCAATTGTTTATTTTCATAGATAAGAATATGATAAGTATAAAATGATTGGTGATTGATTTTAAATTTTGAAGGTATACGGGATAATTTTCAGTGTTTATCTTTACAAAATCATTCTTTTATTATCTTATTTGGCTTGAATTGATCACAGTAAAACCCGTTACATGTGTTGATCTGTTAATACTTACAAACAACTTAAAGAGAACAAATCAATTATAGTCACTAGAGGTATTCCCGATTGTCAAGGTAGCTATGTTTTAAAATGCATATTTTTTATAAAGTTTTCGCAAATTTAATGACAAAAACAACAAGATAATGTCAAATTTACACTAAGTCACTGTTTGTTCTTTACTGTAAAGTCTTAATATAGTTAATCTTCGTTGTTCAGATGCTTTAAAGGTATATGTTTTCTAACTTAATACAGGAAACTTATAATTATGTTTGAAAAACATAAATTAAAAATTTTTAACTTAATATAGCGATAGAAATTTGAATAAATTTTTTTTTCCTAATGTATCTTAATTTTTTATAAGGATATAAGTATGTTTTATACCGTAATTCTTAAGTGTAAATATTTGTATCCTTTAATATATGTACATATTTTTTAATAAGTCACCACAAAGTTAATGCAAAACATCCTCATTTTACATAAAAGATTATTGATTTTACATTAACATCTTTCCATAGGCTTATTCAAATTGATACTACTCTTAAATAATTAATTTCTAATGATGGAACCGATTTTCTACAAGCAAATGGGCCATGTTGGGACAAGATTCCCACATTCCAAGTTAGCTTACAAGATCAATTTTGGTTATAGTGAAGGAAAGTCAAAAATTGTTGATACTAAATTTTTTCACCTACATAGGAGTGAATTTTTTAGATTATAAAAAAATATTCCTCTTCTTTTTTCTTTTCCTTCCTTGTTGATTCCCAAGGTTATTTGGTCACTTAAACTTATGATAAACTAAGTACATTTATTTGAGTTTTTTTTTATTGGGCTTGTTTTATCTTATATTTATAGAAATTTTTTATTTGGGCTTGGTCCAAGTGTTTTTTATTTTAGCTTGGTCCATATTTTGATGCTGTAAGTGCTTTTCTAATTTAGAGTTCTTTATTAGGTCTAATTTTTTATGTTTCTAAATTAATTATAGATGTATTAATTATATACTAATTATATGTTTATATGTAATCTCAGTTGTTGGATATATTTAAATTTAATAGCTTATATTTAATATAAAAAATTGTGTAAAAAAAATAGATCATTAATCCTACACTTATATATATAGATATATATATATATATAGGGGTAGGATTAGCGGTCTTTTTTTTATACAAAATTTTATATCAATTGTAAATCATTAGATATTAATAGATTTAATGGTTGATATTGCATTTAAGCATATGTATTAATTATACATGTATTAATTATGCATTAATTACGTAATCAGATGCGATGTCAATGTTTTTTATATATATATATATATATATATGAGGTATGATTAGCAGCTCTTTCTCTTTTACACAAAATTTTACATCAATTGTAAATCATTGGATATAGACACATTTAACGATTGAAATTACATTTGATTATATAATTAATGTATAAGTCATGTGTAATTTTAACCGTTGGATGTACGTATATCCAACGATATATAATTGATGTAAAATTTGTATAAAAAAAAAGACTATCGATCTACTCTCTCTCTCTCTCTCTCTCTCTCTATATATATATATATATATATATATATATATATATATATATATATATATATATATACGGACTTATGGAATTTCAGATATGAAACTTGTTAAGAGTGCTTTCCGGCCTTTTGTTCTAAATTTGGGGGACTCCATACTGGAACCGATTTCCCAACAAGCGAGTGGGCTATGTTGGGATGTATCCCAAGTTAGCTTACAAGATTAATTAGGCTTGTAGCAAAGGAAAGGTTCGGAAACAATCATATGGGATTAAAAACCTTTTGGACTGACTAATCGACCACGCTAATCAAGGCCATGGAATTCTCATACATGAGCCTAGCGCAACAAGAAATCTCTTCTTAATGTGGAATAACTTTATTAAATTACGTTGTACGTTATTTTCTCATATCACAGATATCCTTTAACCCAACATCATAACTGAGTCATATACAACAATCGGACTCGCGATAAGAATAAAAACGAAAAATTAGCTCATACATTAGCATTTGTCTTAATAAAATCCAAATTAGCTAATTCAAATAAATAAGCCTAGTATATTTTAATCAGAATTCACCTATGATTAAAATTCTAACAAACCTAGAAAAAATAAATGTATAAGCAGGGTAAAAGAAGAGAGAAATGATTTTTTTTTTTTCTCATAATCCCAAAAATCTACTAATTATTATCAAACGAGAGTATCAATATGTAATATTAATTCTTTTCAATGATAGGTTTTCTAATCTAGCTGTACGACTCTCCTGGCATCAAATTAAGGACAAATTAAAAATGAACTTTACAATGTTACACACATGTACTCAAACTTAATTTATAATGTTATGTTTCAAACAAAGAACAAAAATTGATTAGTCTAAAATTGATTTTTGCATTTATAATTAAGGAAAAATAATGAAATTCATTGGTAAGAAACTTGGAAACTTATGAACAAATTAATCATATGAAGTAGGAGAACCATAAAGAAGCCAATGATTGTAGTGCCACATTAATTTGTATTTTATAGAATTCGTATCACTATTGCTATTATCAACATTAATGTATAAGGATAAATAATGCGATTAAAGATAAATACTTGCATACAATATATCCAGAAAAGACATATACTTGTATAGAAAATATCATGCAAGATAGATACTCATATGCAAAAAATACTTGTATGTAGGATATCTTGAAAGACATGCATATACTTCCTTGCAAGACGTTTCACATGATTTTAACTTTCAATTTATAAGATAATGCACTGCAGTAAAAGATTATGTCTTATGTATATATAGACTTTAGTTAATTAAAGAATAAATTTGTCTTTTTAACTTAATTAGAGGTCTAAAGAATGTATTTGTTGGTTAAAGGGTCAATACTTGTGGAAACATGTATTTTGATGCGGATTAAGGCACTCGGTTGTGAATGTGATGTGTTTGCTTCAAATTTTACGAAAATTTTATTTTCTCTACCCTAATTTCTTTAATTATTGTTTGTGTATGAAGTGGGGGTTAGAGATAAATTAGTTACATATCTAGCTAATTCCATATATAGAGTTAATTAATTTCGGGTTGTATATGTATATTTCTGTCTGCATTTTTAAGATATAACTTCAAGCAAATAAATTGACGTTGATTTCATGCAATTTAACGTTGAATTACATAAAATAACGTTGTTTTTTTTCCAAAGTCAACATAAACTCATTTAGATTTGTATTTTAAAAACAGAGAAAACCTATGTAAAAGAACTCAATACTTATACATATATATACAAAACTTATTGGTAAAATTTGCAATTAAAGTTTTCTTTTCTATCAGTATAATCAACGTTAATGGAAACACACTTTAGCTTGTATACAAACATAATAACACCTCGCGCTCTAAGTTATATCTCAAAATTTTGTTCTCAAGTGATGTAAAAGTTGATTTATCTACAAAACATATATTAATTTTAATTAACTTAAAATACTAATCACATAGCATACTTATTAATATATGAAGTGATATGATAAGTAAATTTACCCGTGACTTGAAACAAAATCTTGGGATACAAATTGAGAAGTATAATATTACTCATATATACATTATTCTGTGTTCAACGCTTGCTTTTTTTATTATAATTACTTGGATATTTACGTTTATCTGATAATACTGAAAAATGTAATTTTCCGTCACTCCAATGCATCCCTATTTCTGCTCCTTTCTCAAGCTTCCTATCCATTGCAACAGGCCCCCAATCAAGAAGTCTGTAAACTCTTTTATTGACTTTTAAATACATCGTATAATTTTGTATTTTATCAGTAATATCTGTATCTCTAACTTGAATTGCAGCATATCCTTTAGTACTCAACTCCTTCTGTTGATCATCTGACATGTTCTTGATGACGTGTTCTTCTGTTAATTTTGTTGGTAAAGCTAGATAACCGTAAAATACATTTGCTTCTTCTTCACTCAACACCTTTTTGATTGGCCAAGCATGGGATTGCCCCAATTTCAGAAAATCGTAATGTGTTGGTGGGTTCATGTCTTATAATAAGAAGCTTGAAGGAAGAGTTAGCAAATTGCAAAAAGTAAGAATCAAGCATACGGAATCATACAATTTTTTCACCTTATATATAAAGAAAATTATTTTTGAGCTACAAATGTTTCCTCTAGATTCATTCATGCACAATTAATAATTATGTGTGCTACAAGTTATATATCAATAAAACTTTTATTTTCATAATGTCAGCATGCGTGAATTATAATTGTCTCTGTAATAAATCTTTTTACACGGGTATATTTTTATTTATGCAAGGTTAAAATTTATTTTTCTTATTATATTCTAATTTATCGACTACTAATCACATTACATGTGTATATATATTCGCTCGTTCACATTTAATAATAATGTGAGTTATAACATCGCAATCAATAAAATTTTTATGTTAATTATCAGTACTTGCAGGTTATATACAATTACCTCTACAATAAATTTTTTTGACGTGTGTATATTTTATTTATGTAGAGTCCAAATTTATTTTTTTATTATATTCTCATTTAATACCTACTAATAACATGCATATATATATATATATATTCATTCTTACATATTTAATAATAATATCAATATAACCTTTATTGAATTATTAGCATGCGCATGTCCTATATAATAATAGGCTCTATAATAACTTTTTTGATATGTTTATATTTTTATTTATGTTGGATTAATTTTTTTTATTACATGCTTATTTATTAATTACTAATCACATATGTGTATCTATTTAGCTAAAAATTAGATGAGCATCAATTCTTACTCCCTGTCCATTAATTTGTCCCGTATATGATGTCTTGAGATTTCCATTGTGATGAAAATAAGTGTAATTAAGTAAAAGCTAATTAATAATTGCATGAAAAATGTATATTAATTACAATTAAAGCACTAAAAGTATTATCTCAAAATAAAGAAAAACCCATATGTAATTACAAATTATCAAAATTAAATACATAATAATGGTCAAGAACAATCTTTCAAAATTTCATAAGCTTCATAACGTTGTGCATTGGTCAATCGTGTAGGAAAATCCACCAAAAATTTAATTTTCAAATCACCTCTTACTCCTTCTTCCTTTGGATTTGGCATTCCTTGCCCTTGAATTACTTTTTCATATCCTGGATATATGATCTCTTCATCAATTAACAAATTTATTTTCTCTCCACCTAAAAGAGGAACTGTGAGATTGCAGCCAGTGAGAGCTTGAAGCAGGGGAATCTCAACTCCAATTTCCAAATCGTCTCCTTCTCTTCTGAACAAAGGATGTCGTTTTTGGTCTATTTGGAAAATTATATCTGCTGGAAGATACCCAGGTTTCTGATCACCTTTTCCTTCAAATGTAATCTTTGTTCCCTTTTTCCATCCTGGCTTTAATTTTATCCTTAATTTCTCCTCTTCTTGGCTAATTGTCCTGCACATAAACCATAGGAGAAAGAAAAATTCCAAATAAATCTATCAAAAAGAAAAGAATTAAATGATAAACAATATCTCTACTAAATTTTATTTACAATGTAATAGAAATTATGTATTCGAAGGTGCTTTTTTTTTTTTTTTTTTTAATTTTTTTAGATTTCATCCTAAACCGACCCCACAAAAATCTTGGTGGATTGAAATGAGTCATTCTCAATTACTATGCATATTCTTAAAATTACTAAGTTATTAGTAGTTTTTGAAATATATTAAACCCACATTTATTTTTAAAACATAATTTTTAATTCCAAAAAAATTACAAGATATTAATACTTCTTACCTTTATTAATTTTATTTAATCAAAATTTGTTTCGTAATCATAACTTTTTATTTTTATACTCTAAAAGTACTGTTAATATAAGGAGAATGTGGTGTAGCCACATTAGAGCCTTGCTAAGTTAGGTTAAAAAATTAGTGTGTACACTACATACATACATATATATATATATATAATACAGGGTAAGGATTAATGATCCAATATTTTTATATATATATTTATATTTATTTTAAACTATTTAATCTATAAACTTTTAACAGTTAAGGTAAAATTTGATATGTGTATTAATTATGTGTATGTGTTTTATTTTAGATCCAATAGTCTAAAATAAGCGTAAATATATGTGTAAAAATATGGGATTATTGATACTTTTCCTATATTATGTATGTATATATAGATTTATTTTTAATACATTTTAGCCCTACAATATAACTGTGACTCTGTCCCTGAATCTGTAACACTCTAGGGTTTGCACTGCTATGAGAAAGAAAAAATAAATGTGAAAGAGAATAAAGAAATGTTGTACAAACCCGTCATCGGAGACGATCTGTCTCTTGATTGTGATCTTCTTAACAGATCCATGACACAGCTCCTCGAGCGTGCAAGAAAGTTTTCTCTCCTCCGGCGGTGGTTTCCTTCTTGCTGCGGTGGTTTGAGAGAAAATAATAGGGCTCCGCCGGCTCCCACTTCTTGAAATGCTAGGGTTTTGATCTGTTTCCGTTATGGTCGCACCTCTCCTGCTCGTACTTTTGCTTCTACTCTCTGTCGTTTCTGGTGTTCTTGCCCTTCTATTTGAACCCTCTCCCGTTTCTGATAATGTTCTTCCCCTTCTACTTGACCCCTCCGTCGATTCTGACGTTCTTCCCTTTCTACTTGAGTCTTCGGTTTCCGTTAACGGGCGGCTCTTTCTGCTTACGGTTCTGGATAGGAAACCTTTCGTTGGGCTGCCACCGCGCCGACTTGTACTGTTGGAAAGATAGGACGATCGGGCGGAGGGTGTGTGGCTTCTTCTGGTTGGACACTTTGCAAGACGAGGCGATGGGCGTGAGAAGTAGCTATCATCGATGCTTTTACGGTGGATTTCTCCTACTGTTGATGGGTCATCATTGTTTGTTTGTTTTTCATCTTGTTTCTTCTTCTTCTGGCCCTAAATTGGAACAAAGCAATAATTTAAAGAAATGAGAAAAGACATTTGCTAATGTATAGGGTGAATCATGAAAAACAAAAATATGATGGGAGGACCCTTGTTTTGTCTTACCATAAGTTTTGACCCGTAACTAAAAACTCCTAATTTTAGACCTCAACTTGGGTGAAAAGATAACGTACTTTCAATTAACTATGTCAAAACATGTATACATAAGACACAATCTTCGATTGCATAACATTGTGTTGCAAATTTGTTTTGCACAACTGCAAGCTAATTAATGTCTTAGAAACCTTTTTGAATGCAAGTTAATGTCTTGCGAGTAAGTGTTTATCTTGCAAATTATCTTACACTGATTAGGGTGCAAAAGATCTTAAGAAAAAAAAACATAAATTAACTCATGACAAGATCGTTATAAAATTCCTTAATTATAATCAAATTGAATCATGTAAGTATGCATGAATAAAAAATTTTAAAAAGGAAAAAGGGGAAAAAAAAAGTGTTATATAAAATCAAGTGTTAGTTAATATCTTGCAAAACGTCTTGAATGCAAGTTAATGTCTGAATTTTTTCTCTTCCAAAATGAATGTCTTCCATGATGGGCATAAAGGACTGCTAAGGGTCTAAAAAAACATAAAATCTAAAATTAGGACAAAACTCATCAGAAGAGTTATGAAAGGACGTTCCTTTTTAAACAAATTGAATCATGTAAACGTGCATGAACAAAAGATTTTTTTGAAGAAGACAAGAAGGAAAAATGTAGAGCTGTGAATACCTTCTTGTACTGTTCAAATTTTGCTTCGAATTTGGCTTCAGCATCAGATTCCGATTTGTGGGTAGGGCTCTTATTATCAGAATTCCATTTGGTGACAAATTTGTAAGTCTTTCCAATGGCTGTTTTGGAGATGCCAAAAATGCTGTAAGAATCATTATTGGGAGAACGTGGATGATGATGATCACCCATGAGACTGCAAAAATTAACTAGTTAATTAATTAATTAATTAATCAATCAAAAGAGAGGAATTGACAGAAGAGAGATTGAAGATAAACAATGGAGAATAACCAGATAAAATGTGAGGAAGAGCAAAGAAAATGCATTTCAATTTACGGAAGTAACTGTTTGTTTGTTTGTTTAATTGTCTGTTAATTTGGAGAAAAGAATTGGTCATGCATGCCAGTTATTATTATCAAAGAGGATTTCTCACTTTTCTCAATTACCCTATATTTAGACATTGTTATTACACATCATATGCATGTCTTCTGCTTTAAAAAAAAAAAATCATATCTATATATTCAATTCTTTATATATATTATCTACCTCCAAACTAATTTCTTTTGAGAATTTGCTACAATTGGCCAATAATTAATGAATTGAAGTATATATAATGCTACACTAATGCTAAAGATATACACAACTCTTCATCAAAATTTATGATATACAAACAGACGTGGCATGATACTAACATTGGTTGCATATACTCTATATTATTTATTCTCATTAATTGAATTAATTTTTCTACTTTCATCAACTTATACTAACTATACTACATGAATTTACATACAATAATTTGAATAGTAAGTTTGTAACTCTAACATTATTCATAATACTGAAATTTTTAAGTTGCATACCCTAATTTCTATTAATTATCAATTTAATTACGATGAAATTATAGGTCAGGTTTTTTATTTTTATTATGTATGTTGGCATCCACTTCTAGAATGTTAAAAGCCAGTTGGACAAGATTCAAGGTTTTTCAACAAAAACTCATTATTTCCTTCAGCAACTAGAAGGCATGAGATGATTTCTAAGTACCTTTTGAATCTACATTTACAATATTATTGTTGCAAAATTATATTAGATGATAAAAAGTAGAGAATTTCTTCTTGATCATACTATACTCAGAAACTTCTTCACCATATAGTTTTAATCGTGAGGTAATGCGGAATAGAGTTGAGTCACACTTAGCAACATTTTAAAGTGGTTAGATTTGTTTTTGGACTTTAACGAATTTAATTAACACTCAATTAATTAAATTACCTACCATGTTTATGTGGTTTTGTATCACCTACTCTATGAGGCCACACTCAGCTATTGAACAATTGAATAAGTTATAAAAGATTACAAATACTAATCAAACTTAAAAAGATAAAGATTCTCTCCTTACTTTTGTGGTCGCTGTGTAGAATTAATTAGCTGGACTTGTTCAGCGAGCACTAGTCGTCTTGTTCATTTTACTACAGTTGAACTCCTTTAAAGGCCGTCAAATTGCCTCTCCAAAAGCGATTCTTCTCCTGATGAACAAAGAATCCTTTTCCAAAGAATCACAATGATAAGGGTCTGATCACACCTTGCACATATATTTTCTAACTTTAAAACTAAGAACCTTGGATTAAAGAGGTTTTCCCTAAGCAAACACGTTGATAACACGAACCTTAGGGTTTAATTAGTGTTGATAACACGTTGTAACTAATGATTCAAATATATAAATGGGAAAAGATAGAAGGATGCATAAAATATTTTTATATACTGATCACACAGTAAATGCTTTTCTTTTTCGTAACCAATGGTTGAATGATGACATGATATAATTTATAAATATATATATATGTAGAGAAAGAGAGAGAGAGAGAGTACAAGTCAATAGGTGAAAAACTTAGTAACATGAACGTGGAATCTAATGCACAGAATACATAACATTATTTAATCTGCATTTTTAATGAAAAGGGTGTGAAATCCATTGTATTTATAATAATTTTTGCAATTTCAACTTCCTTAATATAAAACAATACTATGTTAACCATAATATGTCAAATTATTTTTAATTTTAATGCTTCAATTACTTAATAGTTACCAACGCTTTATAATAATAGGGATTAATTTATGGGATACTGTGATATACCCCATAATTTTGAGAAAACAGTGAATATCCCTTAATTTTTAGGGTGTGCTATTTGCCCTTTAAATTTTGAAAAAAATAAGATGATACTTTCTTAACTTAACTTAACTTATGTCAATTTGATATGTCATGATATTATTTTTGTAGTCCTTAAACTTAAATAAAATAACAAAATAATTTCTCATCATTGAAAATTTAGTGCCTTATTTCCATCATATTAAAGACTAAAATGTTAAGCTTCAAAGGATTTGCTTTATTTTAAGAAACTCTGGAAATAAAAATATAATTTATTTAAATTTAAATGCTAAAAATAAATTTAGACAAACTTATATGTTACAAAATATATAATTTATTTAAATAAAAATGCAATTTTTTTGGTTTTATTGGTAATAATTCAGTATTTAATAATCATAAATTTTTTAAAGAAATAAATACAACATTTTATTTAATATATATATTTGAAAATTATATTATTGTTAATAGTTAAAATTTGAATTAGACATATCTTTATTTCTAAATTTTTTTAAAGTAATAAAATAAAACAAATCTTTTTAAATTTGATGTTTTGATCTCCAATATGTTGAAAATAATGAGAATAAATTGTTAATTAGAGAAAATTATATATATTTTATTTTTTTACTTCAGTTTAGGGACTATAATGATAATATCTTCATAGGTTAACATATTGAAATTAAGTTATGTGAAGTCATGAGGTATCTTCAGCCCCTAGGCAAGGCATAGACGATCTAGGATATGCTTAAATCTCTCAAGCCATCCCGAGTATGCCTCACTCTTATCTAAAACCTTTAAAAAAAAACTTAAGAAGTATTTTTCTATTTTCATAACATTAAGTAAATTATTAATTATTTATAAATTATTTAAACTTCAATAAAACAATAAATTAGAACATTGTTTGTTTTTATCTTTCTTAGTGTTACATTGTGAAAGGCAACAATATAGAACAAAGGCCAGGAGCTGATTGATAAATTTAAAAAAAATTATATCCTAATTTGTCATTTTGCAAAGGTTTAGAGATGGAATTGTTGTTATCCGTTGATTAAATTATTTCAATTACCAAACCTAATAAGCTAGTTAAACAAAAAAGGAAAAATATAGTTTTTGCTTTTCAAAATCCAAAATGAATTTGAGTTAATTTACTTGATGTTTATTTGCTAGACAGCTAGGATTCTTTGTGTTTTATAGGTATTTCATTAGTTATTATTTCCAAATTAATTAATTAGCGAAACATCATATCTATTATAAACAAAATGAGTTTTAATTTATTTATCTATTATTAATTGATCTTAGTTATCGATTTTTAGAAAGCCATTGTCAATTAATGGTTAGAAATTAGTATTCATTATGAGTCATAAACAAATAAATTTTTTAGTTCATGATATGACAAGAAATTATATATCTTATTTAGAAATCCAACCGAAATTAATTATTGATTCTTTTTTTTAAAAAAAAAACAATGCAAAGCAACCAAAAAAAAAAAAAAACATGTATCACAGTAAGATTATTGAAAATAATTTTTTTACATATAAATTCATCAAATAATAGTTGAAGAATTAAGGCTTATTTTAGTTCTCATTCAAAGAACTGATATTAAAATTTGATCTTAGGTATATTTAATTTTAAGATACAGTATAAGAATGTGTTTCCAAGAAAAAACTTTCATTGAATACGTAAGGGCAATCACAAGCATAACAATCGATTGAATTTTGATTTTCATAATCAAATGTTTAATATTATATTTTGTAAAAATATTTTATTTGTTAAAAGTAGGTGATATAATTGTTTACTTGAGAACCTTTTGGTAAGATAAATTTCACAATGAAACCCTTTGATTTTCCCCTCTCTTTAATTAACATGTCAAATTATTAATATTCAATATATTCTGAAGATGACCATGAAGAGAATGTACACATAATTATAAATATGCATTAATGAGTTTGTGGGGACACTCTTACGTGAATATATTTATTTATACATAAAACTAAAACATGGCTTTCAAAAAAATTAATTAAAAGGTAATGGAAATAGCGCAATGACGACTTTATAGGCAAAGAAGTCGGATTAATTTCGAAAGTAAAAACGAACTTCATTGCAAGAATAATTAGTTAGATAAGCTAGCGGAAGTCCAGTAATTAATTTTTCAGATTTAATATAAATGTTTTTATAGTTGAATATGAATGAATTATTAGTAACTAGCTAGCTAGGTTGCTAAATAAAATGGAGAGAGATGTAGAAGAGGGAAGAATTAGAATAGGCAATGCAGACTTGCCCGAGGAAGTGATGATTGAAATACCGTCAAGAATGCCTGTGAAATCAATTTTGCGATTCAAATGCATTTGCAAAGCCAGGTATGCTTTACCCCAAAACCATAATTTCATTTCCAAACACATAACAAATTGTACAAATGAAATACTCCTCTCGTATTTACTTTGATACATATTTATCTTAACGAGGCAAGCTTAACCTGTTACTTTCCTGACAAAGAACTTGTAGATACATCATACGAAGATTATCATGTTGTATTTCCAGTGAATGCAGCAACTGCCATATGTTATTATGAAGGATTGATTTTCTTTTATTATCGCAATCGTGTTATCATTGGAACCATGCAACTAAAGCATTGAGAACTCTCTCTCGACTAATTAATCCTAGATTAAGTTATGATCATACTCCTCGTGGTCACAAAAAATTTTCAAATCCTTGTATTGGATTTGGATTTGATCATGTAAGTAATGCGTATAAGTTGGCTTGCCTGCAATCGTTTATTTTGAGGAATGGAGACTACTATGGGTCGCCTTCATATACAGGTGTTGCATTATACAACCCAAGTAGTAACTCTTACAAGTCTTATAATTCTGAAATACTTCCTTACAGTACGGGTGAAACCTATGAAAACACATGTTTGAAGGTAGTTTGTTATTGGGTACTATCTGGAGCATGTTTCAAGAAAACTCTATTTTCATTTGACTTTCATCGAGAGGTATTTGAATTGATAGCGATACCATTTCTTGATAATCCAGATGTGGATTTTCTATAACCCCATCTTGGTTGCTATAATGATTCACTATCTTTAGCATATCTAGATGAAGACACTCAGGATGATTTCTACATGTGGTTGATGAATCTCGAGACACGATGTTGGACCAAACACATTTGCTATCAAAATTTACTTTTAAATGACTACATACATATGCTTTTTGGAACAACTCTACTGTATTTGTTTAAAGGCAACGTAGAAAATTTGCTCATGTACGATATTAATACTCAACAATTAAAGCATCTCGTATTCTTCAACGATGAGCGGCAGGATTGTCAGAATCGTTTTTATGCTCATAAGGAGAGTCTGCTTCCAATTGGTGTTGGAGAAGAAGATTTTTTAAAATTCCATGGCACCCTTTAGGTTTGTTATTTTAATTTTGACCAAATTACTTTTACTCCTATCAATAAAGTTTATATATTCTCTTGTAAAATTACTTATTAAGGGGGTGACAATCTTTAACATGACCCATAAACTTGACTCGAACACGACACAAAGTTAGTGAATTCGAGTTAATTTAAAATAATATTATTAATAAATATATCACAATAATGGGACATGATTAAAAATTTAGTTAGGTTTGAGTTTAGATATCTTCATATGTAAGCTCATTTATGACACAATTAACTAATTGAATAATAATTTTATACTAACTTATTAATAATTTAATATATTTATTATATATTTGTCATATTTTAAAAGTGTTAATTATTTTTGTTATATTCTAAGAAGTATTTAATGTTATTGAGAATGAAGTTTATTAGCATTTGAGTAGGTATTATTATAAATATTTTAGTAAATGGGTAAAACTAGAATTTTAATTTTTAACATGATTATTAAATAGATTGGGTTTGAGTTATCTTAAAATATTATCATAATGAATACAATATACTAATCCAAATTGTTATCCCTAATTAAACCGAAGTTCTTTTTGTTTGATTTAATTTTTACATTAATAGATGAATAATCCTTTACATTTTATATTAATTAAAATGATGTGTGTACCGTAGTTTATTTTTTACATAATTTAAATGATATTTTCTGCATTTGTACTTCTTAGATTACATATGTTAAAGCAAAAAACACAAAATATTCTCTAAACTTTTTTAATAATGGAACACAACTTCAACAAAAAATAATTATCACAGTTTTATAGATAGAATCCATCACTGTTGAATATATAGATAGAATCAATAAATTATAATAAATTTATATTTTAAGAAATATGTATAGTTTTACTAAAAGCATTATACATATATACAGATGCAGAATGAACTTCTTAGATTCAATTAAAGAAAATAATAATATTTTCAATATAACATCATTAAAAATTTCAATAGATCACAATTTCATTAATTTAACTGGAAAATAAGAACTGCAATTTTATTTATTTACTTTTATTTAGGGATGATTTTCACTCACTTTATAGCGAGATCAGTGGAGCTGGATTTTTTTTCTAGTAGTACAATTACTTGCTCTTAATTCATTTTCATTAAGTGGAATGAAATATTTTACTTCACCATCTATGCATAGAATTACCTCCATTAAAATATTATCATTATAATTACTGCATTTGAGAATTGGAACACCGGCCGTAATCTTGTTTCCTTATAGCATTGATAAAGGATTCCTTCAAATAGCTACCATTTGGTCTAATTCCTTCTCCCTTAAGAATATCCAGGAGTGAAATTTGCTCCCGTACGTCGATTGTGGCTTGAAAATAATCAATTAGCCCGGAAAAGAGATTTTGTTTTATGCCATGTTTGGTCCACTGGTAACACCAAAACTTCTTGCTCTGATCCCTAGATATATTGTGAAGGTTTGGCCAGTATCTATCCATATCTTTCAACAACTACATGACAATATATATGAATAACAATCATTTTTCATTATTAGATGAATTTGCAAAATTAAAGAATACTTAGAAAAATAGTTGATGACAATAGAATTAAAAGAAAAAAAAAAATAGTGAACTTACCTCATATTTTTTGTCAATAGCATCCAAATACTTCATTGATGTATTTTTCGCAGTAAGCCATTGATATGAGTTAACTTGTGTCATTAAAGGCTTTCCATTACTATATACTGGACAAGGCCATGTATGGTAAAATAGTTTGGTGGATCGGTTTTGCAATTGTTCTCATGAGAAAACCATTTGGCCAAGCTCGTGAAAATAAAAAATGGTGAAAATTTGTATAATTTTGGGACATAATATATGAAGCAAGAAAAAGAAAATGGAGAATAATAAAAAATGTTGTGTTTGTCAACATAGCTAGCAAAGGAAATTGAAGAGAAGAAATTTAATTTAGCAACACAATATGAAAATGGAGATGAGGAGGGTTTTGCAGTAACGTTCATACATCCCTACCTCTATATATACACATAAGAGTGCATGTACTAGTAATTTAATAAATTATTAAACAATTTTATAAGTTTTCATGTGGGTTGTTTGGAGTTTTTAATTAGAATATGTAAACTCATGCTTTCATTAAATTCATAAATTAATTAAATAAAATAATAGCATTTCTATCCTTAAACTTTAATAAAATAATGAATTAAGATATGTTTTTTACTTAATTTTAGTTTTTCAGTACCTATTATGCTGTGAAAAGCAGGGTTCGATAACGATGCGAAAAGCAGGGTTAGATAACGAAGCACAGAGACTAAATTGATATAATTAAGACAATTATAACATAATTTGTTATTTTACAAATGCTTAGGGGCGAAACTGTAGCTTGCCACGGTCCGTAAGTGTGGACTCCTTATTGAGTTTATGAATCAAATCTTTAATAAACTCTCAAATGTTTCCTATTAGAACCACATCATCTACATACACCAGCATTAGAATAATGAGTGTCCTATTTTTATAAATGAAAAGAGATAAATCTACTTTGCTACAAATAAAATAGAGATGAAGAAGAAATTAGGAAAGACCATCAAGCCAAGCCTTGGGTGCTTGTTTAAGACTGTATAAGGAGCAATTTAAATTGCAAACACACTTTGATGTTTCACCATTTCGGAAGTCAGATGCTTGTTCCATGTAGAAAATTTCTTTAAGGAAGCCGTGCAAGAATGCATTATTGACATCTAATTGCCTCATGGTCCATTTAGAATATACAACAATAGCGGGCACCATTCTTATTGTCTTTGGATTTGTCACTGACAAAAAAAAATTTTTCAAAAGTCCAACTTTTGAAATTGAGATAATCCTTGCCCCACAAACATGCTCTGTATCTATGTATTGATCATCTTCTTTGTATTTGGTTTGAAAAATCCATTTGAGCCAATGATATTGACACCTTTTGGATGGGGAATGAGAATCCAAGTTTGGCTTTCGTTGCATTGAACCAATAAGGTATTTTGAGGTTTGTTTGTATGTTAATTTTTGGCTCTAAGTTTGCTAAGGCATATTGGGTGTTCAGTTCCATTTGGTGTGCTAACTCTAGATCCTGCTTTTGCTTATGTCTGGTGATCATTTTGTTTTGATTTTGGCCTGGTTTAGTTGTTGAAGTGGGTAAACCATTATTTGGAATCAACAAGTCAATGAACAATCTGTCACTGCCATTTGGATAATGGACAGGAAAGTGTTGTTGAGAATCTGCATTATTATTGGCTAGATGGCTTTCTTCCTCATTGAAATTGTACAATTTATCATTGAGGTTATAAAAAGGTAGGCGTTGTGATGGGCTAACAGTTTGTGGTTCTAGCAGCAAATTTGAAGGAAAGGTATGGCAGCAATTGGTGCATTTGTGTCTTCTGAAATTTCACAGCAAGGTGCAAGGCGTAGGTTTATTGGATAAGCTGTTCCTTTGTATCCTTATTTTTGTTCTTGGTCTTGTCCCAAGTACTTGTGTTAGGAAAAGATACTAACTCAAGTACAAGTCTCTACAAAACATCTCTCTTAGCATTACAACGAAAGAAAGAAAATAACCCTTTTAGTTTTTAGATCAAGACACCGATATCCCTTCTGAATTGTACTATATTCGATAAAGACACATGGATATGTTCTTTTTGAAAATTTATTCTTAATATACTTTCCTAAATACGAGAAGCATCTACATCCAAAATTTCTAAGGAAATTGTAATCTGGCTGCTTTTTGTATAACTTGAATGTGGAATTTCCATCTTTAAAGTGGAAGAAGGCATTCGATTGATCAAGTGTGTTGCTATCATAAATTCATTAACCCATAAGTTTAAAGGCAAATTTTCCTAAAATAATAGTATCAAGTCGGTTTCTACAAGATGCTTGTGCTTTCTTTCAACCATGTTGTTCTATTCCGGTGTACGAGGACATGAGGATTGTTGCAAGATGCCACACTAGTTCATGTGATTTTTTAAATCTCTTCATTGAAACTCTCATGCTCCATTGCTTTGAAAATTTTTGATTGTCCTATCAAGTTAGTTCTCTTTTAGTTTTGAAATCTAGTAAAACAATTAACAAAATAAGATTTATTTCTTAAAGAATGCAACCAAATAAAATGAGAGTTATGATTAATAAATATCACATAGTATTTGAAACCTTGTGTAGAAGAAATAGGGGCAGTTTCCCATAAATCACAAAATACTTTTACCAAGAGGAAAATCAACAATTTTATAATGTAAAGGAAAGTTTGCAACTTTTTCCTAATTGACAGCTGATACAAATGGAATGTGACTTAGTCTAGCTAGAAATATCAATAAGATGTTTATATTGCAAATGCTTTAAAAAAAATTTTAGTAGATGTCTCATTCGTCGATGCCAATTGTTGAAAGTTGCTTTATGTCCTTAAATTGTTATTAGCACTTGTTTTAATGTCCATTTGGTTTGACTTTTTTATTGGTCAAAAGGGTTTTTTTTTTAATGAAAAAAACTATTTTCGAATTTTGTAATCTTATTTGGTTAATAATGAAAAAGAGTTTTTGAAAATTAAAAAAGCAGTTTTTTTTATTCTATTAGAATAAACCCAAAATTTGAATTTTTGACAGTAGAGCTTCCCCAACTTTTTTAAAAGGTAAAATTATGTAAAATATCCTTACATTATTTTAAAATTTCTATGTTATTTCTTTAAAATAAAATATTAAAAATTTGTCTATTAAAACAATTATTCAAAAATTTTCTCAAAAGTTATTTGTGACAACCAAACGATTAATAAATTTTTGTTAAAAAGTTTACTCATAAAAGTTTTGCAGATAAAAGTTCTACTTTAAAAAGTTTTATTTGAAAAAACTATACCAAACGGACCCTATTCTACCTTTAAGAGCATAGAAACCTCCTTTTTAAAATCATTTTGCTTATGTAATGCCCTAGTGGTACTTAATCACAAAACCATTTAATAAGAACTTAATAAATCAAGAATTGTCAGATGTAAGTTGTCTAATGGATAACAAATTTTTTTTTTTAATTTTTGGAACTAAAAGCATATTTCTAATTAAACTACCATGATCAATTTTCATTTTTCCTTCACCAA
>CM040444.1:1237004-1283709 GCA_022749755.1 Azadirachta indica
TTGATTAATTTTAAAGCTCAATTTTGATTAGCCAGATACATGTTGTTGGAATTGTGACAGCTAATGGGTTTAATCTTCAGTCTCTTGAGAAGTTTATGGCCACAAAAAGGCTACACAAACTTACAAATGTATGCAACGACTAATAAGAAAAGGATTTATTTCTGCATAACAAATGACATGCAATAAAATTGAAATGGTAATAATAGAGAAATTTAAATCAACTTGCAATATTATCTTCTTTTATAAAATAAATGGTCATAAGAAAAGAAAAGTTAACTAAAGCAAACTTTTTCTTTATGTGTGATCTCTTTGCACCCCGGGGAGGAATTTATAAATCATTGAGTACAACTGAATTTGTTTTTTTTTTTTAATGCAAGTAGAAGTTAGAGCGAAAAACTTTAGAAACTATGATTGTTTGTAGCTTTAAATTCGAAATTTAGGTCAACTCTTATTAATATTTTAGTGGTGACAATCCATTCATATATGGGAAAAAAAAATCTGAACTCTTGATTTGTGTTTTCCATCTAATCAACTGGTGAGATAATTTAACAACCTTAGAATTTCATTTTTTCTTTTTCTACATTTTAGCGAGACCTTGACTACATAAAATAGGGAAATTGGTATAATTTCCTTCAAGTTTGAAAAAAATGCAAATATTCCCTTAAATTAAGGGTGGGAAGATATCTTGATCTTTTAGTTTAAACGGAAAAAATATTAATATATATGTTTATTCCTAAATTAAGGTGAAATAATAATTTAGAATATAATTCTTTTATAATTTTAAAAACTTAGCCCTTGTTACTTCATAATTAAAATAGGTAGAACACAGTATGAATATCTTCACACACATTTGTGTTTGTATCTTACAAAATATAGTATTTTTTATGAAGATCTCTATTATTTTAAAGGTGGGACTCTCTTATGTTACTCTTTTTCTTTTTGACCATATTGATCTTGTCCTTTTCCTTAATTAACTTCTCTCTTTATTAGGTCTCTTACCTCTTGGATTATTTTCGATTAGGCTTTGTTTCTGGGCTTAATAAAAACCCAATGAAATAAATATTATTGTTTGCATCCTTGTCATAAAATTTAGGAATACTCTGTTTTTCAGTTTTGTGTTAAAAATTTCAAACTTTGTGTTTCATATTTCAAATTTTGTATTGAAGTTTTGAATTTTTACATGAAATCCTAAAATGATAACTATTAAGTTAACATATTAATACAATTGACGAAAATCAATATGTAAGAATTAGTGTAAAAGTCCCTCTTAGTTTAGTTATGAAAATTATTGAATTCTCACATAGTACCTGGAGACAAAACTACTCAAAATAAATAATATCATATCATGAAGGATATGTGATAAAAAATTGTTCATTCTAGACTTGAAATTTGATTTTTAAGAGGTTGAGTTCCCATGAGTTACATTTTCTAAAAAAATATATCTTCTTAATCGAAAAGGATTGTAGACAATTTGTTGTTTTTATATAAGCAAAAACTTATGATCAGATATGTTTCCCTTATTTCTTGATTGAAAAGGATTAATTTGTAGAAATTATATATTTTTATATGCTGACTTCTGACCAAGTACATCTTCTAGGAAAATATATTTCCTTAACTGAAAATAATTGTTAAAACTTCATAGCAATATAATTATTGTCAAGTGACTTTAATTCTCACCACATATAGTTTTTACATAAATGTATTTTCTAATTACTACTATTAATATAATTTCATTCAAAAATTTTGGACTAGTGATATTATCTTTCTTTACTTAAATAAAATGTAAAATTTTTGAGTACCCATATACAGTCGAAGTAGGAAAATTTTCAATTGACTTTATAGTGAATTCTTTAAATAATATTCACTTACCTATGTGATTTTTTAAGAATTAAATATTGAATGTAGGGGTAGACATGATTCGATTCGAACCGGGTTTTGAAAACTCAGACCGAACCCAAAAAGTTCGAGTCTCAAATTTTTAAGACTATACTGAACTGAATAAAAAGGAAAACCAAAACCGAAGCAGACCAATTATATATGAGAACGAAATAAAATCGGACCGATCGGTCTGGTTTCTAAGTCAGTTTGATTTTTTGATAAATTTATTATTTTTTTAAAAATTTTATATCAATTTAAACAATGTCATTTTAGTAAAACTCAACAAAACGACGTCGTTTGAATGAAAAAGATATTAAAAAATAATATTTTTTGATCTGCTCCGAATTTTTTAAATTAAAATTGAAACCGAAATCGAACCGAAAATTTTGGATTTTTTATGTAAAGAACCAAAATTGGACTGAATTACATAAGATAATGGACCGAACCCATACATTTTGGTTTAATTTTGATCCGGTCCGGTTCGGTTCAGGCCGGTTATTTGCCCACTTCTAACTGAATATGCTAATAAATCGAGATTTTAATGGTAAAGGGTAACGTAATCAAATTAAGAACTTGTTGAATCTTCTCCATTGATTAATTGAGATTGACATGACAAAATATATAACAATAAATGTGTAGGTTAAATTGTCTAACTGTTAGCATGGATCAAGAGTGAAGAGTGCAAAAAAGTTTAACATAATTTAGGCGAGAACTAATTTTGATTGATTAGTTTTAAAATTGAATTTCAGTTTTTTGAGAAATCTATGACTACAAAAAGCTACACAAACTTATAAATGTATGCAACTATTGATGAGAAAAAGATTTATTTCTGCATAGAAAATGATATACAATGGAATTGAAATGGCAATAATATAAACATTTAGGATTTAAAATCAACTTGCAATATTACCTTGCTTCATAGAAAAAAAGGTCACAGCAAATAAAAGTTGATTAAAGCAAACTGTTTTTTTTTTATGGTGTGATTATCTCTTTGCACCGTAGGGAGAATGTATAAATTATCTGAGTATAACCGAATTTTTTTTTTTATTATTCAAGTAAAAGTTGAAGCAAAAAGGTGTAGAAACTTATTTCGATTGTAGTTTTAAATTTAAAATTTGGGTCAACATCTAAATTTCTTTTCTTTAAATTCATATAATTTCTTTCAAGTTAACGGAAAGTAGTGCAGATACTCTCTTAAATTAAAAGTAAAAATATATCCTCTAGTATTGTACGAGATAAATAGATAACCTGTATGAAAATTAAAATATGTTAGTTTGACCAAAAGCTCATTAATATGTTCCTTCCTAAATTTTGGTGAAATAATAAATTAGGATATAGTTTTGGGTTATTTTCGGCTTTATCCTAAATTAATGGATAATTTTATAAATAATTCAAAATGTTGGAAAATTACTAACATTTTATTGTTAGATGGAAAAATAAGAAATTGAAAGTTAAATTGGATTGGTACAGGAGGGATTGTGATTCTGTACATAAGGAATTTTTTGTGGAAATTTTAAGAAAATTTTAAATTCAAATTGAAAGATCAATTTTTTTCCCTTCATTTTTTTTTGTAATTTTATTGATTTTCTTTTAACTGTAAAAATTAAATTTTAAGAGAATGGGTGATGATTATGAAGAAGCAGATTTGCTGGTTTTCGTGGCTGGGTGTTCAAATGTGGTGTAGAGATTATAATGGTGATGATGTTTTTTATAAATTAGATGATGATGATGTGTGTGTGGAGATTGGATGATGATGATAAATATGATGATGGGATTGGATAATAATAATAATAAAAATAATAATCATTTATTTATTTAATTAATTAATTTTTTTTAGTTAGTTATATATAGGGTTAATTTTATCTTTTTATTACACAGATTATTTTTTGTTTTTGTACATAAAACCTTAATTGCCTAATGATAAAATGTTATTTTTTTGTCATTTTTTTTGTTTGTTAAAGATAGCTGTAATTTGCCTGTTAATAGAGATATTATAGAAGATTTTTTAAAATTTTAGGTTATTTTTAAATGTTGTAAATAAATTCAGGGATGAAATCAAAAATAATTTTTTTTAATTTCATTTCTGCATTTCTCTTAGCAGATCATGTATTAAAAATCTAACTTAACATAGAAATCAATTTTAGTTTTTTTTTATTTTTTTTTACTTGCATATTATCTCGCACATAAGTAACATTTGAAGTGAAAATTTTAGTACCTTGGCCTGCTTGCCGCTTTAAATTTAGAATTTGGGTCTACTCTTGCTGAATTTCTTAGTCATGATAATCTCTATCAACTCATGAAAAAAAATACACAAGCCATCTAATATGTAACAATTAAGTGATGGAGACACTTGAACAAACCCTGATTTTTTTTTTCTTTTATTTAGTCAACATCAATAAATTTACACCGATGAGTTGTGGCATAACAACTATTTCAACCTAATCTTTTGGTAGATGTCTGTCTATTTCAATAAAATTAAGTGAATTGATGTAATATATTTTCATAGAAAATGTACCGAGTCATAATTTAGACTTGACAATTTTTTTTTTTTCCAGAATTAATGTTTTCTCATGACATATCCAAAGTCTTTAAATTGTGCAAGTAATAGTTTATTTACCACACAGCTAGGTGACTTTTAAGAGTGAAGCATATTGAAAACAAATGAGAGTTTGTGTTCCAATGGAAACTCTCTTTACGAAGTTTTCAGTTTCATTAATTTTAATAGTATTGGTCCAAATACATGGATATGAATGTTGTTTAGAAAAAAAAAGAAAAAAGGATTGCTTTATTGGAAATGAAAGCTTCTTTAAATTAGTGAGTAGTTAGGATGTTGATGATATTCTCACGTCGTGGGTTGATGATCGAACATCTTATGACTGTTGTAGCTGCGAGCTAAGTGAAATGCCACCACTCAACACGTGATGGAACTCACACTCAATGATATAAGGCAACGGACATTAAAAATCCCGGTGATGGATTTCCATTTCTAAATGTGTCCTTGTTTTCTCTTTTGGAAGAATTGCAAAACTTAGACTTATTTTTCGATGGTTTAGATGCTTTATACGGTAATTAAGGTATATATTTTGCCTTAGAGTAAAAGGATTAATGTCCAAGTAACTCAGTAAATTTGATAAATATTAAAAAATTACTTTTTTCTTTGCAATTTTCTGTTGTCGATAATTTATGCTATTTATTAAGATTGCAAATATCTCCAATGTAGGCTTTGATGGTTTTGGGAGTTTAAAGAAGTTGGAGATCTTAAATCTTGGTTATAATGGCTTTAATGACAGTATTTTACCATATTTGGTTTCATTAACTTCTCTAAAGACTTTGAACCTTTAAGGAAATTTCATGGAGGAAGTTTTCAGACTTAAGCAAGGTATAATTTGAGATATTATGTATAATTTATTTCTTTGAGAACATCCAATTAATCTTAGTCTTCTTGTAATTTTTCATATTTCATTTTTTTGCAAGGTTAGGAAATTTGAGAAAGTTGGAAATGTTGGATTTAAGTTGGAATCATATAATTGCAAACAACTCTGTTAATCTAAGATAGACAACATTAAAATTTTTAATCATTTGTCTTTCTACTAATTGAAGCGACCCCTATAAACTTCTAAAGTTTTATGTAAGCATCCTGTAGTAAAAATACAATCCTCCTCAACCTATATGTTTTAGTTAAATCACTTCTTTCAAGCGTCCAATTGTTTTATATCTTTCAATTTAATTTTTTTTCTTTACTTTTTAAATTTTATTTCTTTTTTCTTGGCACAAGATTAGCAAATTTGAAAACCTTGCAATTCTTGGATCTAAGTAACAATGGATTAAGCGGCTATGATCTAATTTAAATGTCATATATCAACTGATATGATCCAATAACTTGAAGACTTGATATTTTTATTTCCCCTACTACTTCTTTTGCAAAATTATATGACTTGATATACTATTTCTTTTTTCTTGGCACAAGATTAGCAAATTTTAAAAACTTGAAATTCTTGGATCTAAATAACAATAGAATAAGCGGCTCTCTTACTGGTGGTATGATCTAATTTAAATGTTATATATTAGCAAACACGATCCGATAATTTAAGTCTTGGTATTTTTATTTCCTCCACTACTTCTTATGTAGGATTATGCGACTTGAAGAATCTTGTTAAGTTAAATCTGTGTTGGAATAATTTTGATAGTCATATCACCTATTGTCTCAGTAACTTGACCAACCTCAAAGTTCTCGGCCTCTTAGTCAAAAATATTATCTGACAACTTTTCATTTATTGCAAATCTTTTATCCCTTGAATATTTATATCTTTCTCATAATATCTTTGAAGGTTCATTCTCATTTAGTTTATTGGCTAACCACTCAAAGCTTCAAGTAGTCCAACTTTCAAACAATTTGATACAAGTGCAAAATGAAAGTTTTTCTTGGCTTCCTACCTTTCAATTGAAGGTCCTCTATTTGAGCAATTGTAGCATACCTACTATTCCTAATTTTCTTCTATACCAATATAATTTACAACTCGTTGACCTCTCTCATAAAAAGTTGGTAAGAGACTTTCCCACCTGGTTGGTAGAGAATAAAACAAAATTAGATGCCTTAGTTTTAAAGAATAACTCACTGTCAGGAATTCTTCAACTATAAAAATCCAAACACAATCTACTTCATTTGGATGTCTCCAACAACAAATTCAGTGGTGAGCTCCCTGGTAACATCAATGAGATACTCCCAAAATTGGTCTCTATGAACATGAACATGCAGAAAATAGTTTTGAGGGCAATATTCCTTCTTCAATAGGTGAGATAAAAATGCTTGACTTACTGGATTTGCCATGTAATAATTTTTCGGGAGAATTATCGACACAATTTCTAACTGGTTGTTTCTCATTGTCTTTCTTGAGCCCATCAAATGACAAGCTTCAAGGAACAATTTTTCCAAAATATATGAACTTAACTAATTTGCAGGAGTTGTGTTTAAACAACAGTAACTTCAGTGATAAGATTGGAGATGGACTATCAAAAGCCAAGTCATTATATTTCTTAGACATATCTAACAATATGTTCCCTGGCCATATTCCTGATTGGATTGGAGATTTGGGGGTCTCAATATTCTTTTAATGTCAAACAATTTTTTAGAAGGTAATATTCCCGTTCAGCTTAATAAATATAGAAATCTTTGAACGCTGGACATCTCTAAAAACATGTTGCTTAGATCCCTGACATCCTTTAATCTTTCACTAGCGAGGCACATTTACCTACATAATAATCAGTTCAATGGGACAATTCCATCTGCCTTACTTAGATGCTTTTAATTAATAACTCTTGATCTAAGCTACAATAACTTTTCTAGAAGTATTCCTCATTGGACAAATGAGGTCTTCATCCCTGCGTATTCTTCTTTTAAGGGGAAACAATCTTCAAGGTGGTATTCCTAATCAATTTTGTCAATTAAGAGAGCTAAGGATCATGGACCTTTCCTATAACTAGTTAAATGGCTTAATACCTGGATGCTTCATTAACATAAGTCCATGGACAAGATCGATGCAATAATATAATGAAAGCTGGCCCTATCCCTGGCAATTTGAACTTAAACCTGCTTGCTATGATTCTTATCTTCAATTAAACTTTCGGAAAGTAATATTTGGCCTGTCAGTTCAACAAAAAGTAGGATTTATAGCGAAGTATAAATATGAAACTTATCAAGGCAAAATTGTAAGTATGAGTGGCTTGAACTTGTTGTGCAATGAATGAATTGGAATTATCCCACCAGAAATTGGAAACCTTCAAGAAATCCAAGCATTGAATTTCTCTTATAACTTCTTATCAGGTTCTATATCGCAGAGATTTTTCAATCTCAAATTGATAGAGAGCTTAAACCTCTCACAACGAACTCAGTGGCCAAATTCCTTCCTAGTTGACTAAACTAAATTTCTTATCAAGCTGTGACACGTTAAACAACAACTTGTCAAGGCCAACTCTTAGTGCAGGATAATTTGCAAACTTTGACGGGAGAAATTACAGAGGTAATCCAAATCTTTGTGGCCTAATAATTAACAAGAATTGCACCAATGTACTGGATTCGCCCACAACAGGATCCAGTAACAGAGCATAAGAAGATAAATCTGCAGTTGATATGGTATCATTCTACTAGAGTTTTGCTCATCTTATGTCACATTAATGTTGGGATTATTTGCCATCCTTTGGATAAATTCATATTTGCACAGAATATGGTTTTATTTTGTTGATACGTTTATAGATTTATGTTTTTATTGGGTTTGGAAATATGTATTATGCTAGTGATAGTGCTAGGCTATATGCATGTATAACTTGTTTTTCAGTGGTATATGTATTCTATTCTCACATTGTAATATATTTGATTGATTTCAATTTGGTACTAAAACTACTCAAGTTTACATTTTCCTTTACGTGATTTCTCCAAGTTACCTTATGGTAGCTTTTTATAAAGTTATTCCTCACCATTAATAGGCTGCTCCTAATTACCATCTCAATTAATTAAGCTTGTTATTAGCTCTTTCTTTAAGATGATTTTTCAATTATGTTATTCTCTGTTTTAGCTTATTTCTCCTGTAATTAATATTATTATTTCTCCTATCTCTTTTAAATCAAAGGTTCTGCATAATTATCTAAGCGAAACCAATATGTTCATATTGCTTTTCAGTTTTTTTTAGCCTAATCTTTTGTCTTGATCCAAAAAAAAAAAAAAAACACACTACTCTTTTGTCTGTTTTAATGAAATACTATTAATTTGATGTTTGATAACATACTTCAGTAGAAACTGAACCTAGTCAAAGTTGGACATTTGATATAATTATTTTTATTTAAAATGAATGTATATTACTCAATACCCAATTATTTAAATTGCTTTAGTAATAGTTAGTGTATTATTTTTGAAGCAGAAAAACATAAACCCTGGTGAGGTGGGATACTAGATGAGATAGTATTCAAGCTAGAGATGAATGCCTAGTCAATAGTCTGAGCTTAGCTTTTCACACCCATTCTGACTTCGTTCTAACCCCGAGGAGTCTTTTTGAGGTAGTCTTTCACGTGTCTCTGAGCCACGAGCCAAGCTGTCATGAACCATCCTCACCTTGTATTCTCGTTGACCCTAGTCCTAAACTGGACAAATCATTCAACAACAAAGAACACGGTCAAAAAGGGAATGCAAATATTTTTTGGCGAGCCCATTTTTGACGCTTAAGTCAATACCTTGAGAAAGTGAATTTAAGACTCACTTATGTAGCTTAAAATGGTGAACACAACAAGTTCATGTAAAAAGGGGAAAGTCAACCAAAATGCACATAATAGACATGAACGTGGGATATATGTGGCCTTTTATAAGGTAAAAATAGTGAATAAACTTCAAAAGAGCACTTGCAATGAGTGTTTTAATATTGTCTTGAGAGGAACCTACAAATAAAACAAAGTTGCTTCTTATTCTCTAGAGTGAGAAAGTGTGAAGTAACTTGTATTTCTAGTGAGAGAGAATAAAAATGAGGCAAAAACTAAGAGAAGGACCCTCTACCTCGATATAAGTGCCTTTATATATCTCACCTTCTTTAACTTGTGATTGGTTGAAATATATTGCCCGAATTACCCCTCATTTTGTCTTCCTACGTTTTGCTTTGAAACCTTAGCTTGAAGACAAAAACTAAAGACCCGTTGTGAGCTTGAATTGGTCTTCATGGCCTTATTCAAAATTACATGCCACATGATGTGATTTGATTTGGGTAAAGGATTACCTTATCCCTTACGCACACACGGCGAAAGTTCATTCGCTTTCATTTGTAGTCCCCTTAGCGGTTATAGTGTCAGGTGGGGCTCAGTTTCAGCCTCCTAAAAGCCGAACTATCTCCTTGGTTAGGTGGCTTGCTACCTATAAATATAGCAAACCCTTTTCTTATTTTTAGAGACCAAATCCCTTAACTTTTGGGATTATTTCAAAATATATTTTACTCTTTTGACTTTTTTATATGAACTATTGGTTATAAGTCACGTGGCAGTTTTCATGTGAACACCCTTCAAACTAGTTTTTCACCTCAGCAGGGATCCCTAGGAGGTGAGTTTCGACATTATCGGATCATCTCATAAGTGCCAGTTAGAGCATCATAGGCTTATGTACTGCCACATGCCCAGCCTATTTTCACCCCATAACTATATCATATTATTGAGTATAGGTTGGCAGTAATTGAAAAGTTGTCTTCCAAAGGAAACTTTCCCATTAAGTTCTCTATTTCGTTGATTTTAATATCTTTGATTGAGATATATGGATAAAAAGGTTGCTTCGAAAAGGAGGATTGGTCTCTTAGAACTCAAAAGCTTCTTTATAACAATCAGTTATAGAGAATACCTCGAAAATTCCAATTGTCTGATTGTTGCAATTGGAAAGGAGTTAAGTGCAATGCTATGACAAAACGGATTACTGAATTCTCCCTCAATAATGCTGGACAGTAGATATCTGATATTTCTGAAAGATTTCCACTTGTAAATTTGTCCTTGTTTTCTCGTTTTGAAGAACTGTAAAAAACATCTCGGCATCAATGGTGATTTCCTAGAAAACATAGGTATTATTTTTCAAAATTATCATATCAAATAGCTTTCGAGGCAATATTCCTCCTATGGGTAATATGAAAAGACTTGAGTGATAAGACCTGTCAAGAAATGGCTTCTCAAGGGAGTTACCTAAACGTTTTGTCACTGGTTGCTCCTCATTGACATTCTTGGACCTGTCATAATAATATTCATGGGCAAATTTATTCCGAATTTTTTAACTTGACTGAATTAGAAAGGTTATATTTGGACCACATGAACTTTTTTAGTGGGAAAATTGCAAATAGACCATATAAAGCTACTTCATTATTTCCATTGGATATATCCAAGAACACGGTATCTGCTCAAATTCCTAGTTGGATTGCTAATTTCCTAAGCCTCACAGTTCCCGCACTGTTAAAAAATCGTCTAGAAGGCAATATTCCATTTTATCTTAATAGATCTTGTAAGTCTTAGATACTTAGACATCTTTGACAATTTGTCTTCTGGATCCATGGGATCTTCCTTGGGTTTTTCACCAGTGCAGCATCTTTACTTGCAGAAAAATGCTCTCAGCGGGTCATTTCCAAATGCATTGTTCAAAAGCACTTCACTAATAACACTTGATTTAAGTGATAATGTTTTCTTTGGAAGTATCCCTACTGGCAAATACTCAAATCTCCAATTCCATCTCCTACGAGGGAATCATCTACAATGTCATATTCCTGATAAATTATGTCAATCAAGAACATTAACTATCTCAGATCTTTCTTATAACAAACTCAATGGGCCAATACCTTCATGTTTCATTAATATGTCACTTTAGATGGGAACAGATGATGGACATGCCTACAAGTTCCCAACTAGGAGTTCTTAGTATCAAGCTTTTGATACCTTTGATACTTAAGACAATTCCAGTCTTGTACTGTCGCAGTGGGAGGAAATATATTGAAAGTCATATGATCAAGTAGTAGAATTCACTACTAAGAATAGATATAAATCTTACAAGGGTGACATTGTTATATATATGACAGAATTGGATTTCTCAAGCAATGAATGAACTGGTGATATCCCATAAAAAATCAGACACCTTCACAAAATTCACGCAATGAACTTGTCTCAAAATTTCTTATCAGGATCCATACCGAATAACCTTTACAATCTGAAAATGATAGAGAGGATCCATAGAGGGTCCATATCGCAAATATCTCGTATGGAGGGCAGTTTGCAAACTTTGATGAAAGCAATTATGAAGGTTACTCTGGACTCTATGGTTTAATAATTCACAGGAGCTGTAGCAATATGCGGACAACACCATCAAATGGAGCAAAGGAAGATGAAAGTGCAATTGACATGGTGACATTTAATTGGAGTTTTGCTGCAGCCTAAATTATATTGGGGATATTTGTCATCCTCCCGTTGAATGTATATTGGCTCTGAAATGGTTTCATTTCATTGATGCATGTATTTCTTGTTTTCATTGGCTTTTGTTACCCCCGTGTACTGCAGTATGTTCCCTGTAACTTGATTGGTGAGTAATAAAACTCTTTTTCACCTTGAATTGGAAAACCTTGAATTGGAAACAGAGCCCTAGTCAACTTGGAAATAAATTAAGGAGAATGGGAAAAGTCATATTTGATGAATAAAGAATTAATCAGGAGAAAATTGCATTGATTATAAGATTATAAACTCTGATACAAATGTATACAAATATAACTGATGTACTAATTCACAAGCATCTGCAGAAAGAGATTAAATATAAAAGATGTAAAGTCCCAAAAGAGAGAAAGATTGACTAGGTTAAAAGTTCTCCCAACAGCTCTTGACCAAGATCCTGCCTTCTTCTTTCTAAGTTCATCCTTTAAGGTGGCGGGAAAATTTTCTTAAGCTTTTCTCCAAAAAGGAAAACATCATCTTCTTTCCAAACCCCAATTGCTAATCCAAGTGCATACGCTGCTCCAAGAGCGTTGTCTCTATGTCAGCTGGTCTAATTACCTGGCTTCCCAACAAGTCCGCCTGTAAATCATGACAAAAGACAATATTAGGCACAAGCATGTACAGTGAAAGTGGCCCTAAGAACCATCATGCTTGCAGATCCGGCAATATGCTGCCAATCCCTCAATCTCGCTTGCTCCGTTAATTATCCCAAGACTGTCTCTCAACCACTGAACTGCAGCTCCGGCAACAGCAATTGAACCCTCCAGAGCATAGTTCGTTGGTGCTTTTGGACCACGCTTAAAGGCTATGGTGCTCAAAACACCCTGCTGGCTCAACTATTTCTTCACCTGTGTTAAGAAGTATAAAACCACTTCCGTAGGTGCTTTTAGCCTCAACTTTTCGACACACTTTTCCTAACATAACTGCATGCTGGTCACCAAGACATACTGGAATTCGGATTCCTGTACGTAATTGGCCATCCTTTGGCAATTTCATCTACAATCTCGGATTTACTGATATTTTTGGGCAGAATTTCAGCTGGTATTCCTAGCGTCTTTAGGCATCTTTATCCCAATCAAAAGTTCTGAGACTCATCAGCATCGTTCGTGAAGCAGAAGCATTAGAGACATCGTTGACATGCATACCACCATTCACACCACCCGCTAAATTCCATATCAGCCAACTGTCCGTGGTTCCAAATAGCACACCCCTTTTTTCATTGCTTCTTTAACAGTATCCACATTTTCCATCAGACGTATCAGTTTAACTGCGCTGGAATAAGGAGTGATAGGCAAACCAATGGTCCCCAGAAAATGGGTCTTTCCACCAGGTAATTCATTCTCCAATTTCCTAAAAATAAATCACTTTTTAAAACATTAAAAAAAAAGAATTGCAAGTTACATAAAAGGACTGGATTAGGGAAATCTAAAACATTGTTATTAACCAAAGATTCATAATATTCCAAGCCTATTCATTTCCATGCTTCTGTTTTCATGCTTTCATTTGGCTTCTCCCTAAATCAGGCGTATGATTTTGTCAATTTTCTCGAAAGAGCTTTTGTCGAGCACCTCAGGCATATTTTGGCAAATGCATTGGGTACTAAACGGAAATTGTCTCGCACCTTATTAGGAGTAATAAGAAACAGAATTAGTAAATATGCTATCAACAATGTTATTAGGCCCCTATAGTTTTAATTTGAGAGACGGAGCTTCAGTAAACAAATAATAAACAATCTATCAAAAAAAGAAATTAAGCCTAGATTATGGCGTTTAAAAATTAATCTAGAAAAATCTAATCTCGAATTGTTTTAAGAAAAAATCTAAGATATTAGTAAAAGAATATAGAAAAATTTATAAAAAAAAAATCTAATATATTATTAAAAAAAAAAATCTAAATAAACAAAGATAATCTTTAATAAAAAATATCATAAAAAAAAAATGTAAAATTAAGAAATATCTAGATATTTATAATAAATAACTATATATTAGTAAAGATATTTTTAAAAGTTTTATGACAGTCAAATAAATATAATCTTAACAGTTGATTTAGGAGGCAAGAAGGCTATAAATAGCCATGCATGTTGTAAAGTTTGTATGTAAAACCAACAATAATAATAAAAAACCAAACATTTTCAGCAATTAAAAACTTTCATTTCTCTCTCCTACTCACTTTCTTTTTCTTTTCATAAACCTCAAAATACCGACACAGTATCAGAGCCTATTTGATCCACCATACTTTTAATTCAAAATCATCATCATGGCCTCCACTTCTTTTACTCCAACAATTAATTATACCCAAACTTCCATTCCAATATTCAAAGGAGATGCTTATGATTTTTGGAGCATTCAAATGAGAACACTACTAATCTCACAAAATTTGTGGGAATTGGTAGAAGAAGGATATCAAATTCCAACAGATCAAGAGAAGCTATCACAGTGGCCAGCTACAAAACAAAAGGAGTATAAGCAAAACATGCAAAAAGACGTGAAGGCTTTGTACTTCCTACAACAAGGAGTCGACTCATCAATCTTTCCAAACATCATGCTAGCAAAGATGTCAAAGAAGGCATGGAAGATCTTCGAAAGTAAATTCAAGAGCTCAAACAAGGTAATTTCTATTAAACTTCAATTTTTATAGAGAAAGTTTGATGCTTTAAGAATAAAGGAAGGAGAACCAATTCATGCATTCTTCTCTCGTATCTTCATTATTACAAATCAAATTAAAAGCTATGTATATACGATAGAAGACAAGAAGATTATACAAAAAATCTTAAGAAGCCTTCCTTCTAAATTTGATTCTATAGTGGTTGCTATGGAAATATTTAAAGATTCATCAAAACTTACTCTAGGGGAATTAATGGAAACCCTTATAGCATGTGAGGAAAGAATGCAAAAATATTATGAACCTCTAGATCAAGCATTTCAATCAAAAATAAATATCCCTAATAATGATGGAGATAAGAAAAATAGCCACAGTCAAAATCCTCGGAATAGAGAAGCATTCACTAACCGTGGCAGGGGGAGTCTTCTGGAACCAAATAAGGTCAGAAATGTTTGTAAAAAAAGGCTAACTAAAATCAGTATCCTAATTTCCCATCCTCTCCAAAATCTTCTTACATCTTCCGGGAAAAGCTCCATGGCTCTCTTCTTTGAACCGCAAGAAACTGAAAGTTCAAGGAAAATCAAAATCTTTAAAATCTTTAAATTGCGAAGTCACATAAAATTCATGCCTAAACTGTAATCATTCTAACTTATTACACATTTGCATAAAATAAATTCAATGAATAAAACATATAGAACTAGAAATTAAACTTACAGAAGTCGAAGTATTAATAAATTAGCAATGCAACTGGACGTTAACAATGAGAATTCGAACCTACCTAAAATTCTCAATACTTGTTAGCAGTGGTATTATAAAATCTTGTAAATTATAATTAATAAAGTAGATGATCAACATCATATATATTTTAATTAATGTAAATAGAGTTAAGGCCCATGGTCCCACTTTTCACATATAATTCTATTACATTTTAGAATAACAAATTGTTCTTTAAGTGCAAGGATAGATAGGAATAAAGATAAACTGACTGCAGTCATATTCTTTGCAACTTTTACTGACTTCTTATGGAACTAATCACTTTTGTCAATTGAACACTTGAAATAAACATTTTTAGTCTGCATTAAAAAGAACACCAAAGATTAAAAATTACAAGTATTTTTTTATAATAGTTAAGAAAAAACAAAATTTTCCAATAGTTTCTATTTGAGTGGAGTTTGAATCTCTAATCTCTTACATCAATTCAAAAGATTTTATCAATTAAATCAACTAACATTCATTGTAATTATTAATTAAATTTAGAGATTTTATTTATTTCTAACCAAAATTTTTTTTTTTTTTTTTGAAAAGAAGGTAAGGAAGGTGGGCATGTCCCAAATCATTTTTTATAAATCTTCCTTACCTTCCCGGGTGATGTTATGAAACCTGAATACAGGGCAAACCAAGCAATAGCCTTAACCATACAGGCCAGCCCTTAGGGGCATAAAGTAATTTTAGTTATTTAAATATCGTCAATGTGCCCATTCACAATATTTTAACGTCCAAATTTGTTAGTTTACATTCAAATAAAATAAAAAATAAAATAAAATAAAATTTTAATTTAAGATACTTTTTTAAGTTTATTAAGTAGCAATTTAAAAAATACTCTCATAAATTTTATTTATTATTTATTATATATAATTTTTTATTTATAAATGTATATAATATATATATATATATGAACTTACAAATTATAAACTAAAAAATATAAATATATTATTTAAATTTAGATGAGTCATAAATGCTATTTTTAGTGTACTCAATATGAAAAGGTTTTGAAATAATCTAAGAGGGGAATCAAACCGAAAATAGATGAGTAGCAACAAGTCAACTTATCCAACAGTCATAAAATAAGGAGAAATTGTTTCTTGGTTGATGATAAAAGAGTATTATGAAACCTTTATTTATAGAGAATGTTGGCATAAACTTACTTTTTATTTTGAAGCAACTCCAATTTTTTTTTTATTTTTACTTCTTTGTCCTTGCAAATTATTTTTCAAGCAAATTCTTGAGATTCCAAACTTGTATGGATTAAAAGTCATTTTTTAAAACAAATTAAAAAAATGGATTAGAAATCGAATATTGTGTACCTATAAAAACCAAGTTTTCTCTCAGTTCTTGTTGTGATCAATTACAAAGACAAAGGCAAGAACCTTCTACTCCTTTGTAAGATATCATTTTTATTTTCTCTAATTTAATTTCTCCACTCTATAAATTCATATTTAAGTCCAAATATATATTTCAATTTAAAAAATGAAAAATAAATTCTTCAAGATATTTATTAAAAATTAAATGATAAAGAAAATTTAAATTTTAGTAGAATTATTGCACATAAAAATTAATTAATATTTCTAGACAGCTTAAAAAATTGAGAGAATTCTCAATTCACTTATTGTTTGACATAATACTCCGATACCGCCTGTTGTATCGTTAATGTCCTAAATTATGTGTGACTATAGACAAAATCTGCTTTTGTTATTATAATTAAAAAAAAAGGAAAAAGAGTCCTACCGCTCAAAAATGATATTTTAAACTAAAAGAATAAGTTCCACAACTGAAAACACTTTAATTTAAAATTTTTTGTGAAAATATAAAATATTTAGTAATATGATATAACATTATTATATCCATTTATATATATGAGTTTGTATATGTAATAGTATTTCTATGATTTTTTTTTAAGCACATTGTTCTTCATATGTGTTTTCAGTATAAATAATATTTTTTTAATATTAAACATTAAATAAAATATTATACATTATTCTTTGAATAGAAATTTATCTAAACCTTGACTATTTTTTAAATATAAGATTTGCGAATTGAATAATAAATTTTAATTTTTAAAATAAATAAAATAATATTGATTTATCCTGTGGTCCTTGATTCATTTTTTATTACACTCACTTCGTAAATGAAGTGACATTGTTTAGCAGTTAATAACTAGGGGTAAGTACAGTTCAGTTCAATATGAGTTTTTGAAAAATTAAACCAAAATTGAAAATTTTAAGTTTTTAAATTTTAAGACCGGATCGAACCAAATAAAAAAGAAGGACCAGACTAAAGTGAATCGATTATACTATAAAACCATATTTAAACCAGATTGATCGATTTAATTTTTGGGTCAATTCAATTTTTAGGTTAAATTATTATTTTTTTTAAAAATTTCAGGGTAAAAAAAACAATGTCATTTTGTAGTAACACAATAAAACAACATTATTTTTAAAAGAAAAAATAAAAAAATAACAAATTCAGTTCGGTCTAAATTTTTTGAATAAAAAAGGAAACTAGATTAAAAAATTCTAAATTTTTAAATTTTATAACCGAAATCGAATCAAATTATACAAGATACTGAACCAAACTTGTTGATTCCGGTCCGATTCGGGCTAGTTTTTTTGCTCACCCTTATTAATAACCATGGACATTAAATAATGAAAATAAAAATAACAAATAAATATAAAAAATTTCTAACACAATTTTCTATATGTCATGACTGTATCAAGATTCATTGAAAGTGAAATATATCGTTTCAAATGTCAAAATCTTAGTGTCCAATTTACAATTTTCATTTTTTTCTTTCTTCTGTCATAATATAATTGATAAATTTCTTTTCCTATTTGAGAAGCAGCCGAGAGTTCTCTTCTTGCTATTCTGCAAATTAATTCACAAGAAACACAAAATATATTATGTAAAATAACTAAATAATCGTATAAGAAAGGGTGTATAAAGTAAAACCAAAATTAACATGGAAAACGAGCAGAGATTACATGAGATTATTCTCTTCAGCAGCTGCTTCAGAGCACGAAGTAAGCACACAGATCAAAAGAAACTGAATTAGGATTTCATTTATATGGAAAATAATTGCAAATGAGATAATAGCTTCTGGGTCAATAATTTATAATAGTTTTTAAAATAGATATAAAGTCTCCAATTGTATTAAATGGGTCCCAACTCATTTTACTATTATTAATAAATTGATTGATACTTTTTAGTATTAAGTTACATAGGCTAATATTATTTTGGTTAAAATTCATTTCACAAGAGTTATTTGATCCTTTTAACAAGGTGATGATTATAAATTTGTTTGATACAATTAAAAAAATATTTTTTATTTGTGTGCATAAAAATTTAGAAATCAAAATGTTATTACTTCAATTGAAAATTATAAATCCCGTTCATCTTACACTGCCGTTATTAAATAAAATATTTTTTAGCAGATTAAGTTTAGTTTATTATCATGTTCTAGGTGACTAGATGGAAGAAAACTCCTCCACATAAATCTTCTCACTTCGCATTTTCAAAAAATTAAAATAAAATGTCTTCCTAATCCAAAGTCAACATATGTTAAATGTAAATTAGATTGTCCTTTGATCGTGATGTGATGTGAGGGATAAGAATTGCAACCAATATCGTTTTTACAATTATCTAATATATTCCAGGGTTGAGGATAAGAATATAGTAATTATAAAAAAGATATGAATAAGATATATTTACGTTACATATTATCTATTTACAATATAGTATAGATATAAATATTTAAAATATCCTATAAATTAATATCTACTGTTATCACAACGAAATCGTTTTAGATATCTGTGTAAGATATAATAATGGTGTATAATTGTTGATGTACATTATTTGTTAATTAGTGTGATCGGTGTTAAATTATGCATTTAGTTTTATTTTTTTTCTGAATTCTTCTTTGCTTAATTAATGATTAGCCATATTTGAAGTATTTAAAAACTCAGAAGAACTTATAATGAAGGTTATTTTTTGTGATTTTTTTTTTTTAAAGAACAGTGAAATTGCTAACACCCAATTCTCAAATTAACCAACGCGCTTTTCATTTGTTTTAAATATATTTTAATTAATTTCAATAAAATTAAAGCAAAATAGTCTCACTTTCCATACATAATTCTACTACATTTTAGAATATAAATTATTCATTGTATGTGATGATAGATAAAAATAAAGAAAAGTTGACAATCATATTTCTTACAACTTTAATCTACTAACTTCTGACTAAAACCAACCACTTTTGTCAATTGAACATTTGAAATCAACATCGTGGGTCTACATTGAAATATATATATATATATATATAAACTATAAGTATTTTTTATATAATAGTTAAAAAAAAGAATAAAAACAAATCCGTTTTAGTCTTTTGTGAGTGGGGTTTGAATCCCAATCTCTCATACCAATCCAAAGAATTTTTATCAATTGAATTAACTACCGCTCAGTATAATTATTAATTAGATTTTAGACATTTTATTTATTTTTAACAAAAAAAATTTAGTTTAACTTATTTAAATATTTTAAATGTACACATCTCTTAATTTCGAATAAGATTAAATTAAATTTTAATTTAACATTCACAATACTTTTATTAAGTTTATTACGTAGTAATTTTAAAAACAATCTTATAATTTTATTTATTCTTTCTTGTATATATATATATATTTTATTTATAGATATATAATATATAAAAACTCATTAATTTTCAATGTTTATAAATATCTTATAAACAAAAAATATAAATATATCATTTAACTTTGATGGGACATAAATACTAATTTTGATGATAATGCATGTAAAAAGGTGTTAAAATAATATAAGAGAGGAATGAAAACTTAAAACAAGTTGAGTTAACAAGTTGCTTATCTAATTATCATAAAATAGGGAGAAATTTTTTCTTGATTAAAGATAAAAGAATATTACGAAACCTTTATTCATAGAGAATGTTGGCATAAACATACTTTTTATTTTTCAAGATTCTAATTTTTTTCACTTCTTTATTTTTTTCACTCTACCAATTTCTTAATATTCTAAACTTGCATGGATTAAAAATCATTTTCAGGAAAACAAAGAAAAAGAAAAAGAAAAAGAAATGTTGTGTGCCTAACCCAGTTCTCTCACAGTTTTTGTTGCAATCAATTACGAAGACAAAGACAAGAACTTTCTGCTCCATTGTAAGAAATGGACTAGTTAATGGGCTGTCGTCCCAATAGACGACTAAACAATGATAATGCTGTTATAACTCGTGCCCAACAAGTTCACCTTTTGCAGCTGGAAGAGAAGGAAAATTTGACAATACTAACTAGGTGCAACAACATCCACTGCTGCGATCAAGTAGACAATTTGTGTAGAGAAAAAAAAAAAGATCAAATTTTTTATCATGATGATTTTATGTTTTAACTAAACTAGCATAGATCAAATTGTATATTGTATACTAGTGTTTTATATCACCGGATTGACGTATATAAAGGCATCTTCGTTTCATTTTTTGATGTAGCTATCAAAATATCAAAATACACATGCTTTTTCCTACAGAACTTTTATCTCAATAATTCAAGGTTATTTCTTTTAAACTAGCAAAAAACTAAAATTTGACGGCAACCAGAAAAAACAATAGTATTTAAATAGATTAACGACATGAATTTATGACTTTGGTAATTTTTACTTCAGGCCATAGGAAATCTTATCTGCCCACAACTTCATACACAGAAAACTGATGACAACAACACTTCTAGAGAGGTGTTTACTAAATCACACAAAGGAATTAATTAATCAGTCAAAAATGGACGTATTTGAATTTTTTCAATTGTTTTTTAAAAATACTAGAAATAACAAAATGAATTTGTTGTCACAGTCAAACTCATATTAAAAATATATTTTTAATGTCAAAAGTTGCAATATTTTATGTTCTTAAAAGATTTTGTTAAACATGATATCATATAAATTTTAAGGATCTCTTTTATATATAGATTTCATGATTTTTAAATCTATAACTACATTGAAATAAAATTATTAATTGTTATTAGTTTAAAATAAAAATAAATAATGAATAAACTATTGATATTATTATTTTTTTTATTATGATGTAAAAACGAGAATTGTTAACTCATAATTAAATCACATTTATTAAAATTGTTAATAAATTAAAATTATGTTTTTTTTTGGAATGGTTACTCTTTACAACTCACATTATTCAAGAATTTGATAATCTTTCAATCCAACAAAAACACTTAATTATTGGTGAATTTGAGTTTTTATTTGTAAAAAATAGATGCTTTAAATTCTCGAAAACTTGAAAACTTGAGAACCTGAGTACTTGAGAGAATTTAAGAACTCAAAAAATTAAGGTGAAGTAGTCATCCTAATTTGAAGAGGATCTGATTTGGTATCTGAGCACTGGAGGACTCGAATACTTGAGAACTTTTGAATAACTAGACCTATTTGAACTAGGATACCGACCTCACTTGAATTAAGATACCAACCTTACTTGAATTAGGATACTAAATCTACTTAAATTGGGATTCTTTAGAAAGATTTTAAAAACTCTATTTTTTGGAGAATTCAACAGGAGGGATACGAGGGGAAAGAAGAGGGAAGAGAGGGAGAAACTAAAGAGAGGTTATTTGATAGAAGAGACTCATTTTGTGTAAATTCCATCTTTTACTTCTAATAATAGGCTTTACATATGTTTGTTCTATAGATGTAGACAATTTTACTGAACCACGTAATTCTTATTTGTCTTTAATCTTGCTTATTATTTTTATATTTTGTGTTTATTATTTGGTTAAACCTGATAATTTTTATTAGATCGCAATCTTAATTTGGTCAAACCTGATAGTTTTTATCAAATCAATCTTAATTCAATTATATCAGTGTTATAGAGCATTGTTTCTAAGGTTGGTTTTCTGCAACACTATTGTTGCCTCAACTTCTACCAGATCCTTGAGATGCAATTGATCAAATTAAAGAATAGCTCTGCTTCAGTTTTTCTTTGTTGTTGCCCTTTTTTTGTCTCTTGCTGCATCCTATCCAATTTATTGTTGTTGCCGTATCTTGTTGCAATTTTCTTTTGCTGCATCTTTCCTAGTTATTGTTAGTGGGGCCTGTTATCCTGTTACTGTTTGCCTCTTATAGCAGGGGCTTACTGCTAGCTTTTTACTTGTTTGGCTGGGTTAGCATAGCAATATGCTTTTCTTTGTTTTCATCTAACTTAGGGAGGGTTTTGGTTCTTGTTGTTGCAATTTTTATTCATGTTCTCCATCATTTTGTAAGCTTTTATGGCACTACTACTCTTTGTTTTGTTTGGCTTTTTATTTTAATAATTTTCTTCTAAGCATATGTTTGGAGATTATTAAAAAATAAAATGAATTGAAAAGCATTTGATGCATAATCATGTTAATAATTTCTTGAAAACCCCCATCAATGCTAACAAGTAAACGACACCCATAGAAAAAGTGGCTTGTTATTAAACTGCGAGCTGCACCACAACAGTTTTCTACTTCACCAAATCTGGTACCACAAAATAAGGGTGTAGTACCAAATATGGGTGAAGGAGAAAACAGGCAAAGGGCTAATTTTGCTAACCTGCAAAGTACTCAACAACAAACGAATAACCCGTATGTGAAGCTAATGTCAAGCAAATATTATAGATGTTAACAGCCTGAACATAGATCCAATGAATGCTCAAAATGAGGGAAAAATAAAGGTGTGACGCATTATGTAAACACTGCAGTAGAAGATGAAGAAGGCGAATATGAAGACAGGGAAAAGGTTGATGTGGTTAATGGTGATGAAGGAGAAGCCATTTCTTGTATTGTGCAGAAGCTATTATTGACACCTAAAATGGAAGAAGAGACGCAACGAAATAAGATTTTTTGTTTGAAGGTAACAATTAAAAATAAACTGTGCAAGGTGATAATTGACAGTGGCAGTAATGAAAATATAGTCTCTAAGGCATTAGTAAATGTTTTGGATTTGCCCACGGAAAAACACCGATGACCCTACAAAATTGGCTAGATTAAGAAGGGAACTGAAATGCATGTAATTGAAGTATGTAAGCTTTCTTTTTCAATTGGAAAGTATTGTAAAAGTGATGTGTTGTGTGATATCGTGGATATGGAAGCATGCTATTTGTTGCTGGGAAGGCCATGACAATATGATGTTGATGTGACGCTTAGGGGACAGCGAAACACTTATGAATTTTGATAGAATGGGAAGAAAATGGTATGGATGGAAATGATTGAAACTAAGGAGGATCCATAATAAGAAAAGTACAATTAGAAGAGCCCCCTTTTCCTTTAGAAAAAAGATTGCTCTCTACTCCACGGATTCGCGTTCACACTTCCGCTACTCTCCTCTATTAGGATGAGCAGAAGGTTCCTAGAGTAGATAGGACAAATTTTTTAACAAATTTTTAAACTGTAGTAGAAGGACATATGAAATAAGATTACAAGGGTTGTATGATGGTAGCAAAGATGAGAAATTGGAACTGATGGTGAAAATTTCAGAGATTGTATAGCCATTACTATTTGAATTTTTGACATAGTTCTAGAGGAGATGCCAGATAGTTACAACCTATGCGATATATGCAACATAGTATTGATTTTATGCCTGGAGCTAGTTATCTCAATTTGTCACATTACAGAATGAGCCATAAGGAGCATGAGATATTGTAGAAATAGTTGAATGAGCCACTTAGGAAGGGGTTTATTTAGGAGAACAAAAGCCCTTGTGCAGTTCCTGCGCTTCTAGTCCCTAAAAAGGATGGTAGTTGATAAATGTGCGTAGATAGCAGAGCAATTAACAAAAAAACCATTAGATATCGGTTTTTGATTCCACGGTTATAAGATATGCTAGATTAGCTTGGAGAAGTAAAAGTGTTTTCCAAACTTGAGTTACGTAGCGGTTATCATTAAATTTGTATCAAACCTTTAGATAAGTGAAAGACAGGATTCAAGACTAAAAAGGGATTGTATGAATGGATGGTAATGCCTTTTGGTTTGTCAAACGCACTAAGCACCTTTACATAGCTTATGAATAAGGTATTGACACCTTTTACTTTCAAGTTTGTTGTGATATATTTTGATGACATCTTAATTTATAATAGTGATGAGGAGAGTCATTTGGTGCATTTGAGGGAGGTTTTTAAAAACACTTAGAGAGAATAAGTTGTTTAAAGAAATGTAATAAGTTGTTTAAGGAGGTGTTTAAAGAAATGTAATTTTACGTAGCAAAATTTAGTATTTTTGGGGTTTGTAGTTAGAGCTGACGGCATTACAGTTTATAAGTTAAAGAGATTGGCCTACACCAAAGACTATCAGGGAAGTAAAAAGTTTTCATGAATTAGCAACATTTTATCGTCGGTTCATTCATAATTTTAGCACCATCATAGCACCTATTATTGAGTGTATGAAGAAAGGAAAGTTTAATTAGGGTGATGAGCAAAATAAGAGTTTTAACATCTTGAAGGAAAAATTTTGTATGACTCCTGTATTAGCATTAGTTAACTTTGACAAGGTATTTGAGGTGGAGTGTGATGCTTTGGCAATAGATATTAGTGCTATTCTTAGTCAAAAAGGTAGACCTATTGAGTAATTTAGTGAAAAGTTTTGTGACGCAAGACAGAAATGGTCTACGTATAACCAAGAATTTTATGCAGTGTTCAGGTCATTAATGCATTGGGAGCATTACTTGATTTAGAGGGAGTTTATGCTTTAGAGTGATCACCAAGCATTGAAGTATATTCATAGTCAACATCATTTGAATAAAGTACATGCTAGGTGGGTGTCATTTATCCATAAATTTACGTTTGTATTGAAGCATAAGTTTGGGCAACAGAATAAGGTAGCTGATGCTTTGAGTAGGTGAGCTAGTTTACTGGTCACCTTGGGTAATGAAATAATTGGGTTTGAGGTAGTGAAAGAACAGTATGCAACTGATGAAGATTTTCACATCATTTGGGATAAGTGTAACCGTAATCAGTGAGCAGCAGATTTTATTATTCACGATGGTTATCTATTTAAAGCCAACAAGTTATGCATTCCTCGTTGTTCATTGTGGGAACAGTTAATACGAGAATTACATGGTAGCAATTTGGTTGGTCAAGTGAGGCGAGACAAGACAGTCGCTTTGCTAGAAGAAAGGTATTATTGGCCGTAACCTAAATGAGATGTAGGAAGAATTGCGCGGCAGTGCCAAGTGTGCCAAGTTGCTAAGGGACAGGTTCAAAACACTGGATTGTGTATGCCATTACTTGCGCTTGAAAGTATTGGGAGGATATGTCAATGGATTTTATGTTAGGATTACCGCGTACCCAACAAGATAATGATTCTGTCTTTGTTGTTGTGGATCATTTTCCAAATATGGCACATTTTAAATTTATAATTTAATTTTCAATATTTTAAAATAATATATCATGTTAATAAATTAAATAAAAATAAAACTAATCTCATTATCTAGTCCATGCCCGTAACTATTTTATTATTATTCTACGATAGAAGATTAAATTTAGTCATGCAAAGATGATCATAACGTCACTATATCTTCAATTATAATCAAATCAACCAAAATAACAAAATATATGCTAAGATAACTTACCTCAAAGCAGTAATGCGCCGATTACTTTAGACAACGCATCAATTTCCTTTTTAACATAGATTTTTCTTTTACAAGAAACTACAACTAGATAACAATATTGGAGAACAACAAAAGCATCATTTTTCTTCTCTTCAACCACTCAAAAAGTAAGAAATTGAGAATCGATTCCTCTATGTATAATTCAAAGATTCCACAGAACTTTGATTAATGGATGAAGAATCAAAGAATTAAAGATAAGACTACATATTTGAATTAAATCTAAACAATGTGACACAATTGATCAATATTGCAATTCAATTGATCAATTACTTGAATTAAATCATCATCCACTTTTTCACCTAAACTTAAACTTTTCACAAAAATATATTCATCTAATTAGGTTGCAAATTTACAGGTTATTTCAAATAAATAATATGCAAATAACTTATTTCACAATTAACATATCATAAATATTTTCTAATACGTAATCTCCAAACAAAATTTTAGAGAAAATTGATTAAAAAGAGAGCATATATACTCATATAATTGTATATTGCCAAAAGAGCAAATAATATATCATAAATTATTTAAATATATTAATAAATTAATTACAATCTTAGTAGACATTAGAATGTATATTAATATTATAAAATGGCATAATAATATATTGCTGATTGCATAAGGCACTATATGTATTCTAACACTATACTAATAAACTAATTAATTATTATATTCATATTACTCTTTCAACGAAAATTAGTATATGTATATATATATATATATATGGGAATTATTGTAACATATTCTAATTCTATGATATTATATGTTCCTAGCAATACAATATAAAAATTATTAAATTAATAAGCATATTACGAAGAAAATTATACTTGCATATTACAAAGAAAATCATACTACAAAGAGAAATATTTAACGTTGCTTATAGTTGGCATTTTATATTAAATCCAAAATCATGTTATTTTGATAACTTAATTAAAAAAAATAAAACGGATATCTCATGCGGATATTTGTAGGATATTTCAGAATATTCGTATCATATCCATATCCTATACTGATATTACACCTGATTGCTATATCCTATCCATAACTTATTTTACAATATGCATATCTTATCTATCAAGATAGGCTATAGATGGATATCCGCAAAAATAATATTTGTTGCATTCCCTAATCACACATTATATAAAGAGCAATTAATCCACGTTCAAACCAATTGAATATAATTGATGATAAGCTTTAAGAGACTAAATTATCATTGGTTTGACATCTTTAAGTCTTAAGGAAGCACTTTATCTAGTGGGTTCCAACCAGGCATTCTACTAAAGGTTTATATCGTATTAATCTATCCTTGTGTGATTCCTGTTGAAACATATACTAAGGGGCGAAGGCGAAGAGGGGTAGGTACAGGGCAAGTGATTTCAAAGCAGACTTCCTATTCATTAGATAAAAAAGATCAATAAGATTTCATGATTTGTTGCCATACTTATTCTAATTCCTAAATCTTAAATCGAATTGGTATATCAATATCAATTCGATTTGAGATCTCTTATTAAATTGCTAATTAAAAAAGCATTCTCAATATTATGTCTTGAAGAGAACTCGAATCTCTATGCTCTTTAGTATGAGATTCTAAGTCTCACATGTCTACCATATTCACCACCAACACATCTTGAAAATGAATTGTATTCCATAAAGGTAATATATAACTAGATTCAAACCAAATAGATATTATTGTTTTGGGCACACAGCCTATCACAGATTTATTTTTGGGCTTTTTAATCTGAAACGCATTTGCTCAACTAAAACAATCCAAAGCTTATAACCTGATCCAATTTCATTTTCATAAGCGATGTGGATGCCACAGTTGTCTCCCCTTCAACTCTTTTAAACCTCGGGTCCTTGTGAGGGAGCCAAACAGAATCACTTATCATAGAAGTATCATAAAATAAAACATCCACACATTAGGTCAAGAGTTTTAAGATATTCTTATTTCTTTTTTTAATTAATGTAATATTAGTTATATTGTAATTTTTATTATACTATTCATTCTCAACTATTACAATGATGTTTACATCTTTAAATCAACATATGTTTCTTATAAAATTATATAAATACAATTATCATAAGTAATAGATAAAATGTGTTTTACTTTCTAATATTGACTTTTGAGCTCTTATAATTTATTTTATTATTAATAATTTTTTTTAGAAAAATGAAGATAGAATATATATGCATTTTGATAATATTTAAAATAATGTTTTTTAAATAAATTATTCTTAGTATACATAACACATTGTTTAACATTAAATTTCAATTATAATCTATGAAATTTGTATTTCAAGTATATTTTAAAAAACAAATTGTAACAAAATAATTTTAATATATTAAAAAATAAAGAAAACAAATTTTAATATAAGTAGTAGGTAAATTTTTGAAGTTAACTGATTCATTATTATTATATAACATGAATGTTCGAAAATTTTCTTTCAAATTTAAAAGTCATAATAAATGGGTTATTGATGCTAGAATTCTTGATCCCAGTATTATAAATTTTTTTCAAAATAAATACTGTTATTAATTTCTATAGGTCTTAGATAGGGTTAATTTCAGTCCTACCATTCAATTTATTTACATATCAAATATGCCTACCTTTTTATTGAAAGTTATCACAATAAGTTTATATGATATATACGTCTTAAATAAGGTTAATTTGATAAATAACCTATACTCCTCTAAAAATATAAAAAAATATATACCCCTTAAAATTATTGCATAATTATATAAAATAAATATTTTATAAGATATATAAATTTATAATTTTAACCTTATTTTTCTACGTAATGATCAATATAATTTTATAATTTATTTTTAATAATATTATTTGCATTCTTATATTTACATTATTTACAATTTGAACTAATAGTTTACGATAGAGAATAACTTTTAACTTTATAGTAAATAAATATTTTATTTTACTTAATTAGCAGATTAATTATAATTATGTAAAATAAGTAGTTCAAATTTTTCTTTCAAATTTAAAATCAAAATAAATAAATTATTTATACTGAAATTTTTTATTCCAAGATCACGGAATTATTTTATCCATTTATCCTAGATACATGGACGTGGCATGCTCTCATTGGCTAAGTGTACAATTAATGAGTCTGTACCAAATCTTAGGCAATCTAGAGATGTATGAATGGAGTATGACGTCAAATACAAGTCGACGTGGCCAGCTGGCAACCACAACATCGACTACAATCTTATATCTTTCTCAAGACACGTGTCAAATTTTCCCTTTATAATTTTTCATTTTCCAAATTAAGCAAGCTTAAAGCAACGTTTCGTTTCGCCTTTTACAGTTCGCAATTTGAAGTCACTGTTTTCTCCTTCAGTTCTTGATCTCATTGTTTTAGAGTTTAATTAAGACTAATGATCAGTTGATTTTGCTGTTAAATTGTTAATAATAGGCATTTGAATGTTCATTAATTGGAGGTTAAGCTCACTAACGTAGGTGGCATAAAAATATTTTATCGAACACCAAATTTTATTCGATACTTTAATATAATTGATTAAATAAATATTTTAACGAATAGGGTTAATTATCATTCTAATCATAATGTTCCTAACGAATTGAAATATAAATATTAAAATAATAATTTTATAAAAAAAAAATTAAAAAAATAATATTTTATTAAATAAAAAATTTTCTAAACAATAATACAGAACGTCTTATATATAATATAAATAATAAAAAAAAAATAATATTATAAATTAACTTAAATAAATAAAATAATTTTTATTCAAATAAAAAAAATAAATTAAATAACAAATTAAATTAAAAATAAATAAATAATTTTTTAAAGTAATTAAATTTTAAAATTGTCCTGTAACAATCTATTTTAGTGTTGTTTAATCTAGTTAGATGAGATCAAATTCATTGAATATAAAATGGTGAATAACTAATTTAGAGCTGACCTTGTGTATATTAAATCAAATCGTTTTCAGAAATTAATTTTTTATTTATCATACCCTTTTTCTTACAACTTTGTTTCCATAAATTAATTTTTTTTATTTATCTTATAAATTAATTTTTTACATATATTTATCTCTTTTTCTCTGCCTCTTATTGGTCGTGATGATACAAAATGAAAACGAAAAAAGATAACGATAATTGATATAGTTATTTATATTTCAATTCGTTTTTATCTATTTAATTTTCTCTATCCTTCTTTTTCTTTTTCATAAATTAGTTTTTGATTCATCTTGTCTCTTCTTTTCGTATATAACCATCTTTTCATAAATTAATTTTTTATTAATCTTTACCTCTTCTTTTTCTGTTTATAAGCCTTCTTTTCATAAATTAATTTTTAAAATATTATTATAACCTTTAGATATCTAAGATTAAAATAGAGTTTTTAATTATGGTCAGGCTGAAGGAGCTGATTTGGGAGTACTTAGGTGTTTTTAGTGGGCTTTAGTTTTAATTTATTGCTTTGGGTGTGATTCTGTCAAAATTTTTGTGCTTTTGTTTTCATTTATTTTTGCTTTTTAATTTCTAATGTTGTTGTTTGCTTTGTCTATTAAACAACTTTCAAATCTCTTAACTGCATTATAACCCAATTCTGTTTCCCCTCTCTTTTGTCATTAAATGGCTTTCACGTTCAGCCCCGCTTTCAAAAAAGTTCTCTCTTTGTTTTATGATCCTTGATCTAAAACCCATCTTTTGAAATTGATTGACACTGATTTTTGTTTCACAAATTTTTCAATTTTGAGAGAGCTCAGTATTCGTTTTCAGAGTTTCCCTGTTTTCACAAATTGATGTACACAAATACACTAAATTAATTCGTTCTTCCCTATTTAATTCTCTCTATCCTTCTTTTTTTTTTTCCATAAGTTAGTTTTTTATTCATCTTATCTCTTCTTTTTCTACTATAACCTTCTTTTCATAAATTAATTTTTTTGTTAGTCTTTACCTCTTCTTTTTCGTTTTATAAGCCTTCTTTTCATAAATTAATTTTTTTTATTTATCTTTATGTCTCTTGTCTCTATATATATTTTCTTTTATAAATTAATTTTTTATTTCCTTTTATTCATTTTTTTTCTTTCTCTTGTTGCTTGGGATAATGCAGAATGAAAACGACAAAATATAATAATAATGAATAAAGAATCAGTCAGAAAAAGCCAGAGATTAGATAATATTTGTGAGGTAGATTAAATAAAGGCACAACTTGAAACATTATGATGTGTTTGTAGATTAATTTGCAAAAGAAAGAAAAGAATGTCCAGCTCCGGAGCAGTCACCATGACCGGTGGGGATGGTGCTTACAGTTATACTAAAAATTCCACCATGCAGGTACAACACTAATCACCATTTTTTCTTTTTTTTTTAAATTTTAGTTGCTCTTACAATCTGAATTTTATGTAAGGCTATGTTTGGGAGCCTGCGTGCGTTGGTTTTCTTCCTTTTGGCAAGTCAACATTAAATATTTTGATTCATTTAGAAATCATTTTCATTTCATAGTATTTGATCCCTATTTATGATGGCAATGCAGAGGGACGCTGCAGATGCTATAAAGGAACTAATCAAAGAAGTAATATTAGAAAAATTTGACCTAAAACACCTTGGATTTGATACTTCAAGTACAGCAGTAGTTAAAATAGTAGATTTAGGCTGCTCTGTTGGACCTAACACCTTTTTCTCCATACAAAACATCATTGAAGCTGTAGAGCTGAAATTCCTCCAAGCTAAAAACCAAAACCTTTCAGCCCTAGAATTCCAAGCTTTCTTCAATGATCAGTATGAAAATGACTTTAACATACTCTTTAAAACCCTTCCACCTTCTCGGAAATATTTTGCTGCCGGTGTGCCGGGTTCGTTTCGCGATCGCTTGTTTCCCAAATCATCTTTACACTTAGCCCACATGTCCTATGCCTTACACTTTCTTACCAGCGTTCCAAGAGAAGTTGTGGACAGGAATAAAAGCAATATACTCAACTTAGCAGAGAAAGAAGTTGTTGAGGCATATTCAACTCAATTCAAGAGTGATATGGAGTGTTTTCTGAATGCAAGAGCTGAAGAACTTGTACCTGGAGGTTTGATGTTGATTTTAGCAGTAGTTGTACCAGATGGCATCTCTTTCTCCGACACTCTCAGCGGTATATACTGTGATGTTATGGGTTCTTGCCTCAAGGACTTGGTCAAAATGGTAAGAATGAATAACTCCCTATACAATCTACCAATAATATATTGTTGATTCTATATATATTATATTATATCATATTATATATATATATATAAAAAATATTATATTATATCATATTGTATATATATATATAATGCCTTGAATAGAGTGACTACATTTTTATGTTTGATGTACCAAGAGTAATAAATTTATTAACTTTTGATATTATACAAATATGTTTTTTCTTTTTGCAGGGAGTACTTGGGGAAGAAAAAGTGAACTCCTTCAACGTGCCTGCATATCATGCAACCCCTGCGGAGTTGGAGGCAATATTGAGAACAAGTGAAAACTTTCGTATTGAAAAGATGGAGAAATTTGCTCAGCCGATGAAAACAACTCTCACTCCCGAAGGTTTTGCATTAATAGCAAGAGCTGGCGGCGATGGATTCATGAGGAATCATTTTGGAGATGAGATTGCAGAACAAATATTCAACCTTTTCAACACAAAAGTTGAACTGAATTTCTCAAAATTTCAGGAGGCTCTGCGTAACAATTTACACCTCTTCATCTTACTGAAGCGGATTTAATAGATTTTATATGCAAAATTCTAGAATTTTATTAATAATGTTATGAAAAGAAATAGATTTTCTTTTTTTTAAAATATACTGTTGTTATTCATATGTTTATGTGCAGATGTATATTGTTTTATTACATATTTGTCTTATTACTAAGCAAGTACGGGTGGAAATAAGGTATTTTAGTAGAAACATAACAAGACTATTATGTCTCCTGCTTTATTAAAAAAGTTAAGTTGAATTAATTAAATTTGGGAATATGTCCCTATTTCCTTGTCAGCTTTATTACTGTTAAAAAAGGATATTGTCGAATTATGCTGTTTAGGAAAAAAATAACCAAGTCAAGACGTTTAATAGTAAATGTAAGTAGATGAAATAAAAAATATATAAAAAAAAAAAAAAAAAAAACCCTTAACGATTAGTTTAACTCTAGGATTTTCAAATCTAGGACATCTCTCTCTTTTCATTGCAGCCAAATTCTCTCTCTCTCTCTGTTTTGTCATTTAATCATGAGATGGATTCTTTCCCTTTTTCGCTCACGGTGAAAATTTTCTCGCTTCTTCACGTTGAACCCCCTTATCAAAAACAATATTTTCTTTTTTTTTTGGGCATCCCTTGATTAAAATCTTGCTCTATTGTTAGGTTCCAATTTACCTTCTTCTCAATCTGTATTGAGTTCATGTTTTGATTCTTGATTCAAAATCCATCCTCAGAAAAGTTAAATTCTTTAAAATGATAAATAATTAATCTATAAATTGCTTTTAAGTTTTCCAGATTTATGGGATTTGAGAAACTGTGCGAGCATATTCTTAGGAGATGGAGTAAGTGTTATATGGAGGGTTCACATCGATTCCTTTAAATTAATCATCTAGTTTTGCTTATTTATTTTTTTATTTACATCGGGCCTCTTTATTTTTCAATCCGAAATTCGAATATATTTGTTAAAATATTAATAAATTTGAGTAATTAAAAATAATATATTTATTTTTAATTTATCATATTTGTGTATAATTATTCGAAAATCGATAATTTTATTTATCATATCTTATAAATAATTAAAATAAAATTAATATATTAAAAATAAATGAATTTTATAAAGATATTTTAATTCAATTCAGCAAATAAATTTACTAACAACTCAAATTTTACCATTAAGTTAATGTTGTGATGGGATTTTTACCAATAACGTGGCGTTATGAAAATCAATCTATGCAGATAAAGTAGGGATAGGTGTATGATAACAATGATTGGTGATCGTCTCACCAGCACAATTGTTGCATAGCGATCATCTAATACGACAAAGTAAGTAGGAATTTCATGCAAGGAAATCGCTTCGCTCCTTCCTCTTGAACGGAGGTTCCTGTGTTACTACATTATGAAGTACTAACCTATCAAGTAGAACCTAGAGCGGGAAAATGTCCATATCCCATAGAGTTTGAGCTAATTACCCAAATCTCCTTACTGTTTCAAAAATGTTCTTTGCTCTTTCAATTCTAATTTTTTTTTTATTTTACTCTTATTAACTGAATTAAAGAGAACCACCATTTGGTCTGTTTGAACTGATTTTTTAAAATTTTTTCTTATTAAAATATTTAATATGCTTAAAGTATATTTATAAGATTAATTCAAAATTAAATTTTATTTTTTAGTAATATTTTATTTTTTATAATTCAAATTTATTATTGTTATTATTATCATCATCATCAACATCATGATCATTATTATTATTATCACCGTTATTATATTTTTTTACTTATTAATAATTATAAAACTTAATAAACTAATTTATTTTATTTAAAAAATATTCCAAAAGAATTAACTTTTTAAAATAAAGTAAGAAAATTTATAATAAAAATAATTTTATTAGGATTAACAAACTAATATAACAATAATAGTAATGATGATGATGATGAAATTTGAATTATTTTAAATTATGTATAGATTACACAAGAATATTTCAAATTATAAAATTTTTATATTAATAATAATTATTTTAAATAAAATTTTATTTAAAATTAATATATGAAAATTTTAAAATAGATTAATTGTTATAAAAAATAATTATAACAAATAATAACAGAATATTACAACAAATAATAATAAAATTATATATTATTACTAAAGCAAATAAAATTTAATTTTGAATTAATCTTACAAATACACTTTTAACATATTAATTACTTTATGAAAAGAAAAATTTAAAAGTAACTGGTTCAAACAGAGCAAAGAGTGGTTTTTTTTTTGTTCAAGTAATTAAAAGTAGCGAAGAAGTGGATAATTAGCTCAAACTCTAGGGGACATGAGCATTTGCCTACCTAGAGCTCTATGATTCTCGAAATCTTAAAAATGAGAAACTGGATCGAAATCTCATAGGTTATGTGTGTTTAACTTATGAAAAGTAGTCATTACGAGGGTTGATGTGACAAAAGACTTTTTGATGATGTGATAACCTCGCGCTTGTGCTAAGAACACTTAGCTAGAAATCCTATACTTCTACAATGGAGGTTATGCTATCTAAATTTTCTGCACATGAAAGAAACAAAATACGCTCGCATACATTATTACTAAAGAACTCACCTTTAGCTTTTCTATTTCTCTTTAAAAAAGGATTACAAATATACAAAGGCTTGTATGCTAGAGATTTACTCAATCTATTTGATGATATATAGCATTCTCACTACCCTATATATATACATATATGAAAGGGCAATCAACATCCCTCGTTGTTAAGAGCACATGTCTCACATACATACTACCATTACATCTTTTACCAAATCCATTGATAACGTGGTAACTTACCCATTCGCCACTCAGGTAGATTCCTGGAACTATCACCTTTTCTTTGATTCTTTTGATTCATATTCATTAATAGTTCCAATGAGGGAAATGGAAGATTTTGTTTGTCCTTCACTTCTCCCAACTTTATCACTTGTGCAGAGGTATGTAGATGTTTATTCGCATTCGTATTCACATATGGATGGAGTATACGAGGATAATTATGGTAATAGTAAGGCCAAGGAAGAAATAATAGGTGTTGGCAAGAAAAATGATAAATGTGATGTAATAAGTGACAATCTCTACCTATTTGGTTGTTAATACTACTAATAGAATGGGTGTGTGTGATAAATAATTTCCATTTACGAGTTCAAATATCATTTATGTTATGTTATAAAAGTGCATATGTCGATCTTATATCTATACATCTTTCTAAATCAAATAATCAAAATAAAATGAAAATAAAATATCAAATTAAAAAAAAAATGCTTGAATACTAACCATAGGCAAAAGAGCAAGTGAAATACCACTAATGTAACCCAAGAGGGGGGATGAATTTGGTTTTCAAAGATTTCACAATTTTAAAGTAACCCAACACGTAATACCAAGCAATTTGAATTCTTTCTTAAGTGCAATACAATAAATTCGACAAATAACTCCATAGTCAATATGCAAATTATCACAATTCAAGTTCAAGTGTGTTTGAGAAATGTGTATAATAATAATAAGCATATAAATCAAGTAAATGAAAGAGTTGAGGAAGACAACATCAATTTTTACGTGGTTCAATGAACCTCCAGCTTATGGTCATACCTCTAAGGTCACCCGCTTGACGATTTCACTACTTGTGTCTTCAAACTCAAAGGCAATCAATTACAACTTCAAGTGGACTTTTGGTTTCCATTCAAGCCATAAACCTAGAGAGCTTGACCGAGTATCTCTTCAACTTTTACAAACAAAGTAACTTACAAGTGCCACTCAAACCTTACCCCAAGTGTGTTTCCCTCACACTCAATGTCACAATAATTAAAAAAAAATAACTTTGATAAAAAAATTTTATCAAGAAAAAATACAAATACTCTTTTCGAAAGAATAATATAAATGAAAAACTAGAGTGTGTATGAATTGAATGTTTGATTTACAAATGAAAACTCAAATTTTTGATATTGCACTTCTAAAACAGGTAACAAAGTTTTTCAAGTGTTTAAAACTTGTTCCTAGTTATTTTAGGCTAGTATTTATAGTAAAAATTGAAAGAGTAGCTATTACTAGTCGTTACGAGGTCAATAATTCAAATTTTTGTGCATGTTGGTCGAGCAAAGAAGCCTATTTGGTCGACTAAATAGATATTAGAAATCTTATAATAAAAACTTAGAAAATTGGTTGACTAATTTACAAAGATCGGTTGATCGACCAGTTCAGTTCGATCGACCAAGTGGTTCGATTCAGTCAATCAACTCAAAAACCTTATATTTTGCGATCAGTTTAGTTAACCGACTAGTTTGGTTTGATCGACCAAACTAGTCTAAACTAATTTTGCTCAACCAAGTTTCTCTAAACTAGTTTTCTGACAGTTTTGAAAACTTTAATTTTAATCCATTTTTAAGATTTGAAAAACTTACCTTATGGTCCAATTTTTAAATTTTAAAAATTTTTAATTTGGCCTATAAAAAAATGACTATTTTTAACAGATTCAAAATATTCGCTTCAAAATGATATAACCACATGAAATTTTGAAAAGTTTTAAAAATTATTTGTTTTAATGAAAAAATGAATTTGAGCTTTTTAGTACAAATCAATATTCAATTTTAAAAACACTTTACAAAATAAAAAATTACCTAATGTGCGTTTCTTTGATTCTTCAAATTGCTCTTAGGGATTCCAATTTGCTCTTCATGAATGCTTTTATTTTGGATGTCCTTTGTATTTTCACATTTGCATTCAATTTTTCATGCTAGAAGTATAACAATAAATGTTACAAGAAGTATCTGGTTAGTTAAGAATATTATTATTTATTATCATTAAAATAATGGGTTATAAGCATTAAGGCTAACAATCTCCTACTTTTGACGATGACAAACCATTGATTGCCAAAAGAAACATAACACATAATTGAAACAAACATTAAACATCCAAAATTCATGCTTCCCTTTAATTATAACATAAGTGAAAAGCATATAAGCATATAAATAGGTATTTCAACTCAAGCAAATGGCAATCAATTACGCTACTCCCCCTTATGTTGTCATTAAAAAAAATATCAAATATAAGAGCATGATAACAATAATTAAAAGCATATTTTAGAGGAATTTTAAAGAATTTTCAAAGTACAAGCTGCCCCTAAAATTTTGAGCAAATGCAATCGATCATAAGTATGGAAGAATATAAGATCAAGCTATTAAGCATTTCTCCTTTTTGTTTCAAGAGTGCGAATAATAAAATATTGATTACCATATTCATAAATCAAAAAGCACTCATCAAGTTAAATTAATGCAACACACAAAAATAAATCACATCTCCCCCTAAGTGTATTCCATAACCATATGACTCTCCCAATTTCATACATCAAAAATTGAAACAATGACAATATTGCATAATTTTTCCTTTTTGACAACTAAGAGTACATGTGCAAAATTTCTATATCTCCCCCTCTTGGCACTAAGAAAAAACAACAACAAATAACAAAATAATTTCCTACATGCTTTATCATTATCAACATATAAGAATATAATGGAAGATATAATGCAAAAGAGTCCAAAAGCCTTTAATGCAAGATAGTGTGAAAGATGATAAGAAGGAAATATGTATGCATATTCTTCTTCCTTTTTGGCAACGTAAAAAAAAAGAAAAAAAGCTTCCATAAACTTCTCCAATGAATAGCATAGAAAAATCATCCATATCATTTATTATCAAAAAAATAAATGCATCCAACAAAAGAAAGAACAAGAGCACTTCTATATGCAATCACCATTGCACATTCGCATACTCTTCTCTCCCCTTTTTCTTCCATTCATAGCCTCAACACAATATGGATAATTCAAAACAATACAATGCATTCATGAAAATGTACTCTAATGCAACACAAGAGATAATCACTTCTCCCCCCCCCTTAATAAATTATATATCATATAAATCCTCAAAATAACAAATGCATCATTAATCAATAAAACAAATCATCAACACAATGAATGCATATTCAAGAATAAAAATGAGTTAATGCTTAATACAAGCAAATGAAAATGCTTGCTAAAATGACATTTCTCTAGGATCAAACTATTGATGGTTTAGGTTTGTAAGCTTGCTTTTCTTTAGTTTTCAATAGCTCATCCTCTTTTAAAGCTCTCACTTGTTTTCCTTGATGAACCTTCGACAATACTCTAATATCTAACTTGTTCTTTCAAATACTCACAAGGTAAAGATAAATGTTCGGGGAATTTTGATTTTGTACCCCATTGAAGAATACAAATGTGCGAAAAGTGTTTTTGAGATATTTTGAGAGAGTAGGTATTCAAAACAAGTGAGAGAAATAGGCAATTGAGGTTGACCAAAGTGGATAGCAATATAGGCACAAAAAGCTTTTCAAATTTTAGTCAACCATTTCTGATTTTTGGTTGATCAAATTTCCAGGTTTTTGAGAGGCAAAATGCATGTAAATTTAGGTCAGCCAAATTTCATTTTCGATCAACCAAATCGCCATGATCGGTTGTCCCATTTCTATCCTATTCTGAGTAGTCTTTGTTCATGGAGTCATCTAAATCGAGTTCCGTAAATGTTTATGAACTCCTGACACCTGGATCTTCCTATCCATATATAACTTGTACCATTTCACGTACCCTATTTTGCCGAAAAAAGTTTGAACTTCTACACCACTGCATCGTTTAGATAGTTATAACCTTTGTGGCTTAATTCTAGCATATTTGCTTGTAATGGTGTTCGAATTGGGTTTTGTGAAATTCTATAGAAACTAGACATCCTTATCTTTCCAACCATACACTACTTGCTCCAAAACACAAAACTAGTTAGTCCTATAATTGCTTAAAAGTTGGCTTCTAGTTTCTCAAAATTTGGAGGCAATCACTTTCACTTCCTATTGCTAAACCATCAATCCTTGATTCTACATTATTAATACTTGGCTTAAATGAAATTAAAATATTAATCGTAAAGTGATCAAATTTGATTTTGTAGCAATTTTGACATGATTAATGAATGCAAGAATTGAATGGGAATTTGGTGCATGTCAAGCAACTTACGAAAGCATTAAGCATATATCAAGGCATAAAAGAATAGGGGATGTTGTGCACAAATTAATCAACTCATGTATATTTCAAGCAAAACACACTTATCCGCTCAAAACACAATACCTATCTTCAAGACTTGGCTAAAGCATTTGGACATTAAACACTCTAAATAATAAGCCAACAATTTCTTACCAAAGTAAGCATATTTCAACCAACCATGCTTACAAACACAAACCACAAACATACTTTAAAGATTTGAGGAAAGAATTGTGCAAAAAGCAATAAAAAGATAAGTTAGAAATTTGATACCAATTTTGCTCATACACATATTCTTCTTCTTTCATTTTACCCATGCATACGCTACATCCCATTGAATGCTTTTGTCCCACAAATCCTTCTTAAGGAACCACCATTATTCCTTGATTTTGGTACCTATAAAAGATTTACAGGTTTTTCAATTTGGTATCCAAATCATTTTGAGTCCTTCAATGTTAGTTTGGGTTCCCTTTGGAACCCAAACTTTTCTAACACCAATATGTGTATTTTTCTTAGTAAGGCATGCAAAACTTTTAAGACCAACATCATTACAATAATTGCATGCAATTTTAGAATCATTCAAAGAGAAAGCCTTCACAAAATAATTTTTCAAATATTTATGTTTAATGTGAGGTTTGTATTCAATACCTCTTTTGCCAAAAACACATTTTTAAAAAGCAAGTAATTTTTCAAAATTCTTTTGACCGTTTTTCAATTTGAAAACATTGTCATTTAAATCTATGGTCCTTTTCTAAAGTATCTAATTTTCTTTAGATAAAGCATGAAATCTTTAGCTCTCATGGTTCTGTGAAGCACAAAGCTTTTGTTTTAGAAAATCAATCTCTTTTTTCATGGACATTTCTATCTTCATCAAAACCATTGACTTTCTTTTGTTAACAATCAATTTGATTTCTCAAAAATTTTTATTATCATTTTGCAAATTTTCATTTTCATCTTTCCAGGCAATTTTGTCACTTTTCAAAGTGGCATTCTGATTTTCCAAAACATTCTTCTCTTCTTTCAAAGATTCAATTTCAAGAAGGTTATCAATTTTCTTCTTAAGAATACGATTGTTGGAAACCAATTTTTCAAAACGGTTATCAAACTCTTTAAATGCATCTAACAATTCACAGTATGAATAAAAGGGTTCAAAATCATTTACCTTATTATCTCCTAATGCCATATGTTGGTAACTTGATTCATCTTTCTTTCTTCAACATTTCTCTCATTCTCTTCTTTTTTGACTTCGTAGTCCATGAGAGTTTCAAGATAATCATCATTTTGTTCAAGGTGCAAGTCCTTAGTCTCTTTAGTTTTGTCACTTTTATAAAAAATTTTTAAAGCACACCAAATATCATGAGCGGAATTGAACATAGAAAATTTATTTACATTATTCCTATTCAATGCATAAGATAAAATCTTTAAGGCTCTTACATTTAAAGATGCGTTTTTCCTATCTATATCATTCCATTCATTTATGAATTTGGCATTGAATTTATTGTCAACAACAACATTCCAAATTTCATAATCCATAGATTGTAAGAATATTCTCATCATAATTTTCCAATATGAATAATTATTTCCATCAAAAAATGATGGTATGGTGGGTGATTGTCCTTCAATGTATCCAAAGGTTGCCATATGGATCACTGTAAGATGGTGATACCAATTGAAATACTACTAAGGCAACCCAAGAAGAAGGGAGGTGGGCGGGGGTTGAATTGGTTTTTTAAAGATTGCACAATTTTAAAGCAACCTAACACCTAATATCGAGCAATTTTGAATTCTTTTTTAAGTGCAATAAAATAGATTCAACAAATAACTCAATAATCAAAATGCAAATTATTACAATTCAAGTTTAAATGTGTGTGGAAAATGTGTATAACAATAATAAGCATATAAATCAAGTGAAAAAGTTGAGAAGAAACATCAATTTTTACGTGGTTCGGCAAACCTCCGGCTTATATCCACACTTCCAAGCTCACGTGCTTAAAGATTTCACTACTTATGCCTTCAAATTCAAAGGCAATCAATTACAACTTTAAGTGAACTTTAGGGTGCTATTCAAACCATACACCGAGAGGACTTTATTGGGTACCTATTCAACCTTTACAAATGAAGTGACTTACGGGTGTCACTCAAACCTTATCCCAATTGTGTTTCCTCATACTTAGCATTATAATAATTATAAAGAAATAATCTTGATAAAAGAATTTTATCAAAGAAAAATAGAAACACTCTTTTTCAAATAATAATACAAATGAAAAACTAGAGTGTGCATGAATTGGATGTTTGAATTGCGAATGAAAGCTCAAATTCTTTGTATTGCACTTCCAAAACAAGTGACCAGGTTTTTCAAGTGTTCAAAATATGTTCCAAGTGATTACACGAATTCAAATTTTTGTGTATGTCAATTGACCAAAGAAGTCCATTCGGTCGATCAAGTGAAAGTTAGAAATCTTAGAATGAAAATCTAGAAAATCGATTGATGGATTTACAAGGATCAGTAGATCGATTGGTTTAGTTCGGTCGACAAACCCAAAAGCCTTACATTCTGCCATCGGTTCGATTGATTAACCGATCTGTTTCAGCCAACTGAACTGGTCTAAATCAATGGGACCGAGTTTCTTTAAACCAGTTTTCTAGTAATTTTGAAAACTTTGCATTTTGATTCATTTTCGTGGTCTGAAAAACTTCCATTTTGGTCTAATTTTCAGGTTTCAAAAACTTCTAATTTGGCTCATAAAATATAACTATTATTCACATATTCAAAATATTCACTTCAAAATCATATAGCCACATGAATTTTTGAAAAGTTTTAAAAATTACTTGTTTTAATGAAAAATGAATTTGAGCATTTAAGTGCAAATCAATATTCAATTTCAAAAACACACTACAAAATAAAAAATCACTTAATGTATATGTCTTCAATTCTTTAAATCTTCTCTTCAAATTGCTTTTGGGTATTCCAATTTCCCTCTTCATGAATGCTTTCATTTTGGATTCCAATTCTTTATGTTAAAAGTATAACAATAAATAGTATAAGAAGAATGTACTTAGTTAAGAATATCAATATTTTTGTTGTCATCAAAACAATGGGTTATAAGCCTTAAAGTTAACAGTAATCACTTTAACAAGTTGAGCTGCTTTAATTAGAGTAGATGAAAATAAGATATCAAATAAAATATAATATCTAAATATATGGTCTAATATGTAGGTTTCGATTAAAAATCGCATTGGGAGTAACATATCTAATTTTAAAAAGTCATTACCACGACCACATCATTTCATAACATAGTATAAATAAATCTAGTTAGGAACCATACGGTTTTATGTGGTTTTGATACGGTTCTGAATTTTTTTGTCATCATTATTAATTTGTTGTAATAATAAAAAATAAATTGTTATAAAATATATCTTATTTTGTTATTTCAAAAAATTTTAGGGATCAAAATAATAGTAACCTAACAAGTCCACTAATATTTTTCAAACTTAAAAGAGATATATGCCAATTTCTCTTATTATTATTATTTCAATCGATATCACTAAATTGATTTGGTAAATGAAAATAGATAAAATATAAACTATAAAGAAAAAGCAAAACCTTACGATTAGTTTAACCCTAGGACTTCCAAATCTATGAAACCTCTCTCTCTTTAGTACAACCAAATTCTCTTTCCCTTCTCTTTTGTCGTTTAATCATTAGATAGATTCTTCCCCTTTGTCGCATTTTCACAGTGAAAATTTTCTTGCTTCTTCATATTCAACCGATTTTTCAAAAATAATTCTTTCTTTCCTTTTTTTTTTGTTTTCTCTTATTTGAAAGCTTCTTCTGCTGATTTAGGAAAATCTCTCAGCTCGCAACCAAGTGATATAAGATTGGTCAACGTTTGGTCAAAGCTCAAAGTCAAATAGATTACTTCCAAACCAGGCACAAGAATGCTTGCAAGGTACTTGTTTGATTATGTTACTTGTACCATCCAGCTCCCAAGCAGGCAAGCTAGAAATTCCTAGCACAAATCCACAATATGTCCCACCTCAAGTGGTCTCGTCTCACTTTCTTCTAATAACTTCGTCCCACCTACGACAAAAAACACAATAAGAGAAAGGTCGTCTTACAACGAGCCCTTTCTGATGCTTAAGTTAGCACACATTATAGAGGAGATGAATAATGGTTGTAAAGGCTTTTTTTTTTTAACTATATGAGGGAAGAACCATGAAAAGTAGCAAAAATGAAGGAATATTGACCAAACTCAAGGTGATGGGAGAAAAGGTACTTTGGATAATGTAGATCTCATAACAAATCAACCATAAAACATAAAGAATAATAGTGGAGAATTCTAAGAAAAACTGATGGAGAAAACCAAATATTCTTGTGTTTTAGGTTAAGGAGAGAGAAATGGATAAATCCAAAAATAGAGAGATGGTGAGGATAGTTAGAGATAAAGATGGCAACTTGGTTTTGGAGAAAAATATGATTATAAAAGGGGCCCTCTCTTCACTATGATTGGCCAATGACAAGAATCCTTAATGCCTCTTTATTTCCCCCTATGTTGATTTTTTAAGTGTCCTTTGAGGTTAGTCAAACCCTCACACACGTAAGGTGTGGTGAGTGGCTTTTAAAGTCTTATCCTTATCAAATGGCTGCCATGATCAACACAGACAATTGTAGACCATGGTCAGGTGGTCCCCCACACTGCTAGCTATCTTGGGGAATATGCTTTCAAAATTTCAAAACAAGTTGGGAACAATATCCCTTGATTTTTGGGTTTGGCGTTTTAAATGTGACCACTTAAGTGTCCTTATGTGCTCACATACCGTGGATACTAGTGATTTAAATGGGATATTGTATTTTATTTCATTACAACAAGAAAATTTATTAAGAATTCAAATTTTAGCATTAACTAAATGTTTTGATGAGAATTTTACCAATGATGTGACGCTATGAAAATCAATCTATGTTGATAAAGTTGAGACAAGAGTATGATAACAGTGATGAGTGCTTGCCCACTTACCACCACAATAATTGCATAATGATAATCCAATACTACAAAGGAAGTAGGTATCTCACGCAGAGGAATTGCCTTTCTCCTTCCTCTTCAACGCAAGTGCCTGTGCCATTAAGGTATGAAATACTAACCCATCAAGCAGATCTTGAGGCTCCACAATCCCTAAAATCTTCAAAATGAGAAACTAGATCAAAATCCCACAAGTTATGTATGCCTAACATATGAAAAAGCAATCTCTATAAGGTTAGAAGTCACAAGCACTTTTTAATAATGCAACAACCTTGTGCTTTTGCTAAGAATACTTAGCTAGCAATCTCATAGTTCTACAATGAATGTTATACTCTCTAAATTTTCAGCACATAAAAGAAACACAATATGCTTACACTCAAAATCACAAAAGAACACACCTTTAACTTTTCTATTTCTTTTTACAAATGTATAAAGACTTGTGTGCTAGAGATTCACCTAACTCACTTGATGATCTTTAGCACTCACATTACCCTATATATAATATATATATATATATATATACATGAAGGGCAACCAACTTCCCTCGTTGTTAGGGGCATATGTCTCATATACACACTATCACTACACTTTTTACCAACTCTAATGAGCAAGTCCAAGGGACTGTTTATATTTTAGTTGAAGTTTGAATATAATTATGCAGATGTTTAAGAGCCATTTCTTTTGTAACTTATGTATGAATATTCGTTAAAAATATTTTAATATAATTAAGTTAAAAATTTTGACTTAAATTTGAATAAATAAATATCTTAATAATTTAATATTTTTATATTTCAAAAATCTCTATTTTCTTAACTTATTTACTAACAAAATTAAAACCCTTTTTAACTAATTTTGGCATATTTCTTTTCTCTTGTTGGTCTCCTCTACTTATTTTCTCAACTCTCATCTTAATTCTTACTTGTAAGTTAGTTTTGCTCTTAGTTTAATTAAAAAATTTTTATGCATAATATAATATATATTGTTTTATGTGGGTTTTATGCGTAAGAATATTTTCTATTAATTTTAAATTTGTCATGTTTCATAAAATTTAATTTTTAATTTTTTTATTGCTAATTTATTTAATTTTTTGTATTAGATGATAAACCTGGATTATTTGTCTAATTTGGTTCTTTTTATTTTGATTGATTGAATGTTTTGTCGAATATTTTTATTGATTTTTTTTCTAAAGAGGATTTTAAGATTTTTGTGGTAATATGTTGTTTAATTAATTAATTTTAGGAATTTTCAATGAATATTGTCAAATAAGAATGATCAATGTAAAGGATTCAATTTTTTTCAGTGATTTTTGTTTTCAACATATAGGAGATCTTAATTTTTGAAAACTTTATTTATTATAAAACTAGGTGAAAGGCATAGACAATATATTACTTGAAAGGATATATATTTTTTAAAAACATACTTATTTTTATTTTTTAAAAGCAAACAATTTAATATTTATTTTTAGATATTTTTTAAAAAAATAAACATATTATTTATATTCAGATTTTAATTAAATTTAGATTTTAATCATGTTCAGAGTTTAACCAGAAAAAATGAACGCTACCTAAGGCTACTATGTGCACCATTACCCTTAAACCAAGAAATTGCGTAGCCAAATCAAGGTGACTTGGTCTTTCCTTGACATCTCATCAGGATCAAGTCAAGCTTGCCTTGTTCACAATAAGTTCACCATGTTTAAAGCCTTTTTAGGTTCCCCTAGTACTGTTTTGGGTCTTCTAACCCACAATCAGCATCCATATTCACTCGCAATGCTCATTTTTGATATTTATTGCACAACTAAACTACTGCTAGTTGCTGTCTGCACCATTCTTGCTCATAATCATGTTGGAGTTCAATGAGTGTATTTTAGCGATGCCAACTGTCATCATAGTGTTTTCAAAACACTAATCTATCTTTCAGTGTTTAGCGACACCCATCTCACTAAAGCCTTGTTCCCTTATCTCATATCGTTGAGACATGTTGTATAATCTTGTGCTATTCCTGTAACCTATCAACTTGATACAAGGCCACCATCAAAT
>CM040444.1:1283809-1341297 GCA_022749755.1 Azadirachta indica
ATTTAACCCCTGCAATTTACTCATGTATTAATTTTACCTGTCAGAATCCTTTACAAAATATAACCACAAATGGTAATTGTATGATTTATTAATTTATTCTATTCTAAAATAATTTCCAATTCTACATAAAAATTCCATCTAGAAAGTCCAAAATTTCAAATCTAGGAAGATAGCTTGGGTTACGCTCCCCTTTGACCAGATTCTTACTGCTTTCCCACTCATTTTAATAATCAAAAAACAAAGACAGTATAATCTATCATCATCAACAAAACAGACCGTATCCGAACTTACAGTTGATATCTGCAGAGTGCTAAGCAAAGGTTTCTCTGTTCGGTACGAGAAATCGGAAGCTGACTTCTGCCTCTGATTCTGAGTTTGGGACAAACCAGAGACTGACTACTCCAACGCAGCGGGGTAGAGGCTGGATGGTGGGCGGCTGGTCGCTGTGGAAACTGAAAGGGAAGATGAACTCTTTGATTTATGGTTTCCTTTTTTCTTTTTTAATTGTATTTAAGAAGTTATTTAGAATTTAAAAGATATTAAAAAAAAAAAAGTACAACTTTTGGGCTTAAAATTTAACAGCAAAGCATGTGGGTATGGGGACAACTTAGAATCCCATCTCCGGCCCACTTAAATGAAGATGGGCTCTCTTCAGCGTCACAATCCGAAATGGTTGGGTGCCGCAGACCCATCCCGCACAAAATTTATGGTTTTTATGTATTAAAAACTAAAATATTAAATTTAAAATATTTTATTATATTATAAAATTTTAGAAAAATATTATAATTATTTAAAAAGATAGTGTAATAAGTTTTAGGGGAAAATCTATATATCCTTAGTTTCTAGTAAAATATATCCTTAGTTTCTTGAGAATAGTATTTTTATTTTAAATTGACTATTTTATTTTTCATCTATTAAAAAATATATAAAATAATCATATTATCGTTATTTTTATTTTATAATAATTAATATAATCTTATGCTAATATTAAAATTTTAAAATATAATAATATTTTTATTCTTAATTATTTTTTTCCTTTCAAATTTACTATAAAAAACATATGAAACAATACATCTTAAACATTTTAGCCAAGTTCCTACATTATATATTATTCAATTTTAGCTTGGCATTTCTGTTAAAGTAGTTTGCGAACAAATGACAATATGCAAAGCACGTAAATGAATTATTTTTTTTTTGAATTTGTTCTTTGTGTAACTTTGTTTGTTATAATAAAGATGTTAATAATTTTTTCTCTAACTATTCCTCCCCCCCACCACCCCCCACCCCCGAGTTTTAGCATACATATTCTATTTCAATTCTTTGGGATTCTATGATCATGCATGAAGAATTTTAATCCTCAATTATACAATTTGGTGTTTTACTTTAGCTTTTTTAATTTTTTATTACATATGAAATATTCCTAGCATAAAGACAACCTTTCAAGCATGGGGTTCACATCCTTCCTTACATTACAGTCCTTTCAATTAGATTAAAGTCAATTTCGATGGATAAGTTGGGACCTACTGGCCTTATATAGGGTGATTTTGAAATATCATTGTGGGACAATTTTGCTTAGTTTTTAGGGTTAATACTGTTTACTTTATTGAGATCATGTTGCAATTGTTAACAATAATAACAAATGAAAAAAGTAACAAATACTTTTGTTGGCTCGGATGAGGAACCAAGAACTCCCAAATAATACTCCCAAATAATTGAAAATGTTTGATAAAAATATTTGAGATCTTGATTGAGTAGACTGAAAGATTTACGTAGAATTAAGGAAATTACAACTTTCAACAAAAACAAAAAACAAACTTAAAAATTAATAGCCTAAAACATTCTCAAAGCAGCAAGAACAACATCGATTGTGTCTTCTAAGACATTAATCCTACTACTAGAAATAATTTTCTTTTTCCTTAAGAACAAACCTAATCACCAAGGATGAAATCTAGAAGTTGTTATCAACTAGTTCACGATCCTCCCTATAACATCAACAGGTAACAAGCTCTGTTAATGGATAAGAAGTTCAACATTTCCTTTGTGAACGTATCATTCTAACATAGTTTGAGAAGCATATGCATTGGAGTGACTCTTCATTGAATGATTCATCGGTAGTTTAACTCTCAATATTTAATTAAGAGATACTGTACTTTAATTTTTTTAGTTTTGAGAAAAAGTTAATATATCCTCCTGAGTTTTGAATAAGGTAAAATACCTCTGACTTTTGAAAAAAGTCAAGATACTCTCTTCAAGTTATTATTTATATTTTAATTTGATTATTTTACTCCTCTACTATTAAAAATATATAAAATAATTATTTTATTTTTATTTTTTTTACTTTATAATAATCAATATAATCTTATTGTAACATTTAAATTTAAAAACTATAATAATATTTTAACCCTTAATTATTTATTTCCTTCAAAGTCTATTAACAAATATTTCTAATATATAATTACACATAATTTCTAATATATCATATTATTAAAATAATTTATTTAAAAATTATTTATAATTAATTGCACAATTTTTTTTAACATAAAATTTGTTGTCACAATTTCTTAAATATTTACACAATTATAAATAATTTTGAAAATATTAATTATACATAATTTTTAAAATAAACTGTTTTAATAATATAATATATTTTAGAAAATATATAATTAAATATTATATAAATTTGATAATTGATTTGGAAGAAAATAAATAATTAAAAGTCTAAATATTAGTATAATTTTTAATTTTAAACATCAGAATAAGATTATATTAGTTATTACAAAAATGAAAAAAAAGATAATATAATTATCTTAAATATTTTTAATAGTAAAAGGGTAAAATAGTAAAATTAAAATATAAATAATAACATAAGTAGGTATCTCGACCTTTTCAAAAATTTAAGAAGATATCTTACTTTTCTAAAAAACTCACAGGGTGCGCATCAACGTTCTCCAAAAGTCATAGAGGTAAAGTATAATATTTCTTTAGTTAATTATTAAATTAATTAACTAATATTAAAAGATTTCACAATTAATCTAATCAACACATCCCAAACAAATTAATGAAGGCATAAAATTTTGATGTAATTCAAATTTTCCAATTCTATATCCATGAGGTCACACTCAAAGAAAAGCAATTCACTAAGAGAAAATATAATAGAAATTCCAATAGACTTATATAAACTAAATACTTCTTCTTTTTTTTATCACCGTAGGGTAAAATATTCTCAAATGGCCTTATTTCACGAGATCTTCTCACTTTTAATTTTATTGAATTTCCTTATATGAGCACAGTTTCTTCTAAAGAAAATTGAGTTTCCTTCCTAAAGAACACAACCATAATATCTTTAAAACACTTAAGAGATTTAAATTCTTAAATTGATTATAATAGGAATTAACGTATCAAAAGATTAACAAATGCTAAAAAATATTGCTCATTTAAAGAGAAAAAATAAAACTTAATTTAAAGAAAATTTTTGTTTTCTTATTTTTTAAGGAAATAAGTCTCTTAAATCCCCTGCTGGGTGGTGGTTATTTCCTTTTTTTTTTTTTTTTTTGCTACAGCTGGCTGGCTTTTCTTTTCCTGCTGCCTTGATGCTGTTTTTCCTACAGTCTTGCTGCAATGTTCCTGGGGCAATTTGTTGATTAAATGTGTTTTCTAATTACCGTTGTCTTTTCTTATATTTTTGGTTTTTTTCTTAGGTTATTCTTTGAATAAGCTATAAGGCTTGCTCTTCTTGTTGATGTTCATTAGTGTTTATTCTTTAGCAATCTTTTATTTTATTAATATTATTCCTCTGAGAGTTTGCTCTTAAAGATAATTTATTTAAAAAAATAAATCTTTTAAATTAGAAAGAATTCTTACTTTGTTAAATTTATTGTTACTTTGTTAAAAAATAAATTCATATTTTCTAGTTAAACTTTGACGATCAACTAATTCTAAAATAATTAGAAAATTAACATACACAGTTTAAATTAATACAATAAATATTGTGCAAATTTTTTGTTGTAATTTTTGTTATAACAAAATTTCTATTTAACAAAATACTCAAAATTTTCAGAATCCAAAATTATATTTAATTGTCATATAATGCCAATAAAAAGCCTAATGATCTCCCTCTTTGGTAGCATTTGCAAAATATTTTCATATTAGCTAGATCAACTCAAAGAATAAAGTCCGTTCTACAATTACACAATGAAACAAGAAAACACAAAATTCAAGTGTGCTAAAATATCAATCAGTTATATCTTATCATTCTTAATCTATAAAGAAAATATACACAAACAAGAAATCCTAAACTTATTAACAACTCTCACTTAATCAAATCTCCCCCTTAGTGAATACATATACACATCAAATCACCGAATCACAATTTATCAATTCCTACAATCAGAATGCTTCTCCCCCTAAAACCAAAAATCTTAAAACAAGCAACTCACATTAATTGCAACCATCGTTACCTTTTGAATGCTATTACTCTCTTTTTTTCGCTAAATAAAGCCAAAGACAGTCAAGAGTACAACAGAAAACTAAGAGAAACTACCATCACTTTGGTCATGAGCACTTGAGGCTTGCTTCTTGAGGGATTTAGACGGTTAAGTAGTAGAGTCAGCGTCAGGTGGTGATTTGACCAATGGATAGGGGAGAGAGTTTTTTTTTCTAGTTCTCATCATGTTGCAACAAAGTAAATACAACCAAGAAAAAAAAAGGTTAGGGCTTTTTAACATCTCTTTGACAAGCTTTTCAATATCATTCTTTTGAAAGGATAGGTAACAACATTACATTGTAACTAGTTCAATTTGACACTTGCTTTCTTTGTGGTCGCTCAAAATTTTTTTCTTACAATGGACACCAAAAATGATATGATTGTTACAATTTGAGACTTCTTTACTAGCGACTAGATACAAAATAATCCCTTATTATTTTTATGTGATCTTGGTAAAAAGCTAATGCCCTTAAATTTTTTACAATAATTTGATATCCCACATAAGGTTACTTATTTTTCATCCTTCTAAAATTTCATTTACAAAGTATGAAGATTCAATACAGTTGGTTCTAAAGTTCCCAACAATTGTCTGCCTATCACAATGTCATAAGCTCTTGAAGGTAAGATGAAAAAATCAATAAAGAAGGGTATCTTTTATAGCTTTATTTGAACTTGTAAACACTTTGTTAGATTCATAAGCTTGTCACCTGATGCCACCATTACTTCTAACTTGCTATTAAAATGAGAATGAAATTATGAGACTTTGCTAAATCTATTTAAAAGTAATCATCAAATGACCCATTAACCATTCCCGAATTCTCATTATCTTAGGTCTTTATACAATCACAATATATACAATCACTCTGTTGTGTAAGGAGATTTTAGGAGCTAATTAAGCCTTCAATCTATTCAACATCTCCTTTTTCATCCTTGTAGTTGACTTCTAATATAATGTATTGAGGCACCCATAAGGGGTTAAGCTAATTGTTTATATCTATAATAGTGGATAATTATTTTATTGATATCAAAATTTTAATTAAATTGTTTTTTTTAATTATCTAAATGAGAGATTCAACATTCATGGGAAACATGTGAAAAATATCTATAATAATTGATAATTATTGTTACAAAGAAGTTTGTCTCACGATGTGAAGCGAATTTCTTCGTCATGATTTGTATAATTTTTGCCTCATTTCTTTTTATTCTTATTTGTTTTCACATGTTTTAGTGTAAGTGTTCTCTCCATGTTTTCTTTGTAAAATAATATACTAATAGTGGTGTTATTAGTTAAATTAATTATTGGTCAAATTATTAAATTATAGTTTTAAATTTATACACATGTTGATGGAAAATGTAATTAAGGGATAGTTAAATATTGGTTTCTTAAACATTTTTTTAATAAAAAACATATACTCAAAAGGTGTTTTAATAGAAAACAATTATTTGGAAGGTGTTTTAATAAAATACAAATTTGTACTCTCCTTGCCTATAAAATAAAATATAGCATATTGATTTTTCATTTACATGCAACTAAAATATTGTATATAACTGAGAAGAGGTTTGAGGGGAGAAATCAATTTTGTTTTATTAGATTACATCTACTACGGCTCAAGGTATACATTAATATTTCCAATTATTTTGAATTCACTTTGTGAATATGTAGTAATTCTATAATTCTAATATTTAGAATTTAATGTAAGTATTTTTTCCATGTGGTATCAGAATAAGGTTTAAGAACTCATAATTTTCAATTTAGGATTCTTAGTTTTCCCGATTATTCACGAACTCTAGAATTTAATTGGGAATTTTCTATGGCAAATTCACAATTGCTAATTTATGTTTTTATTATGATATTCATTAGAATGCACAGATTAATAATTATAGAAATAAATTATATAACTAATATGTTTATTTTTAAGGCAATTTTATGATTTCCTAATTGTGATTATTGCTTGTGAATTCGTTATTACAACAAAAATTAAATAAGACAAAAGGGTTTATATTATAATACATTATGTAGGCAAACTATAAACTAGGCAGAAATTTTTGGCTATTTTGTAGTGCTTTACATTAGACTATCGACTATTGACTATTGGGAATAATTAAAGATTCTAGTAAAATAAAATGCTATCTATGTATGAAACTAGCTTATTACCAATTAAGATTTCTAGAGCCTCCATGATAGTGTCATTTTGGCATTCTCTCAAAACCATAAATTTACACTTACTATAATAATGAAATTTGTAAGTCATTGGGAAGTTCGCTAGGAAAAACTTACAAAGTCAAAAACTTTACAAAATTACTGTTCACAATATTAATTACGTTTCGGAGAAGCTAATGATATATGATGGAATATAATTGATTTTATAATTTGTACAACAATGAAAAATAAATAAATTTATGATGGTAGATTGGTTAGTCACCAAAGTGGCCAAATCATAAAATTGATTTTATGTCAATCATAAAAATTTTGTAAAATTTTTTAATTTTGTATAATATGTCAATTATCCATGAATACTGATGCTTATAAATGACACAATGATTATATGATGATTACTTTTGTAGATAAACTGAAGTTCATAATTGTAAGACATTTAAGAATTGCCCAAAAATTGATTGCATGGTCTTATAGTTATTGAATATAACTGTTAGTAATTTGTAAACTCTTTTAGTTGTATTTGCATATTCAATGATAGTAAATATTTCTAATTAGTATATATAATATCAAATTATTGAAAAACTTATTAGCATCATTTATGTTTACTTTATACGTCATTCTATTACCCAAAGGAGAATATTGATATACATTTATTATTAAATATTTGAATCTATGTTATATGTTTAATTTATGACTTAATGCATTAAATTATTCTTGCAGTACCTGTTCATGTTTTTCTTCATTCACATGTTTCGTCTGTTCTAATGTTTAATGGACTTAATTTTTTTGATTAATGTGAACAAATCCAATTCTATTTAGGTGTTTTGGATCTTGATTTATCAATTTAATCAAAGGAACCTGTTACTATTATTGATACTAGCAATGATAAGAAAAGAACTTTCCATAATGCTTGAGAAAGATCAAACTGACTTCGCCTGATGTTTATGCGAATAAGTGTAGTAAACAACATTAAGTCTACTCTTCCCAAAACTGATAGTGCTAAGGAACTTATGAAATTTGTGGAAGAACGTTCTTAAATTGCTAATAAGTCACTTGTTGGGACATTGCAATAAAACTTAAGTCTTTAGAGATCAATGTAGATGAGAATTTCCTTGTGCATTTTATATAAATTCATTATCTTCCGAGTATGGTCCATTCCAAATGAGTTATAATACCATGAAAGACAAATGAAATGTGAATGAACTTTAGTGTGCTAGTTTAGGAAGAAACAAGAATTAAGAATAAAGGAAATCATTCTGTTTATATTGTTAGCTATAAAGGAGCTGGAAAGAAAATCGGAAGAAATAATGCAAAGGGTAGGCAAGGACCAGTTAAGGTAAGTAACTCATCTACCCAAACTCACAAAAAGGAACACAACAAAAGTGTCATTCCTCTAAAAAACCTAGACACTATTAGAAAGATTGTCTAAAATGTAAGACATGGTTTGAAAAGAAAGATAAGTCTATTGCTTTTGTATGTTTTGAATCAAATTTAACTAAAGTTCTTTATAATACTTGGAGGATTGATTTTGGCTATACAATTCATGTTTCAAATATGATGCAATGATTCTTTACGATCCAAGTCATAAATCTAAATGATAAGTTTGTTCTTGCAGAGAATCAAGTCAAAGTTTCAGTTGAAGCTATTGGAACTTATCATTTGATTTTAGACATCGAACATGATTTAGATTTGTTGCAAACTTTTTATGTTTCTTCTATTTCTTACATTTATTTTTTTCTAAATTAGATTCAGCTAGATACTCTTTTAAAATTGGGAACAGATGTTTTAGTTTGTTTAAACAAAATATTTTTATTGGTTCTACTATTTTGTGATGGCTTATACAAATTAACACTTGACAATCTTTTTATTGAGACTCTTTTAACCTCGCATCATAATGTTAGAATAAAACGTTGTTTAAAAATGAACTTTCAACTTACTTATGGAATAAATGTCTAGACATTTCTAAAGAATGATTGGTAAAGAATTATATCTTTCCAAACTTGGATTTTATTGATCTTGGTATTTGTGTGGATTGCATTAAAAAAAAACAAATTAAACACATAAAGAAAGGAGATTTGTCGGTTTTTGATGTTTCATATTTAGGAAAAGAAAAATATTTTATCACCTTTATTAATGACTTTTTACGTTATTATTATGTCTATATGTTGATAAGAGAAAAGAGACAAATTAAATTAATCATGATTTCCTCCATCTCATTGACTCTAATCAATAAAAGGAAATTCATTATTAAAGAAAAACCGTCGTGAAAGGAAAATAATCAATCAAAAAATGTCCAACGGCTAGAAGATTAATCTTTCTTTAGAAACAAATAACTTCTTGTTACATTCCTTACTAAACCTTGTTTATATCTATGTAATACTTGTAAACATAGAATAATTATTTTAAGAAAGAAGAAAAGCTTCTTTAGTATATATATTCTTGAAACTCTTTATGGTATTAAAGTCATGACTGCAAGATTAAACATTGAACTTACACTATCTCTTCAATCCTTTCATCAATGTGCAAGTTCAGTTACTATCAAACTCACTACAAAAAATTACTTACTTTGGAGCTCTCAAATATTGCCACTTATTTAAAGTCTTGGTTCAGAATACCGTATAGCAGATGTTGAAGCACCAATAAAGACCGTGGAGGAAGATGGAAGGGAGATGCTAATCCAAAATTTGTTATTTGGGCAAATAATGATGGATTGATAATGAGTTGGCTCAGAAGCATGATGATTGAAGATGCATTGAGCATGATAGTCGATGTAACAACTACAAGGGGAATCTAGCTCACTATTAAAAAAGGGATCATCAAGATTAGATGCTTCCCACAACAAAAAACAAGAAACTTGGCTAAAAGATAGCCTTTATTAATTGAAAAAGGGATCATCAAGATTATATGATTTCCTAAAAAAATTAAAAAGTTTTTGTGACAAGTTGGTTGCGATTGATAAACCAATCAGTGACGAAGACAAAGTCTTTCAAATTGCACGAACAAACAATAATAACCAAAAGGATGAAGAGGTCAAGATCAAGCTTTCCTTGGACAAAAATAACAAGCAAGGAACCAAATAGAAGGTATATTTAATAATTATGGTAGAGGACCTTCATGAAATAATAGAGGCAAAACCTACGACAGCAATCAAAGTGCAAAAACTCAATCTTTACCATAACAATAACAAGAACTTGCAACCTATACAAAGAACAAATGACAAAGAGCCAAATGGGAAAAAAAATGCAAAGGTATTGTTATTTGTTAAATTTGTGGTAAATATAATCATAGTGCTGTTGGTTGTTAGGATAGGTATAAGTATTTATACCATGTAGAAGAATGACCTCAAGCATTAACTACCATGAAACTACACGACACAATTTTATGCTGATTTTGGTGCCACCACTCACATGACAAATAACATAGGTAACTTTGACCATTTAATACCATATAGAGGTGATGACAAGATTTACGTTGGTAACGACCAAGGTTTACAAATCTCTTACATTGGTAACACCTCTTTGAAAACAACTTACGATAATTTGAATCTTAATAAAGTACTTGTTGTTCCAAATTTGAAAAAAAATCTTTTATCCGTTAGTCAGCTTATTTATGATTTTAAATACTCATTTGAATTTAATATTAATGGTTTTGTTGTCAAGACAAAGGAAAACAAAATTTTGGTGAAAGGGCATAAGCAAGGAAAACTTTATACTCTAAAGGAAGACAACGACACAACTTTAAGTGCAGTAAAAGGAAACTTTGGAGAATTCAATTTATGTCATACAAGGCATTAAGCACTTTCAATATGAAAAGTTCTTTTGAGATTCTTTTTAAAAAATTGCCTAATTACAATAGTCTAAAGGTTCTAGAATATAGATGTTTTCCATATTTAAGGGACTATAGTAAAATTAAATTCAATAAAAAAAATCATATCCTTGCATATTCATTGGTTATAGTCCATAACATAAAAGTTATAAATGTTTGCATCTAGAAACTAGCCATGTCTATATTTCAAGGCATGTTGCTTTTTTATGAAAATTCAATTTCTTTTTAGAAAGTCTAAAACCTGCTTCTATTATGCAGAAAGATAAGCTGTCTAGTTTTTCTAATGAAGAATGGCTTCCAAAACCAATCTTTAGTCAAGAAAATACTATTACTGAAAAACCAAACACTGTTGTTTTTTTTCGTTACGATGTAATGCCAACATAAATGAGTCACCAATCATACCTGCACAATTGGAAGGAAGTGTTTCACCAGAACAAGAATTTTAAACTATTTTGGACAACCAAATTACTCAAAAGATTGAGCCTGACCAAAACACACAACCCTTAGAAGATAACCTTGACATAAATCCTCAAATTTTTGCAAACTCCCATCAAAATTCCTTCACTCAAATCAAAGATAGCCTAGAATATTCTATTAGTGAAAATTTGATAGGTGATCTCAATATTCCCACAACTGAGTTAGTACAACCTCTAAACTAAATCGCAACCAATACTCATTTTATGCTCACCCAAAGTAAACTTAAGAAAAATCCCAATTTGGCTTTACAAATTAGCCATTATACAGAACCCAAGACTCTTCGAACAACACTTAAGAATATATTATGAGTTAAAGAAATGAGAGAAGAACTTTAAATGCTTTATCATAATCAAACCCGGACCTTGCTTACTTATGAAACATGGAGAAATATCAGATGATCTAAATGGGTTGATCATGTCAAATACAAAGAGGACGGCTCTTTTGACCACTTTAAAGCAAGTAATCTTGCCAAAGGCTTCACACAAGTACTTGGGATTGATTTTTTGATGAGACCTTCAATCTAGTGGTAAAGCCTACCACTATCAAACTTGTTCTCGCCATTACTATACACTGAAGATGGACAACGAAACAATTTGATGTTCGTAATGCCTTCCTACTCAGTACGAGACAATTTACATGAACAACCTCTTGGTTTCTAAGATCTTATCCATTCTAAATCATGTCTATAAACTACATAAGTCTCTTTATGGCTTAAGACAAGACTTAGCACTTGATTTGAATGTTTTTCCAATGTTTTCACAGCCCTTTGTTTTCATAGCAGTAAAGCTAACACCTCTATATTTATTCTTTATAAAAGTTCTACAATTATTCTTATATTAATTTATGTTATTGATGTCATTATCATAAGTAACAATGACATTGCAATTCAATCCACCATTAACACGCTTAGCGACAAGTTTGCCTTGAAGGACCTTAATCAACTAAAATACTTCCTTAGCATAGAAGTAAAACCTTTCAATAAAGAAATTTTTCTCTTAGGCCAAAAACACACCAAAGACATTCTAACTTGAGCAAACGTGCAAAATTGTTCTCTTATAAGGACACCAATGGCTGTTAAGGTGACTTCTTTTTCAGATAACAATGATCCTATCAATGCAACATAATATCGTAGCCTTGTCAGTAGTTTATAGTACCTTACATTTTCCAGGCCAGATATTACACACACTATAAATAAGGTCTATCAGCATTTCTAAACACCTACCAAGGCTGATTTACGGGCTATCAAACGAATATTGTGATATTTACAAGGAACTCTTAACTTTGGTCTTAGATTTTATCTCAAAGCTCACTAAACCTCTATGCTTTTTCCAATTCAGATTGGGCAGGAGTTTATAAACACGACGAAGCATAATAGGTTACTGCATATATCTTGGAGGCAATTGCATATCATAAAGTTCTAAAAAGTAACCCATGGAGCCTCAATTAAATGCTAAAGCTGAATACAGATCATTAGCATTAACAATCGTAGTGCTAACTTGGATAACTTATTTGTTACAAGAGATTTGCATTCCACTTCCAAAAAACACCGTTTCTCCTTTATGACAATACAAACGCTATTCAAATAACAAGAAATCTAGTTTTTCATGGCAGAACAAAACCCATAAAACTTGATGTTCATTTTGTATGAGAAAAAGTGGTTGAAGGCTTTCTTTTTACATAGTATAATACAACACATCTTCAAATAGCTAATATATTCACAAAGCCTCCAGAAAAACAACCTCTTTTATTCTCACAATACAAGTTGGGTGTGCATCCAATAACACTACCTACCTTGAAAAGGGCTGATAAGAAAAAGCAGACAAATTAAATCAGTCATGATTTCCTCCCTCTCATTGACTCTAGTTAATAAAAGGAAAAAGGAAAACCATCATGAAAGGAAAATCATCATGATATTTTTTGTCTTAATGACTTTAGTTAATAAAGGAAAAAATCAATCAAGAAATATTCTACGGCTAGAAGATTGATCTTTCTTTAGAAGCAAATAATTTCTTGTTACATTCCTTACTAAACTTTTTTTGTATCTATTCAAGACTGGTAAGTTGAGAATAATCTTTTTAGAAAGAAAAAAACTTCTTGAGCATATATATTCTTGAAATTCTTTATTTATTACATGAAAAATCTCAATTAATAGATGCCTTTGAGTTATTTGTTACTAAAGTTGAAAGGCAATTAGATAAAAAAGTGCAAGTTGTTAGGTTTGATAGAGGTGGTGAGTTTTATGGAAAATATTATGAAATAAAGCAATGTTTAGGCCCATTTGCTAAATTTCTTAAAAGGAAAATTAGCACATACCTCCCTTGAGGTTTGGCCTTGTAACATGTAGAGAGAATGTTTAGGGAAAGGAACACTTATCTCTCATAGAGCCATCCACCTCCATTAACTTTCTATTTGTTTTAGGGATATTATGATAAAAGCAAAAAATCACACTTGCCTAATTATATTTAGTTGAATGACGTGAATCAATCCACAGAGAAAAATTGAACTCAACTCCATTTCAAACCTAAAAAAATGCACAAAATACAGTTGATAATTATGGTGAGATGATGCTCGATGAATTCTCGACAAATCCACTAGAAATGCTTCCATTGTGTTATATTTTAAAGTTGTTCATGTTCACCCTCTAAAAGCAATGAGTCCTGGTTTGATTTATGATTTAACTTCTAACGATTGTGAATTCTAGTGTAATAGAATTATATAGTCAACAATATTCAAGTAATCATTAGGAGAACTATAGATTGTAATGGGGCAAGAAGGGTTGGTCATGTTGGGAACTTAAATTACCCTTCAATGTTTGTTGTGTTTCAACAATATGGCAAGCATAAGATTTTACCTATTTTATTAAGATAGTGACCAACATCGAGGATTGTTATGGCTATGTACCTAACGAAGCTAGTGTTTAGGTAGGTAGGACAAAAACTAAAATTTCTTTTTAAAATCAAAGTAAGAGAGCTCAAGCATGAAGAGTGTTTGACAATGTAGGGTTCCTATTTCATAAAGCAGATGAGAGTGAAAATAAAAGCTATTATATCCTTGTGAGGTGAAGAACAAAGAATGTTATGTCAAATAGCCTGTGCATTAAGAAGATTATGAGGGTAATGAAAGTGTCTCTTTACTTCATTTTATAAATATTGTTTTGTGTTGAATCTTCAACTAATTTGCCTTCTTTAAGTGCTTATTGGAGGTGAAAGCATATGGGGACGTTCGATTCTAGTCAAACTCAAGATAAATTATGAAGACAAAAATCATGTGTGACAATCTGGTGAGAAAAAGTCTATTCGGCATAAACCCACAATAACTAATATATTAAATAAAATATAAATAAATATTTAGCTTTAATTTTTTCTTTATTAAAAAAATAAGGCCAATTAAGACTTTTTATTATACTTGGATGGAGTTGCATAGCTTTAGGGGAGGTATGTGTTTCTTTTCCTAAACATTCTCTTTAAGTCTTAAAAGGCCAAACCTCAAGGAAGGTATGTGTTAATTCTCTATTATTTAAAAATGCGGTATTTGCGCTCAATACATTATGTCAAGAACACCATAGCAAAATGATATAATAGAAAGGTGTAATCAAACTTTATTGAACATGTTTAAGAGTATGTTAAGCAATTCATGTTTACTTGTTTCATCATGGATGCATGCATTAAAAACTGCCATATATTTATTAAACATGGTTCCTCATAAGGCAGCTTCTTACTCTTTTTGAACTGTGAACTAGTAGGAAACCTAGTTTAAGGTATTTGCATATTTGTGATTACCTAACATAAGTAAGGATTTATAATCCATATAAAAAGAAGTTGGATTCAAGAAAAGCTAGTGGTTTCTTCATTGCTTATCTTAAAAATATAAAGGGTACATATTTTAGGGTCCTAGCTATAGTACAAGAATTATTGAAACTGGAAAAGTTAGGTTCATTGAAAACGGTAAAATTAGTAGCAGTAAAGAACCACAAAGGTGAAAATTCAAGAAGTTAGGGTACAAGTTCCTTTACCCTTAACTTGTTCTAATGTTGTTGGATGATGTTCATCCAATTTTTAAATAGTTGAACAATGAGCAAGAACAATAATTGTATGATCAAAAAACCCATCATGAAGATAATATTAATAAACCTACAATAGTCGAATCACAAGGAATAGTATTAGCAAGGTCATAAAGACAAAAAAGATCGACTATATCTAACAATTATGCAATATATCTATAAGAGTTAGAATTTGACTTAGATGAATAGTCACATTTTCACAAGGCATTGAATGTGCCAATTCTTCTAAATGGATAGATGGCATGGAGGATGAGTTGAAATTTATGGAAAAAAAATGAAGTTTATAATCTTGTTGAATTACTTGAAGGTTGTAAAAGAGTCAGATGTAATGGGTTTTTAAGACCAAATGTGACTCGCATGGTAATATTGAATGATATAAGGCAAAAATTATTGGCAAAGATTTTACTCAAAGAGATAGTGTTGACTATAAAAAGAATTTTTCATTAGTCTTAGGAAAAATTCCCTTAGAATTATTACAGCTTTGGTGGCTCATTATGACTTAGAGTTATACTAAATGGATGTGAAAACTGGCTTTTTGAACTAGAATTTAGAAGAAGTTTATACAGGTTGACCTGAGAGTTTTTCCATTAAAGGACAAGAACATATGCTATGTAAACTTAAGAAATCAATATACGAACTTAAGCAAACTTCTCGCCAATGGTATCTTAATTTAATGATACTATCACTTCTTTTGGATTTAAGAAAAATACTTTTGATCTGTGTAAATATCTGAAGATCAGTGAGCACAAGTTTATATTTCTAATTCTATATGTTGATGACGTCTTGCTTGCTACTAATGATCCTTGTTTATTACATAAGACCAAGAAATTTCTCTTTAAGAACTTTGAAATGAAGCATATGGGAGAGGCAGCTTGTGTGATTGAAATAGAAATACTCTGAGATAGATCATAAGGATTGTTAGAGTTGTCTCAAAAGGCATATATCAATAAAGTTTAAGAAAGATTCATAATGGAAAAGCGTTCAGTAAGGGTCATTCCAATTTATAAAGAAGATAAATTTAGTCTTACGCAATGCCGAAGAATGAATTGAAATGCAAACAAATGGAAAATATTTCTTATGCATTAGTTATAAGGAGCTTGATGTATGTTTAGACCTGTATGAGGCAAACATCAACTTAGCTGTTGGAAAGCTTAGTCGATATCAAAGCAATCTAGGATTGGATCACTAGAAAGCTAATAAGAAAGTGCTAAGGTACTTCCAAGGAACAAAAGATCACATGCTTATTTATTAAAAATCTGACCATTTTGCAGTGATTAAATATTAAGATTCAAAATTTGCTGGATGTTTTAACATAAGGAAGTCCATATTTAGCTATCTCTTCCTTTTAGTTGGAGCAACATTCTCATGAAAAAGTACAAAATATTCTGTAATTTCTACAACTATTATGGAAGTTGAGTTTGTGGTTTATTTTAAAGCCACAATTCAAAGAAATGGTTGCGAAACTTTATTTTGAAATATAGTCAACAATATTGCAAGCCATTGAAAATTTACTATAATAATTTCGTAGTAGTCTTCTTATCTAAAAATAATAAGTACTCTGAAGGGTGCTAAACATATGGAACTGAAATATCTTGTTATTAGAAAAGAAGTTTAGAAACAAAATGTGTCAATTAAGCATATTAGCAGCAAACCTCTGATTATAAATTCGCTGACAAAGGGAATGCATCCAAAGACATTTACTAGACATGTTGTAAAGATGGGCATTATTGAAAATTTTAATGATTTTGTATTTGACATTTCAATATCATTTATATATTGTTTTTGATATTTATGGATATTTTGTTTTACATGATTGTTTTATATAAAAAAAATTTGACAGGATTTAGTCTCTAATCGAGACATTAGAGTGGACCATTACGAATTTTCATTTATAGATCATATTAAGTAGAAAGCTAATATTGTAATACATGAAACAAACTATGTCAATTTAATGATGTGGAACCGCCATGACTCGTATTAGTTAATACTTAATAATGATTTTATAGCATGACCAATATATGTAAGATTTTATTTGATGGTCACGCGCAATATGTTTATTGTTTAAGTAAGAATAATAAATAATCACATTAGCCAAGTGGGAGAATGTATATTATACTAAAGTGGCCCATATAGTTATTGGTTAAGTTAGTTAATTGTAGTTTTAACTACATACACATGTTGATGGAAATAGTTAAGGGACAGTTAAATACTACTTTCATAAACATATTTTAGGGTCTATTTAGTATAACTTTTCAAATAGAGTTTTTTAAAATAAAGTTTTTACTCATAAAATTTTTATGAGTAGAGTTTTTAACAAAAGTTTATTAATCATTTAGTTGTCACAAATAACTTTTGAAAAAAATTTGAGTAATTATTTTAATAAACAAATTTTTAATGTTTTATTTTAAAGAAATAACGTAAAATTTTTAAAATAAAGTAAAGGTATTTTAAACAGTTTTACCTAAAAAAGCTGGGAAAATTCTACTACCCAAAACGCAAATTTTGGGCTTCTTCCAATAGAAAAAAAACGGTTTTTTTAGTTTCCAAAAACTCTTTTTCATTGTTAACCAAACTACATTAAAAATTTTGAAAAAATCTTTTATCATTAAAAAAGCCTTTTTGGCTAATAAAAAATTCAAACCAAACGGGCATTTAATAGAAAACAAATACTTAAAATGTGTTTTAATGGAAAACAATTATTTAAAAAGTGTTTTAATAAAACACAAATTGGTATAAAATATAGTATATGTATTTTTCATCAACATACAATTGAAATACTGTATGTAACTGAGAAGAACCTAAAGGGAGAAATTAATATATGTTTCATTAGATTACATATGCTGTGGCTTAACGTATGCATTATTATTTTTCAATTATTTTGAATTCACTTTAGGGTCAAGTTCTTTTAATTTATTTCAAAATTTTAATTTTTTTAAGATAATTTCATATATGGTTAATTTTAACAATATCTCATTGTGATATAAGAAGTATCAGGAAGCTAAAATACAATTTATATAGATAATAAGTACCTCAACGAGTTACATGATAAAATATATTAAGGGTATTTTTGTAATTTTTTATTACATGACAAATTAATAACATAATGGTCATTCAACTCTCTCAGTTAAGTTTTAAGGAATGAAAGTTAAAAATCTTTAACTCATTGAAATATTTGTTATTTTTATAAATTGAATTGTAGTCTCAGAATATTTTTTGTATCTCAATGAAATATCACCTAAAGTTGAGTAGTAAGTCAAAATCATCCCTAAAATTTATGTAATTATTTTTAATATTCTTTAATGTTGCATCCTTAATTATGTTTTAGAAGGGTAAAGCTCTTCACGTATCCTCCTTAACTAAGCATATTTTTTATGTTTTATTAATCAATTTTTTCTTCTCAATAAAGGTTATTAAAAAATAATAATTTTACATTATAGAGTATAGAGCGTCCAATGAGTTAAGTAGCTAATTAGTTAGTATTCTTATATAATTCTCAAAAATATCTTTATATAATTCATATAAGAGTCTTTTTGCTTTTTAAAATAAAGTTTGAATAAAATTATCACTTAATCATTATTTTTTTAACTTATAGGTTAAAACTTACTAAAAACGTCATAATGTTAATTTAAATTAAAAATTTTAATTTATATATGAATGACCAAATGGTAAGTGAGTTAACAATTTTTTTGTGAATAATATTATTATTTTATTAATTTATTTACTAATATTTAAATTTTAAGTTTTCTCTAATCTTTTTTTTTTTTTATTGTCTTTCTCTATCTTTATTTATTTGGAGCAATGTTACGATATATTGATCTTTTTTATTTAATTTTTATCAATTTTTAATATCATTTCATTGATTGATTCTTTTTTTTTTTTACCCATAAGATTAAGTGAATTAAGAAAAAAGAATTAACATATTATATATAAATAATTTACATATTAATATAATTTATTAAAGATTATTCTATTCAATAACTAGTGTATTAACATAATAAAAAATTTTATAAAATATAAGAATAAGTGTATGTAATACTTTAAAAGGATTTGTATATCAAAATGTCAGTTTTCAAATTTTTTAATTTTGTAAAATAAATAATTTAACATTCATATTTAGACATTTAAAGAAAAATATCATTCAAATTTAAATTTTAATCAAATTCAAATTCAACCATGTTTAAATTTTGGAAAAAGAATGCTACCTAAGTCAGCATAAAAGTTAAATTTTAATTTGTTAATATATTTCTATTTTAGTATTTTTTTTATAAGTTAAAGCCATTGACTTTATGCTTTGTTACTTTTGCATATTCAAATAATTTTATTTAAATTTTGTCATTTATTTACTTATAAAATTTTTAACATTTAATATACAAAATGTATATGCACCAAGCTAATATTGAAGACATGTATTAAAATATTCACTTTCATATATTTATTTCTTGAAACACAAATTAAAGAAAATAAATATATTACAATAATGCAGTGCAAATAGCTAATGTTGAAATACAAACACGGAAAAATAGGTTTAGAAAAATAGAACTTATTGGCAAGGACTTAGGTGTCTATTATTATAAAAGTTTTATACATATTCTCAATCAACTAACAACACGTTTGAGTAGAATGAACAAGTCAATCACGTTATGTCCTTTCTCCCTAAGGATGGAGTGATTCTCTTCCATCTTGGCTGTGAAATGATCGAATATTTGTTCTACAAACTCATCCCCAAAGTGCTCTTTGATCAATCCTTCCAAAACAGCTCTCATCATAGCGGCAAAACCTTTGCCAGGGAGTAATATATGCTTCTTGGGATTACTTAATTTCTCCATTCTTTCAATATGAAAATTTCCATTTGTTTGAATAAGTGTTTCTAATTCTTGAGGTGTTGGGTTGTGAATAGGAATGTTGAAGGAGTTCACTTTTTCTTGACTAATTATTCCCTGTAACAAGAATAAAGTATTTGCACATATCAATTAGTTGATCAATTTTGAATTAGAAAGAAATTAACATATACTACACTGAAGTACGGATTAATAGATAGATATTCTCTTATGTACATATAAAAAAATAAATACATGATATATATATATATATATATACAAATAAAGATAATAAAAATTATCTTTTTTTTCTATATTTTTAATAATAATATGAAATATATTTAATTACTAATTCTACTTAAAAACGACACCAAATTCTCTTCTTTTTTATATTTTTATTTATATTTTATAATTTGTCTTAAGAAAATATGATTAATTTAATATAATCTTTTAAATAAATTATATTTTTTAATAATTAAATGTCAAATTATCATTAACAGAGTAAAAAAAGATTAAAAATACTTTAACATATGGGTTTGATCTAAATACTGGTTAGAATTTTTTGAATAATAGTATTTTTCTAAATTTTTTATTAAAATAATAAATTTAAAAAATTTATTTAATCTTTAATATATTACAAAAAGTACTAAAATATGGTATAGTTATAATTGGAAAAAGTATATTATAAAAAATATTAAAATAACTAACTGTTATAATCGAAAAAAGTATATTTTATTTTGTTATTATTTAAAAGTTAAGAGATAGAAATGATAATAATTTAACCAGTCAATTAGTAAAAATAAAAGTTAAAGAGACATCTATCTATTTATCCAAATTTAAAAGAGTATATATTTTTTTTCAAATATCATGATGGATATCCATTTATTTTTCCATATTTCAAAGGGTATCTATGAATTTTCTTTTGAATTATATCAAAATATGATCTTAAAACAATTATTATGAGATCAACCTTTATATTATTTCGTTTATAACAAACTTGGTATATATATTTAGAATTATATTTTTTATCCTACTTTATATGTACTTTATAGGAAATCCAATCTAGAAATTGAGATTCAAAACTGGCCATAAGGTAGTGATTATAAGAAATAAAAGTTAATTATAAAAAAGAAAAAATTCATCAACAGTAGTAAGCTTTTATTAAGTTCAATTGTCTCCTTTTAAGATCTTAATATAAGAATTTTTTCCTTTTTGAGTGAATTAAAAAATAACATTTCCACACAACAATAGACTAATAGATTATGAATTAGGTTATCTCAAGAATAATATAAAAAAAGACCTACAAAATACTAACTACAAAAGCATGGTATGAGTAATTATTTTCTTTTAGTATATTCTTGTCATCTTCAAATTATTTATATAAGTGTCTCTTTTATTATATGTATCCTTACAATAAAATTTTAAGTAAAAATTAATACTTATTAATTCTTAAACAGTTTTTAAGAATATGATTCTAAATATGTGCTCACCTAAGAAAATAAGAAAACTTAATAGTATTCCATTATATTGATTATTAATTTTTTTCTTCTAGAATAATGTATTCTTCATCAATCGGATTATAAATTTGTTTTAATCTTTAAAATAATTTACTATTACCATTTAATCATTTCAAATGATAAATGAACATTACTTGGGTGTAAAAAAAAAAAAATTTAGTGTTACTATTATCTAAAATATGTATATGTGTAGAATACTTTCTTTGTATGTACTAGTTAGTTCAAGCGATAAAAATTTTTATGCTACGAGTTATTGAGCTTATTTTCTAATAATACTTTAAGAAAAAGGAAAAGAAAGTAAGGAAGTTGATTTCTTACCATTTTGGCCAAGTCAGTGAGGCTAGAATGAAAGATACCAGAAACTACAACAGGACGTGTATCAGCAAATGGGATCCCATCTGGTACAGCATATATCACCAAGCTCATCAATCCTCCATGTACTACTTCTTGTGCTCTAGCATTCAAAAATGATTTCATATCATTCTTGAACTGAGTTGAATGTGCCTCAAATGCTTCCTTTGCAAAACTATTGCAATGAGCACTCCCTTCGTTCCATGCAAGAGAATTACCATCCGCAATTTCACTTGGAACCTTTGAGAGCCAATGTAAGGAAAAAGAGGAGTGTACAAAATGTATAGATGAGTTAGGAAACAAGCGACCGTAAAACGAGCCCGGTGCACCAGCAGCAAAGTATTGTCTTGATTGAGGAAGAGATTTAAAGAGTGTGTTGAAATCATTGTCGTAGTGATCATTGAAGAAGACTTGAAATTCCAGGGCTAGATGGTTTTGGTGTTCAGCAAGAAGGAATTTTTGCTTTACTGCTTCTATTATGTTTTGCACAGCAAAGAAGGTATTAGGTCCCGTGGAGCAGCCCAAATCTGCTATTCGAAATGTGTTTGATGTATCAAGTTCTATGGTTTTCAAGTCAAGTTTGTCAATTATGGCTTCATTGATCAATGCCTTTGCAGCTTCTATTGCTCCCCCCTGTATATATAGCCATAAATTCATCATCTCACTCTTTCGTTTGCAATAATGGTGTAAAAATGCATGTATATCTCAAGAAATGCATTATATTCTAATAAGTCGCATTCGTTTATATGAATTTGATATGTAGCAAAAAGTTTAATTCAAATATAAACATGATAATTCAATTGAGCTCAACTTTGTCAAATTTGTAAAATATATACATATAATTGAGTCAAGCTTTTGATACTTACCTCTATTAGCCTATTAACTTTATATATTTGTTTGGCATATCAATTGTAGACCTTGATCTCTGCATACTTTTTAAACAGCTAAAATTACATATTATATGTACATTATAGTATATTAATCATCGTTAAATTTAATTTTAATTATTGAAAATATATAAATCGAATAGTTTTCAAATAATAAACAATTAGAAACATATGTAAAAAATAGTATGATGTTAAAAAACAATTTATCTATTTTTCAAATGAGCATATATGTTCATGCGCACATTGTGTACGTGTGCATGCATGCTCAAGCCTATGTACAAACTGGCATTTGTACATGTGCATGTTTGTATGCATTTGTACATGCGCATACATGTTAATTCAAAAATAAATATAAAGATTTTGAACTTATAAGAGTGAAATTATAAAAAAAAAAAGTTTTCTAATAGCACAAAACAGTAAAAAAAAAGTTATTTTTTAAATATTTTCTTCTGAGAGTTGGAGCCACCACCACTCAGACTTTAAGATAGCTTCGCTATATATATATATATATATTTATATATATATAAGTATAAGTATTAATGATCTCTTTCTTTTACATAATTTTTTATATTAATTATTAGCCGTTAAATGTAAACACATCTAACGATTGAGATTATATTTAATCATATAATTAATATATCCGTAATTAATAAATACATCAAATGTAACTTTTGTTAGATGTACGTAAATCTAATCGCTTATAATTAATATAAAAAATTATATAAAAAAATAGGTCATTCATCTTATCCTTATAAATTTAATCTTCCTCTTTTCTAACCTAATCTCTTCTACTTAAGTGTACAAATGATATATATATATATATATATATATCTTTTCTTTTCTTTTGATTGTCTAATTGTACTCCCTTTTTATTTTAAATAATATTCCTGGTATTATTATATATTTTTATTATCCTCATGTAACAAAGGAGTTTTTTTAACCCAAAAAAAAAGGAAATTTCCTGAATAAATAAAATTTTAACCTGTATAGATCATGGGCAAATTTGAACCAAATTGTATTATGTAGCCCCCGACGTTTCAAGAAGCCTAAAGCCACTCAATATACATATTAATGAGATTAATTAAATTCTGGTCCCCATATTTTTATAATCACATAAAATAAAATATAATTTATCTAATTACACCAACTCAGTGTCCTTTAGCTGTTTCTTTTGACTTTTTCTTAACCAATTCTTAACTGGCATTAAATAAACTAAATGTTAAGTTTTATAGTTTGACCTTTCATTCTCCCAACTTTATCAAGTTTATTGGATTTGTTGTCGTATAGCATAGAAATCTAAAACAATGATAATTTCTATTGATTCAATACTTAATTCCTTATTTTGCTTTTTTAATATTACATTTACAAACTGTCAAAATTACATTAGAATTTTATCAAAATTTATGATAAGATCGCATTTGATACAAGCTAGATAATTACACCTATTTTTGCGTGATATCTACCCTAATTTTAAAAATGAAAGTTTATCCACACTTAAATATAGTGGATCTCACATATATAATGAGTATTATTTCTCATAAGTGGGAAATGAGCTTGAAGGATAGATTCCAAATAGAGTCTAGCCTTCCCTTACCCTCAAGCAAAGCCTAAGTAGCAATATTCTTAATCTCTTATTGAAATGATTAGATGTCAGTATCTTTTTTAATTTTTACAAAATTTTATGAATTTTATTGAATTTATTTTAGCATAGATCGAAAACATAAATCCTATGAAAAGTCATTTATAATCTCAAAATTACTAAGAATTATATCCATATTTAAACATAATAACACAAATTATCATAACAGCATATGATTTATCATTTAATTTTAAGTTAGATATTTATATAAGGGGAGAATATCCGTTACCCCATACTTTTTGAGGTAATGCCCCTAATATCTCGTTATATTTTTTTTATTATTCGATTATTTTTTTTAATTTTAATTTTATTCTTTAGTGTTTTAAATATTTTCAATTTTATTATTTATAAATCAATTAAACTAAAAGGTAAACTCGAAAAAAAAAAAAAAAAAAAAGTAAAAGATTATGAAGTATTAAAAAAAAATATAAGGATAATAGAGTATTAACTCAAAAATTATAGGAGCAATGACCATGCACCCTTATAAACATAATCAAAAGTTAACATTTCAATAGAGATTAAAAACCTATTTGATAAAACAATATATATAAACATTGATAATAGGTAGAAATATAAAATAAAAAATAACAAACTAAAAAAAAAAAGTTACCTGATAGGCGGAGTTTTTGGCATAGCTATGAGCACCATCTCCTCCAACCATTGGCTTTGAATGAGGCAAATTTTCCATCTTCTCTTTCTCTTACTCTTCCTCTTTCTAAGCCTAATCTCTTCTAATTAAGTCTACAATTGATAATCATATATATACATATATATGTAGGAGACCAAGCATCTTATATTATTATTTTAAGATCAACATATTATTTGCATTAACATTATAAAACTAATAGAGTAAATAAAATTATATATTTAATTATTGAATAATATTATTTCTTTGAATTTGTTTTGCGTGCCAATTGAAAATGCAAGTGATCAAGCGTATGATATATATACGTGATTTACAATTGTCTAGATTATTATTTTATGCTAGGATTTGTTGTTTTACTTCATATTGTTTTTAATTAAGTTCAACATATTGTATGTATTAATATTATAAAAACAGAAAAGGACATGAAGGTCCTTGAGGTTTGATTTAATAGACATATAAATTCTAATAGTTTGAAAAATACTCATAAAAATTTCAATTTATTTTTAAAATACAATTATATTAGTAATAGTTATTTAACAAAAATTATTATTAAATCATTAAAATGTGACAAAATATTAATATATATATTAAAAATATATATTAATAAAAAATAATAATATTTGTTTTATAGTATATTAACTATATAATATTTGTTAACACATTATAAATTTATATATTTTATAAATACTATAAACAATATTTGTTAATATATTATAACTAAAATATAAATTTATTTATTTTACAATATATTAACAGTTCAATATTAATTAAGTATTAGAAAATAAATAAAATAAATCATAAATAAATATTAATATTAAATAAAATATACTATAATACAATACTTACAATTATATTGTAATTTATATTTATGTATGGTTAAATTATATAAAATATGAAAAAAAATAAAATTTAGTATTTATAAAATTTATAAATTTATAATACATTAATAAATTTTATATTGTTAATGTATTATTTATAAATATATTATATTTTCTCAAATTTTGAAAATTTAATAATAATGTTTGTAAATAATTATTTCTAATAAAGGTATAATCGTCTTTTTAAAACAAATTAGAACTTTTACGGGTATTTTTTAAACTATCAAAACTTATATGTCCATTAAAGTAAACTTTAAAGATCTCCGTGTCCTTTTCTCTTATAAAAATATAGTTGGTTTCAATGACATTGAATATATTGTTATATTTATATATTTTTTAACATAAAATTTAATATTTATTATGAAAAAATTGAAATTCTAATATTAAACTTGAATTGTAAAACTTCGAAACTTAACAAATAGTAAAAGTTGGAATACCTAACATATTAATAAAAAAAATTTGTCGTGGAAGACTTAGTAAACTTAATATCACAATCGTAATCCTATTCAATAATTAAACATATAGTTTTATCTCTTTAGTATTTTATTAAAGTTGACTGTAATATGTTGCTGTGATGTTAACAACAACAACAACCTCAATTAAATTGAAAATTAAAATATATAACATTTAATTATTTAGAATTTATTTATTATTATCCTTTCTATTAAACTTATAAAAATATTAAATGTCAAGCATGGTTTACTCGTCTTCAAGTGGTGTGGCCAAAATGTTATGGTGGGAAAGGCTAAAGTAAACAATATTAAGACAAAATTTGTTTACAATAAATTAAGATTTTTATAGGTATTTTTTAAACTATTAAGATTTATGTATCTATTAAGGCAAACCTTAAGGGTCTCCATGTCTTTTTCTCTTATAAAAATACAGTTGATTTTAATAAAATTAAATATATTGTTATATTTATATATTTTTTAACATAAAATTTAATATTTATTACGAAAAATTTTGAAATTTTAATATATAACTTGAAATTTAAGTTAGAATTGTAAAACTTCAAGGCTTAACAAATAGTAAAAGTTGGAATACCTAACGTATTAATAAAAAAACATTATCATGGAAGACTTAGTAAACTTAGTATTACAATCGTAATCCTATTTAATAATTAAACATATAATTTTATCTCTTTATTATTTTATTAAAGTTGACTGTAATATGTTGGTGTAATGTTAACAACAACAACAACCTCGTTGATTCTAAATTAAATTGAAAATTAAAATATTTAACATTTAATTATTTAGAATTTATTTATTATTATCCTTTCTATTAATCTTAAAAAAATATGAAATGTCAAGCATGGTTTACTCGTCTCCAAGGGGTGTAGCCAAAATGTTATGATGGGAAAGGCTAAAGTAAATAATTTTAAGCCAAAATTTATAGAATTAATTTAGTGTAAACTAATTTTGTAAAAGATTATGTTAATGGATGAAATAAAAATTTTTATTAATGTAAATAAAATACAAAAATACGTTTAGATAGAGTGATTATAAATTTATTTTAAATAGGGATGTTATATATCATGCCTTCACTTTTGCTTTCTTTTGATTCTAGAAGCTGCATAAATATAAAACTAAAAGAGTCGTCTTAATTTAATATTGTCTATTGATACCTAAAACTTTTCCTCAACACCAACAAGTATATTTACTTGTGTAAGAGATTGCCTTTCCTCAGTTTTTGTGTCTCCCCTTATATCTATATATATATAGTTTTCCTGATTTGACTGGGTCTTTGTTTTCGTAAGAAGTCAATGATTTGGGTTATGGTCTGGATATGGATCGAGCTTTAATAATTGGATCGGTTTCTTCTCTATATTAGGCCCAGACGGATGAAGCCCAAATGAAGTGAGGCCCCATACTTGTAATCTTAATCAAACTCTGGTTGGTGATTACATTTGAAGGCTAACTTTTTTTTCTGGGGATGTGACCTCTCCTGGCCCTCTGCTTATGGAATTGGCTGCATAACGTAAATGAGATGGGGTGGTCTTAAATTCTTTATGGGATAAAACTTGATCTAATCTTAATTTTCAAGCCTCCTATATGAGTCCCCTAGTTTTAATCTTGAATTTGGAATGCTAAAAACTTGGAAGTTAATTAACTTCCACATCTTTAAACATATTTTGCTAACTTACAATTAATCACGCTTTACTAACTTATAATATATTTTTTATCATCAAAATCATTGAAACTCGTGAAATGCTCTTCTTTAAAGTTGTAGATGTATGAATCTAACTTTCTAATGATCTAAGTTTCCTTTTTATTAATTTTGTAAAACATAAGTTATGTGAAAAATAGAAAAAGATGTTTAGGTTGTATTTCTCCCTACCCTTCTAAAATAACAACTATTTTGTATACTGAACAACTTGAAATTTGAGAAAGTGTAAAATAAAAATATTTTAAATCTTTTTACAAGTTTTTTAGAACATCCAACCACATAAATTTTGAATATGTATGTTAGAGGATACGAGCCCAATACAGACACAAATTGGGCTAGTTTGATGATGCACTTGAGTTTTGTTGAAACCCATTTTTGTGCAACTAAATGCTTGAACTAGTTTAACTTCTAGCTTACAAGGTTGTGAAGTATGAGTCTACATTTTTCTGATCTAAGAATTATATCAGTTGTTGTTTCAGATTGAAAGATACGTCTATTATACAAAACTTGTGTAAAACCATTTGTTTAGTCCAATTCTTATTTTAAAAATTAATATAAAATAGTGAATTTTGGGAAAGTTAATGATATTTTTAAGTACAAAAATCATAATATATCTCTTAATAAATGTATCCTTTTAAATATTTATCAATAAGATTAAATATAAATTAAGTTTTAGATTGCAAAGAACATGTGAAATATTTGAATCTCATAATCATTCTCCAAAATAAGAAGATTAGAAGACTTGAAAAAATTGTAAGAATTATTTTCCATGCTTATAAAATATGTTTTTTAAATGGTTTTGAACAAGTATGTTTCGAATTTTAAATCTTTTTCAAAAGAAGAAAAGAATAAAATAATTGAAAACTTGGAGAAAAAGTATTCCTCCTATATTCCTCCTATATTCTCTTAAATATTTTTAAGAAGTATTTTTTTCTTTTCAAATATATTTTTTAAAAATATTTATATTTTTTTCAGACTTTTGCAACATATGGAATTTTTGTTAGAACAAATTATACTTCCTAGAATAAATATTTATTTTACTGAAATTCTCTTTTCAAATGAGTTTTTCTAACTTGAACCAATTTTTCAATTATCTTTTATTAAAATTCAAGTCAAATTCCGTCTCCTAAAAGATAATATTTTTCCCTATATATATCATGTGTAAAGTGGACTCTGTTGACAATAACAGTTGTGAATTGTAACAGTTTTATATATACGTATTTTTAATCAATTAACAGTACATTTAAGTAGAAGGAGCAAATCAATCAATTGTTTGATCCTTTCACCCTAAGGATGGAGTGATTCTCTTCCATCTTGCTGGTGAATTGATTAAATATTTGTTCTACAAACTCATTCCCAAAGTACTCTTCGATAAATCCTCTCAAGATAGCTCTCATCATAGAGATAGAATCTTTGTTAGAGAGTAATACTTGACTCTTGAGATTACTCAATTTCTCCATTCTTTCAATATTAAAATTTCTTTCCATTTGTTTGAATAAGTGCCTCTTATTCTTTAGGTATTTGGTTTTTCATAGGCACGTTGAAGGAGTTCACCTTTTTTTTTCACTAATTATTTCCTAGACCAAGAATAAACTGTTTGCATATATCAATAAATTAATTACATTTAATTGAATTGTGTCAAAACCTATCTTAAAATAATTATTTACTAATTTATTTTATTATACCAAGCTCTATATTATTTTAATTATAATGCAATCCTAATATACATATATTATTACAAATTTTTTCCTACTTTATCCATATTTTAGAAGGAATTTAACCAATAGATTACGAGATTCAACTGGTTGTGAATAAAAGGAATAAAAGTTGATTTTACAAAAAAATTTCATCCAGGGTAATAAGTTTTTACTAAATTGAATTGACTCTTTTAAAACCTTTAATATATAAATTTTTTCTTTTTTTAGGTGAATTAACAAATAACGAAAATTTTATACATCAATAGACTAAGAGATTATGAATTAGGTTATTTTAGAATAATATGAAAAATTAACTGTGGAAAACTAACTACACATATGTAATATACATTAACTTTTTTCTCTGAGTTGATTCTTGTCCTTTTCAAATTATATAGAAGAAAATCTCTTTCATTATATATCTTTTGGATAAAATTTTAACCAAGTTGAGTAAAGAACTGATACTTTCTTGCTAATTCTTAAACAATTTTTAAGAATGTGTTTCTGAATACATCTTTACCTAAGAAACAAAGTTAATATAGTACTCCCTTCTCAAATATTACATTGATTATCAGTTTTTTTTCTTCTAAAATAAATGTATTTTTCTTTAATTGAGTTTATTTTCTTTGGTTGCGAGTTATAGAAAAATTGAGTTTATTTTCTATAATACTTCAGAAAAACGAAAAGAATAAAAGAAGAAAGAAGTTGATTTCTTTCCATTTTGGCCAAGTCTCCGAGGTAAGAATGCAAGATATATACCAAAAATTACACCAGGATGTGTATCAGCAAATGGGATCCCTTCTGATATAACAAATATCACCAAGTCCATCAATGTACTATTTCTTGTGCTCTAGCATTGAAAAATGATCCCATATCATTCTTGAATTGAGCTAAATATGCCTCAAATATTTCCTCTATTGCACTAAAGCAAGAGAATTACTATTTACAATTTCTCTTGGAATCTTTGAGAGCCAACGTAGGGTATAAGAGGAGTGTCCAAAATGTCTAGATGAGCTGCAAAAGTATTATCGTGATTGAGGAAGAGATTTAAAGAGTATGTTGAAATCATTGCCGTAGTGATAATTGAAGAAGACTTGGAATTCTAGGACTAGAGGGTTTTGGTGTTCTGAAAGCAAGAATTTCTGCTGTACTGCTTCTATTATGTTTTGTACAACAAAGAAATTATTAGCTCCAGTGGAGCAACCCGAATCTGCAATTCGAAATGTTTTTGATGTATCAAGTCCTAAGATTTTCAAGTTTATCAATTATGGCTTCATTAATCAATTCTTTTGCAGCATCTACTGCTCCTCCCTGCATACAAAGCTATAAATTCATCTGTGTTTTGTTTGCAAATGTATTTATATCATCACAAGAAATACATTACATTTTAATAGGTCATGTTGATACATCGAATATATTTGAGATTTGTAAGAAAAAATTTAATTTAAATGTAAACATGATAATTGAGTTGAGCTCTAAGTTTATCAAATTTATTAACATATAGAATTGAGTTGAGCTTCTATTGCTTATCCATAAATATGGTTTGTCAAATTTAGGAGAAGGATCAATGGCTTAATAACTTTACATTATTTTTTATATCATTTATAAATTATTAGATTTTATATATTTTTAACAGTTAAAATTGTATTTCAGATATGCATTATTGTAACTTAATTATACATAAATTATATATATTAACTTTAATTTCAAATATCAAAAGTATATAAATTCAATAATTTATAAATGATATAGAAAATAATGCCCACTAAACAAGCAGTTTTTGATGTAAGATAAGACAAGATTAGTATGATCTACATATTTAATTTGTTCGGACAATAATGCAAGTGTATCATTATCAATATTTCGTGCTATTTTAATAATTATATAAGCTCATATTATACATACACACACAAAAGAAGCGCAATCAGATACCCTTCTAATTTTAAAAAATTCATCGTATTATTTTATTTTTTTATTTATCTCCGTCTTACAAAACATTTCTTAACAAAAAGAGATTCCTGAATATTATGTAAATATAAATAAAATTTTAACCTATATAAATCACGGGCCGACAATCTCTTGTACCATCATTTTGTTAAAGTTGTCTTATAAGGAAATTATATTATATGGCCATCCACGTTGCCAATAAGCAAAAAGCTTATATTAATGAAATAATTACATTTGGATCCCTATATGTGTATACAATAACATAAAATTTATCTATTTATATATCAATTTAATTTTTAATCCCCAGAATGTGACTAAAATACTCTTTCGTATGTTTCTTTCGACCTTTTTTCTGCGACCTTGCCAATTCTTGACCAATATTAAATTAACTAAATGTTAAGATTTTTTTTTTGATTTTTTCCCAACTTTATCAAATGTATTGGATTTATTGTGGTATAGCATAGAAATCTAAAACAGTTTTATCAATTAAATTCTTAATCTCCTGTTGAAATTATTAAATTACATTTCAGTAACCTTTTATAACTTTTCCAAAACTCTGTAGATTTTATTAAATTTTTTGTAGCATAGGTAAAAACCTTAATACTATAAAAGATCCCTTCTTATCTCAAAATTATTGATAAATTTATCCATATTTAGACATAATAACACTGAAATGAGAACGAAAATGACTTATTATTAGACCCACACGATTTATCATTTAGTCTTAAGTTAGTTATTTATATATTATGACGATCAAAAGTTAATATTTCAACATATATTAAAAACTTATTTGATATAACAATATATATAACATTTAATGTACTCCATGTATTAACAAAATAATAGGTATAAATATAAAATTTAAAAAAAAAAAAAAAAAAAATGGGTATTTGATAGATGGAATTTTCACATAGCTATGAGGACCATCTCCTCCAACCATTGGCATTGATTGATGCAAATTTTCCTCCTTGTCTTCCTCTTAATTTCCTCTTTCCTAGCCTTATCTCATCATCATCATCTTAATCTTCCTCTTTTCTAGCCTTATCCCATCATCATCATCTTAATCTTCCTCTTTCCTAACCTTATCTCTTCTAATAAAATAGTCTAATTAATAACATTTAATGTACTCATGTAAGCTTATTTTGTGATTGACGCATTCTAATAAATCGTATTGAAGAACCACTTTCTTCACTAAGAAAAATGTATCCACAAATAAACCATCAACACGACAAAAATACCCAGAACAAATATACCCATTTTGTATTTAAAAAAAAAAAAAGACATTTCCAAGGCATTAAGAAAAGAACTAAAGTCACTACTTTTTATTTCAAACTAAAAACCAGCATCACATATCACACATTAAGGTAACAACTTTAGGTTCAAAAAACAACTTACGTTGTATAACAAGTAATTAGACTTGAATTCACCCCATATATTGCCAAAGTTTTCACCTATTTCGCTAATTGTCGTGATAACACTACTTGATAGCGTGATGACTTATAAGTTATACGAAGTTCTAGGTTTTTTTTTGTGGTCTGTATGCAAGCTAAGGATAGGTTTTGCTCTGTTACTTTGGCACCAACGTGAAGGAGAAGGTGAGTGAAGGAGATGGGTAAACTGAAGAGACAAAAAGGATTTTTGTTCAAACTTGGGCTTCAAATTTTTTTTTTAATTTCTTAAGATTTGTTATTTTGGCATCTAACACAAGATTTTAATTATATTCATTTGGGCCTTATTCAAATAGCAATGAAACCTTTAGGTAGAAAAGGTGTAGATTCTCTAATCTTAGTTCTTAAAAATAAAATATTACTCAAATTTTAAAATTCACTTTTAGGCGTAGTTAAAGCAAATCATTGTAATTAAGCTATTTATTTTAATTGTGTACCAAATTTCCAAGTTAGTTTACATGATCCAACTATATTAGTTACTCTTGTATTTAATATTCATATTCCAGAAATTAAATTTCAACCACATAGGCAAGGATACATGTTACTCTATCGAATTTATTTTAAACAAATTATTTCCCAGTTTAACTCTAACTGTTTGTTACAAGATAATCGGAGAGAAATATCCATTTTTAATATTCAAACAAAAGATGAAGATACTCCAATAAATTCTTTTACTCCAAAACTACTTAAATAGGATGAAATTAATATTCTATAAAATTGAAAAATAGATCAACCCCAAATCCCTAGAAATTTGGCTAAAAAAAGAATTTCTCAAGTAATAAAAACTAATGACAGAAAAATTCTTCTTAGGTTTAATTCTTTCCGACAACCTAGACCATCGACTAGCTATTCAAATTTTCAAGCTGTTAGAATATCCTTTTCTATTCCTAAAACTTCTAGAGTTCAAATTACTAAGATAGAGGATTTAAATACTCAAAGTTCTGTCCAATACGTTACTCCAATAGTTGAACTAGTAAATAGGCTAGAATCTCCAATTTTTTTTATGATTTTCAAACTATTAACAAAATAGTTAATGAAAATTTGGAAATAGATAAAAATTTTCTTAGACAAGATTTTGGTTCATTATTAAATAAGGAAAAGAAAAATGATTTTTAGTCAATTTTGACTTAGAACAAAAAGCTGTTATTGGGAGAGCTTGATATGATGAGATGAATAGGTTAAAAATAAATATTTCATTTTTCACGTGATTTGAGATTTATTCATTTAATAATCACATAGCATATCCTTTTAGAAAATCAAATTTAAATGTCCATGCTAACCATTTTAGAAAATGGGAAACTAAAAATCATGATATTATTCAATCAGTACTTCCACCCTTAAAATCTATCAAGTTCAATATGTTTTGTAAAAATATGAAACTTTTAAATTATACAATGACTACTCAAATTTCAATTTCTGATTACGGGAATAATTCAGTTGTTTCAAATTATAGGCATGATTTCTTCAACTCAAGATTATCCTCCTTTATTTTACACTCAAGCAATTAAATCTGGGCCACTTATCCAACCTAGGTCTTCTACCTAGAAAAATGCTGCATCCTCTACGCAGTCTCCTATTCACAAATTCTAGTACAAAATCAAATTTCAAGCAAAACATATTCAAGTTACTCCCTATGACAAATCTATTGAGTTAATCTTCCAACGTGGAGAATAGATTAAAGAAATAAATAACAATATATGTTCTAGACATATAGTATTGAGTTGCGTTACCATTTTTATCATTTAAGTGTCATTTTTATTGAATACCAAGCTTTAAATAGTAATTTTCAAAATAAATATATACAATCATTATATATATATATATATGCGTAATGATTGTATCCTTAAATTTTAAATTGGAGATAAGGAAATATCTTGTAATAGCGTAATCAAAAAAATATAATGATTGTACTATTTGTGTGGTTATTGTCATTATAAAGATTTTCTTAACATCGTGTGAGGCAGATTTTGGAAAAAGTAGTTTAATTTTTTGTAATATTGTCCTAATGTACTTTTGCTATATATATATATATATACATTATTTATAAATTATTAAATTTATAAATTTTTAATGTTTGAAATTAAATTTAATATATATAATTAATATATTATAATTAATACATATGCCTTTTAGAAAGAAACTTAAATGTACAAATTGAAGTCGAGGTTAACTTGTGATATATAAAAGAGTAGTTTATACCTATTATACTATGAAAGCTTTTCTAAGTTGAGATTAACTTATGATATATAAAGGAAAAAAATTTTTTTAATATAAATTTAACAGTCTACAATTCAATCTCAATCATTCTAATCCTCCTCAATATATATATATATATATATGTATGTATGAATGTGCGTATGTATATATATATTTTTATATTCATTTTTTTGGATTATGGAGGATAAAAATTCTTTGAAAGAAAACAATAACAATATCTGTTCTGGACACGTAACTCTAAGCAGGGTCGCACCCTTATTGGTTCCATAATTTTAAATAAATAAATAAATAAATAGACACCCGAATTAATATATATATATATATATACGTGGGCCCACAAATTGAGAAAAATAAAAAAGTAATGCATTCCAACATTTTTAACTTGGTTCGGGATTAGGGAACTATCCTTGATCCTTGTGTATGGTCACAGTAATTCCTCTTGCCAAACACTCCCGAAACAAAGAAATAAAATTTCGTCGTCTTCTTTCTCAATCGATTTAGAACAGAGGTCAAACAAGATACCCGACATTTGGAAAAACACTTCCAATTTAAGCGCTTAATGATGGTAAGAACTGAGAATTAATATTAATACGGTTCGAAAAACCGCTTCTCTGAACGTTGAGATGGATCCAGAGCACACTTTTATACGAGTTCAAGAGAGGTTTTCGCGGGTGTTGACACCTAAAGTTAGGGCTGCTTTGGAATACATTTATCTTTTCGTTGCGATCACTTTGTTCAGTGTTCTCGTTGTTATGCACGCCAATTATGTTCAGCAGGTAAATTTTTTCTTTAATTTTTTGGATATTTTTTAAGCCGATGACGAAATTAGTAAGAAAATTGTAATTCTGCTTATAATCTACTGTATGAATTGTTTTAGGTTTAGATTTTGTTGCTTTTTTAATTGAGGCAAAATGGAAATCAGTATTGGAAGTGATTTTTGGAGAAGAACTTGATGGGTGCTTTTCCACGAAGTGCTTTTGTCATAAGCACTCTCCAAAGGCAGCCTTAGCTTATGTTAAATTGCGTTGCTATAAACCTTTTTTACTCTAAATTTCAATTCGTTCAGGATGTCGAATTATCTACGAGTTGGCAGAGTGTATGCTTTATTTTTATTTTAACTTAAATGAGTACTAGAATGCTATCTTTAGTAATTATTATTTACTGCTGATAATTATATAGCCTTTTCTTTATTTGGTGAATCTCAGAAACTGAGTATTTTCTCAATGTTTAACCTGCCAAGGCAAACGATGATTCGCTGGTGGTTTTAGTGATGTTCACCAGTGACTTAGTTATAATTTAGAGATAAGCATAGTAGCAACATGGTGAACACGATTACTCTGTGTATTTGTGAAGGAAAACATTATGCGAAAGATATCTTTTCACTTTTATGCTTCATTTCTTGTAAAACTTCTCAGGGGTATGGCTCTATTTTCAAAATATTTGTTTTCTCCTGAGGGGAAGTTAAGGGTGTGATGTACCTTTACACCAAGCAGGGGAGGAGTTCGAAGAGTGGGCGGTTTACACCTTCCAAAATATGCAAAAAGCTTTTCCAACCCACTCTTAAGGTTTAGCCGTTTAACCTCATGTATTTCAGTAATTGGAACTGGCTAATGTTACAGTGTTGCTGGAATGGATGGTTAAGTCCTCTCAAATAATTTTGATGTCCTATCAGGTCCTCTTGAACAATTATGTTTCTTTGTGGAACAAAGAAAAGAAGTTAGTGAACATGATCCCCTATTAGATAGGCCATGCCTTGCAAATGATTATCCTAATTAGACTGACAGCTTCTTTTTCTGATAATTTCATTGTTGAAAGTTTTTTTTGACTGTTAGTGATGATTAACTATTATGCTATGGATTGTCCTTTTTATTATTTATTATTTATTATTTATTATTTTCTTTTTCATTTTTAAATTTAAAATTTGCAGAGGCACTCTTCCTTATGTTTCTTAATAACACCATCTCTGTAACTAGTTGACATGCTGATATCATTTATTCTCCTATCTCTGTATGTGTGGGCTTGTAATTTATATATTCTTTTCTCTGAATTTTTTTTTTGTGCACTCTTTAATTTACATTTGATTCTTTTGCATAAAAGCCTGGCTGTTCGAGTGAGTTTACTGGAATTGAGACAACAGAAGCCCAACTTATACAAATCAAGGTATATGTTTTTCTTGTTTTAAAATTTCATCCTACTTTTTTTACTCAGATATTTCCTCATTGCTTCATATAGGGAAACTTATATCTTATAAAATCTCCATCACCTGTGGGAATGTACTTAATTGACAGTGAGATCTTGATTTTTGAGCTGTTGATGTTAGGACTTAAGTTATTGATTGTCTTGTTGTAGTTTATGCAGCTATCGGATTATATCCTTTCTATTATGGTTAGAGGAATGTCTTTTTTGACCAACTTTAGTGGCAAAACTTTTTTTGACCTGTTTTCTTGGCTCTTGGAATGTGATGAAATTGCATTAGTTACTACTAAACTATGTCAATAGTTGTATTATTTCCTAATATGTTATTTACTGCAATATAGCATAAAACACTCATGGAAAAATATATGCAAAGTTTAAAATTATTGATGTCTGTGAATATATGAATAATTTGTTGTCAAGAAGGGAGAAGAAAAAGAATCCATGTATAATCTACTCATAGTCATCACATCAGAAGCAAATTACATATTCAAGGGTGTTTCTAGTAAGTGGCTTGGCTGTGTAGAATTTCTTTTATAAAATTTTTTATGTAGATTACATTGGTCTGGCTCAGCCCAACTCTACATGAATTCTTGGATCCCTTGGGTGTTATTCAAAAGTTATGTACTTGCGTGTTCTTTTTGTTTTGAGGTCTAGATTATCTATTTTTAGGATTTTTAGTGTTACAGGTATTTTGCATGATTCTCATGTTGGCCTAACTTTCATGGCTAAGAGACTGACATTTCTTCTTTGATGTAGATAACCAGTGCAGGGTTGTGGTCTCAGCATGGGTCTGATTCTAGTGTTAACAATGCTCCTAGCGTGGACACTGCAATCAGTAAGTTAGAAGTTCCAAATATGGATGAAGATGGATTGATGTTTTCAGCTGCAAAGTTTTGGTTGAATTGGATCGGTTCCAGTGCTAGGAAAGGCAAATTGGCGTTGAAGTTTTGGAGGAGTGATACAGAGCCAATTGAATACCAATCAGAGAGCTCTGGAAATAGTCAAAGCTCTAAGCCAATGGCTGATAATGCAGTCAGTAAAACTGATAAGGAGGACCCACGCAATAGTTTCCCTTTATCAGCGAAGGAGGCATTTAAATCAGCAATTGTTCGTTTTGGAAAAAAGTGGTATAGACGTCTATCTTTCATTGGGAGACATGTAATGCAAATCTTTGGAAACTTCCAGAAGCTGTGGGTGAGTAAATTTTCGTTCTTAATTCTTGATTGAGAATTTTCTTTAATCTTCTTTTAGTAGCCTCCTATCCCTGCTTTTAGTAAGCAAAGGCGGAGATGACTCTATTCAGATTCTGCCAATTATAAATATTGGCCACAATTTATCTTCATTAGCAGTGCACCACTTATTTTCTAGGAAGGAGAAAAAGAAAAGGTCTTTGATCTCTACAGCAGATTTTGGGAATGGGATTTCTATAAGCAAATTCATAAAAGTAGTGGGAGGTGTTATGCCTGAATAATATGTATACATACATGCACTGAATTTCTGACCAATTGGTTCCTCCTGCTGCATCAATGAAGTATGATCTGAAAAGTTTCAGTTCTGATTTGTCTCTATCTTTTTTTTTTTTGGGCCTAAATAGCTTCATTGAATTTTGATTTTATATTCTTTTAAGTTTCAATTGATGCTATGTTGCTCCTTAAAGTCTCTGTTTTTCTCTGTCTCTCTCTCTCTCCATCTTTCTGTCCTCGCACTTCTCTTATTTCATACAGCTGCAGTAAATTAATTTATTAGGATGGGATCCTTATTGGCTTATTCAATCATAAGTCTCTTATGATTTTCAATTTTAGGCTGAATTTGTTTTTTTCTATTGCAGAATATCACAGGGATACATTTATATCTTGATATTCCAAAATTCATGCATGTACTTTACTTGGACAGGATTAGCTCATTTGCTGGTAACCATCCTTTCTTTCCTTCTTAATGTTTATCATGTTGTTGCAACTTTTAGCTATTTGAGAAAAATTGTAAATCCTTAGGTTCCTTTATATACTCTCTTTCATAAATTATTTAAATTTTCACTTGGTTGAGAGTGAAATACAATAGTTCACAATAGGTGGCATGTAATTTTGTCCTTCAGTGAAATGCAATAGTTCTTAAGTAATTTTTATGTTTGCAATGGGTGACTGCAAGGTTTTGAACTTTATCTGTGACTTCTTTGTTCAAATGCATGGACTTAATCATAAATCTGATGTTAGCGACTGGCCTTCTGGTCTTCTTTTGGTTTGCTTTGGTGAAATTTCAAACTTTATTCCCATTGTTCTTCCAGATTATTTTTCCAATAATGATTTTTCTCATTGTGGCCTCTCTATAGGATGTGCTGGTTGATGAGACTTCTTCTGTGATGACAGAATCACATAAGCTGATGTGCTTTTAGGTTTTGTAGAAGCTAGTTATATTTTGCTTATACCCCATATATATGTGTGTGTGTATAAACTCCGTTTTGGTAAGTGTTACTTTCTGTATAAAGATCGAAATTTAATTTAGAAAGCTTCATAACTTAGTTTGGATGGATTACTGAGTAATACATAATATGCAATTAAATAGGCTTACTTTGGGATGCTGTACTTTGCAAATACATGGTGAACACCAATTTTGGTAGGGACCACTTATTTTTTCCATTTATATTTGACATCTAGCGGTTTCATTCCAAAGTGTTTGTAACATCAATCTTCAGCACCTCAATCCCAAATATAGCCATAATAGTGGGAGCTCTCAGTAAAATAATTATTCACCTCCTTTAAGCAAAAGTCACCAAAGTTGACTATTTGTCTTTTTGTTCTTTCTAAGATTTCCATTATTATGTGTTAACTGGTGAGGGAAATGGAGTGCAATACATTTATTCAGATCATAGTATGTGAGAGGCTGCTTGAAATTCTTTTCCATATCTCTCAATCTGGGATTTATGGATGTCTTTTTGGGCAATGCTTATCATATTTGGAGTCTGATAATGAATGCTATACCTAAAGCTTTCGAAAGATGTTGAATGGTGATAATGTCAAGTCAAAATTTTATTGTCTTTTTCAGCAGCCCTTTTGCTTTAGGTTTTCTTGATTTATTTAAAACTGAATTGTCTACCTGCAGTGCAGTGGCTTGAAAATAGAAGCAAAGCGTCTGAGCCTACTTATTTATACACCATGGAGAAGGTAACCGTTTTCCTTCATTAGACTGATATTTCTATTTTCAGTTGATTAACATTTCTTGCATTTAAGCCCAAGGGATGGGTGGAATGGTATGACTCTTGGTTTCTAACCTAGAGATCTGTGGTTCAAGTACCCATGGGACTCTGTGATATTATATCCATGAGTTTGTTGATTATTCAGTCTGACAGTAGTTCCCACTTCCCCACACCACCTGTTCAGATATTTTTGGGTTAATGAAAAAGTTTTCAAAATAAACTTTGTTGTGTTTGAAGTACCAATTTGTTGTAATAGCTTCTATCAAAGATTTTGCGAGGGTATTGAAGCTTGTTAATTCTTCTTCTTCTTCTTATTGTTATTATTCTTATTAATTTTTGAAGTGTTTGTTTTTTAGGGATATTTCTTGCTACCGGAGGCAGATAAAACTCGGCATAACATACGTACTGCCAATATTAGCATATCAGCTCGGCATCCCTGCTTTGGGAACAGGTTATATTTCCTAAACTTAAATAACCATATGAGATGCTTTGGTCTGTCTCCAAATTGACAAACATCTGCCTAGTTCCATTGTTTTATATTTTTTATTTAGATTGTAAATTTTTTTTTTCCCCGGAACAGATGTCTACCTTGAGATTTCAATGCTTATGTACTTTAAGTACCTATAGTTTGTTACATACAGCAAGGAATCTTAATTCCTAAATTAAGAAACTTTGGTGCATGCTTTTGCGCATAAATTGATAGTAAAGAACTCAATGATAGTATTCCCATTTTGATAGAGAGGAAGTTGAAGGAGAATTCTGTTATTGGATTCCCACTTACATCTGAAGAACATCCATTTGGTGATAACATGTTTCTTATTATTGATAAGGAATGTGAAAAACTATTAACAAGACAAACTAGGACAACATAGAACAAATGGCACCTAACTCAGGCCAAAGCAGCATAATTGAAAAAGAAGGAGTTGAGGGAGAATTCTGTTGTTGGATTTCCGCTTACATCCATAGAACATCCATTTAGTGATACTAAGAAACAAATTTTATTGATAAAGAATGCAAAAAACTATTACCAAGACAAACCAGGACAAGAGAGAACAAATAGCACCTAGAGAAGGAGTTGAAGGAGAATTCTGTTCTTGGTTTTCCACTTACATCTGAACAACATCCGTGTAGCGATAATAAGAAATAAATTTTATTGATAAGGAATGCCAAAAAGTATTAACAAGACAAACCAGGAAAAGAGAGAGCAAATAACACCTAATTCAGACCAAGGCAGCGTCCCAGATATAATGGATAAAGTGGGAGGCTTTTGGAGACTTTAACAACATATATTTGAATGTAGTTATTACTGCAACAGATGAGAATTTTGATTAACTTTATTCAAATGTGCCGTCTACTTGAAAATTGGTTGAGGTTCTCCTACTTTGTGAAGCTACTTGAATTTGAATCAATGTGCCTTAGTGTTGCTTATTTTTCTCATCCAAGCATTAGAATTTGTGTGGTAGAGCATCAAACCTCAAGTATTGGTGCCATTTTGATGAAGTCTTTAAAGTTATGCACCAAGTATTAATGGTTTTTCCCTGTACTCAGCCACATAGATCACGTTAGGTTCAGTGATCATAGCTCAATAATATCAAGGAATTGCTTCACGTTAGCTTTGGTCAATGTCAAATGAGCTTGCTTTTGATTGTGTGACCTTTGAATTAATGGGAATTAGTGGTTATAATTCAATATCTGCTTAAGTTTACTCTAGATACAAGGATGGCTATGCTTTATCTTGAAGTGAATATCCTGGTGATTCAATATCATGGACTCAAGTTTAATTAGTCCATTAAATCTCTGTCTTGTTGAGATCATTTATAATATCTGCTGCTATGTTGAAGTGAATTTTGTTGAAATTGTTTAGAAATTCAAATGTGGAAATGCTTGTCATAAGTTTCAAATTTTATTGCAATTTTGAGCTTCAATAGTTTGCATGTGCATATATATGCAAAATTGTGTTTTAAAAGAATATTTTCTTATTATAGGTGGCAACAACTTGTTATAAACAGATTTGTGGGATATGATACTATTTTGATGAATAGTTTGCTAACTTCTCCGGGTCAAGGTAATAACTATTTCTTTTGATGTACTACATATATATGAAATTTTTGAGTAATTCAATGATGTAAGCCAACCTTCCTCAAAAGAGAAGCTGTTTTTCTAATGATATCTTCGAGGGTTTAACCTTTATTGACAATTTTAACTGATTTGGAGCTCATTTAATGTTTCTCCGTATGTCAAACTGAGTTTCTTTACTGCATATGGTCTTTTCTTCATTTTCCATATAATAAAGTCTGAATGCCTCAAAATGTGTTTCAATCTCACTTGAATCCTTTTCTGTCTTAGAGAATTTTCAAATCTCCTTTTAACCATCCGTTTCTCCATTCGGATAATGTGCAAAGATAATGCCCTTCAACCATCAGTTTCTCCATTTGGATAATGCAAAGACAATGCTATTTAGTGACTCAGGCATTGTCTGACGTTAATGCTCGTCAAAAGCAAGATCCTTCATTACAGCAGATGCTAATAAAACAGCCTTTTTTGTTACTTTTTTCTCTAACCAGAACTGAGCAAGAGCCCTGGTTAAACCTGAAAAAACCTTTATGCACTGGCCATTTAACACAGCCCAAATCAAGCTTGCAGGAAAAACTCCTTAAACAGCTTCTTTCTGTAATTACAACCAGACTCCTGGATTCTTCATTTACCTCCTGTACGTTGATCTTTTGTCAAAACGTAAACTTCTTTGCCACATATTTGTACATAATAAAAGTTTCTAAAGTTAGCAAATATGTGGGTAATAAGATTTAAAATATATATGGTGTTAACAATATAAAGCATGCATGGAGTCAATGATAGTTTCTCTACTAGGTGATTTTGGGTTAGTCAACTTCCTTGTTTTGTATAATCAGTATTTCAAATTTCATTGCAGGTTATCTCTACAATTTTCAAACAAAGGAGTTTTACAATCTTAGCTATGCACAGGAGCCACCAGAAGGGCCTGCTAAGTTTGGAGGTTCGTTGATATTTTCCATATTTGATCTTTCATGGTTTCTTTTCGTATGATGAGGTTGCTTTATTAATGTATTTTATCTGGGACTTGTTTGGTTGTTGGTTTTGGGATCAACTTCTTTCCATGTTTGTCAGTGTTTTTGGAATGTGAATTCGTATGACATGGTGTCACAGGGCCAAGGGCATGATTCAGTGTTTACCATTATGTTGGGAGGCTGACAGTATATTATAAGTGTTAAGCACATATGCATAAATATTATGAGGATGAAAGATACCTGTCTTCGAGAAACGGATATAAGTGTTTGTTTTCTAATTCCCGGTACTTGTTTGCCCTACTTTTGAAATGGAAATCATGAGCATGCAAGAAGTGGAATTTGTGTTGACAATCCTATTGCTGCAATGAAGTAGGAACTCAACAGCGAGTTTAGTCTCCAGAAGTTAAAAAAGACAAATTTAATGTCTGCCAGTAATTTTATAATCTAGTAGCAGAGTTGCATTCACTCAAAAAGTATCGTATATGTTTCCACCTTGAACACAGTAACCAACCTGAGGCAACCATTCCCTTTGGTGAAGAAGAGGAAAAGAAAATGAAGAACCTTTAAATTGAGCATTGACATTGGCAGAGCATGTGCTTCTGTTTATTGGAAAATGTCATGGAAAAAAGAAACAGGAATTTTGCAGTGGAGAAAATTACTGTGTGGTTATATTTTGAAATCCTCGAGTACCAATATTTCAATGCTTGGTATGTTATATAGAACCAATTTAAGTTGATTGATTATGAATATGGGCATCTTATAAGCTTTTACCATTCTCAGCAATTGTTAATGTAGCAGGAGGTATATTTTTCATCTAATGTCTAAGGTGAATATAAATAGCGACCAGATGTATTACACATTTTGGCTTCTTTTGTTGCAGATTATCTGGTGACCAAATGTGGTGTGCTTATGATGTCACTGTTTGTGTTTTTCACAACCACGATGTCGGTGTCATTTACATTGAGAGAGACTCAGAGTCGCATGCTGAAGTTTACAGGTGTGGTTATTTTATTTTTCTAACTAGGCATTTATTGAGTGCAAGTACCACTCTGTATGCCTCCAGGTTTTGTTGTTCATTCCTTTGGTTCAATTGAATGAACAAATTTTTTGAGATGGTTGTTGATTTGTCACCTCAAGTCTTTTGCATTGCATGAGGCTTTCCATGATTGGTTAGGTTCTCATGCCTAGAGTTATCTTATCCACTAGCCTCTTGAGGGTTTTTCTCTTACACTCGAGTGAGGTGGCATCATTCTTGCGATGTCAAACAACTACACTCGAGTCCTGTACTTTCTTCCCCAAATACGATATAATTGGTGTCCAATTGTCATACTACTGCAGTGCAGCTTCAACACCATGCTCGGCATAGACTTCCAACATTTCAGTTGATCTTTGTTCATGTGATTGAATCACTTGTCTTTGTACCGGTAGGCATTCGTCTTTCTCTTCATGATTCTCTATTGGTGTGATAAATATTCTGCAATAGTTTTAAGATTTTTTTGGTCATTTTCTTCCATTTATTGATGTTTTACCCAATTTTTGTGCCATTGTCATCTTTGTCACAGTGACTAAGACCTGTATGTTGGATTCTGCAGATAATGATTGGTATCCTCTTCTTCCTGTTCGAGTTTTATGATGATCAGCTGTTGGCTTTCATGGTTTTAATTCTTGTCTGGTTGTGTGAGCTATTTACACTGATCAGGTTGCTTTCTCTCTCTCTTAACCGTGTAACTGAAGGACACAGTAAACAGAGCACATGCTCATGTGTGCTGTCTTTCGTTGACATATCAGTAGCTATCAATTAGGATAAGTTAACTTTTGTCTTTAAAAGTATGTGGTCTCGCACACTTGTCTTCCAATCATTTGCTTTGATGTGATATTGTGCTGTTTTTGGTTTAAGCCGTTTCCATCGCCAGGGAGAGTCATAGATGGATTTCTCTTGTTAGGCCTTGCTTATTGGTTTGTTTAACTAATAATAAAAGATTACTCTTAATTTGGATTTCCTTCTAATATGGTTCTTTTGGTGTCTAAGAAGCAGCGTGCGCACACCAATATCGATGAAGTTCTTCCCTCGCTTCTTTTTGCTCTATTTTCTGGTTTTTCACATCTATTTCTTCTCCTATGCTTATGGTATGGCCCTGTCACTCTTTTCACTCAATTTAATTATAGCTGGAACTATTACTTATGGCGAATGATATAAATTTTTTTTAATTTTTCAGGATTTTCATATTTGGCACTTGGTACGGCTGCTGCATTTATGCAACACCTCATTCTCTACTTCTGGAACCACTTTGAGGTAATTAGTCTCTAATACCTTTTCGTGTCTCAAAACTGATCATTCTTCATTTTTATTTACTTTGGCACTTTGCAAAATTACAATGTACTTATGATTGCATAATCTGATCACTCATCTTCAAGTTGAAATTTTTTCTGTCATGAATGCGTCACCATAGCTTATTGTGATTGTCTTTTGTTTGTGAAGATTGCTTCTCCATTTTACTTGTACGTTTTTGAATCTGAATTTGATCTTTTTATTTCTATCCTAATCTCATTTTTTTTCACTTTCAATTATATATATGCTTTTCAATTTGAATTTGATCTTTTTAATTTCTATACTAATCTCATTCCAGGTACCAGCACTTCAAAGATTCATCCAAAACAGGCGCTCTCAGTTTCAGCAACATCCGGACTTTCACATTACCTCATCTACCATTCTTGCATCGACATTACACATCACAAGATTGAACACAAGAAACCCAGGACCACCTAATGCCGACATGCTCTCTGGGCCAGGCTCGAGACCCGGATCCAACCAAGCAATGCTAGCAAATAGACAAGACGCTTCTGAACCAGAACGATCTGAAAATGACAATCCAGACGGAGCTGCTAATCCTATGGAGGTTCCAGGACAACCAGACCTTCGGCAAGCTGAAACAGGTCCCAACCCTGGGAACATGAATTCATTTAGTTCACTATTGTTGTGGATCCTTGGAGGGGCTTCTTCTGAAGGCCTGAACTCATTTCTTTCCATGTTTAGAGATGTAAGAGATCAAAGACAAGTTTACGCGGATTCTACACGACAGGAAAATCGCAGAACTACTGTACAATAGGTGACTTTGAATTACAGTTAGTTAACAGTTGTGTTCATGTATCTGTTGTAAAATTCTACACACACACGTATATATATATATGGCTTCTGTACAGAAATGATATGTCATATATATTACAGGTCAACCCTTTTTGTTGGCAAATAACACAAGTACTTGTAATATTGGAATTATTTTGCTTTTGCTTCGAATACTTTTCCTATATCTCAATTTCTGTGTTGGGTTTCTTTTTTGTTTTAAGTTTCTTTTGATTGTTATCGTTTAATAAAGAAAGCTAAATTTAATTAGCTTTTATTTTGTTTGCTAGTTTAATATAATCAATTAATTTATAAATTATTTTGAAAAGAAATCTATAATTAATACTTCTTGTCATAGGAAAATGAATTAACAAATTTTCTTCTTTTTTTTTTTGGGAACAGAATTTTCATACAATTTTAACTTCTTATCAAAGGAATTTATTCAATATTTGATTTCTAATAAGTTAAATATATACTGCTACTAAAATAAGAAAAACTTAATTGACAAATAAACTTATTTTAATGATGAGAAAAAAGGGAAATACGAGTTTAACAAGGAATAAAATCAAGAAAGATTATAGTTCCTAACATATTACAATCTTAATACTATAAATTAGTAGTAAGACAAAATTACAAGTTCATTCACAATTAAACTACTTAAGTTACTTCTTATTATATAGATCATAAGCTGCATTCCTGTTCTTGCTTGCTGATCACGATTAAATATGTATATATGTTTAATCAATTTCCATCGACAACAAATTGATTAAACTTACGTACATTTTAAAAAATTTGACATTGTGGAAAAAAAAAACCATTTAATATATACTTGATTATCTCTTATTATAGAAATACCCATCCTATCTTAATTATTTGTGTTACTGTACTTAGATTCTAATTTGTGATCGAAGATGTTAAATTAAATTATACGATGAGACTGTGATATCATTACATACAAAGTTCCATAGCCAGTAAACAAACAGGCTTCATACAATATTAACTATATAAAAATATACATATATATATATATATATTATTTTAGTACAAGTGAATTTTTTTCCATTTTAACAAAATAAATTTGATTCCATGAGGTGAAATTCAATTTGAATTTTCAAGTGTTTTATGATTTTTACTTTTTAAAAATTAAATTTCAATTTTGTCCATTTAAAATTTTAAGCTCTCTTTGTTAATCATCAAGAATAGATAAATTCTTAAATTAAATCAACCGATTTCTTCCATTTGAAATTTAATTTCAGAGTTATAATTAGAAAAAAAAAAAAGAGTCTAAACAATTAACAATCGTATTTCTATTTTCTTAAAAAATTTGTTAAAATATCTCCATCAAGAAATCGATAATTACAAGAATTACATCACAAATTCTTTCTAATTAAAAGTATTGTCGTTATCTTGCTTTAAAATAAAAGGAGCCCATAAAACTTGTGTAGCTTAATTTCCAGCCGAAAGAAAGAAAAATGAGTCAATAAGACCCCCACTTGTTTTATCACCAATTGCTTTTAAAAAGAAATCAATGCAATTGGGCTTAAAAAGGAATCAAAGTCTCTGCCAACATGTGAATGGAAAATTTGTAACCTTAAAGACTGACTAAGACGACTTTTCAGGCAGCAGGAGAAGAAGAAATCTGGACAAAATATGGTGCCATAAATGAAGTGTTAACGACACTTCAACTACATAAACTTCGACTCATTATTATGTATTCAATATTGGGGCGGATTCAGCCATCAGGCCAGTGGCCTGATGGATCCCAACCCTTTGCTTGGGGGTATAGATTTCCCACTTGCGTAGGTATTTTATAAAATAGATTTCCCACTTGCGTAGGTATTTTATAAAAAATACTGTAGCAAATAATATTATAACTACTCATAAAAATTTAACCCAATATTGTATTAAGTATTGTATCATACTATAAATAGCCCAAAAAATCAACCCAAATACTATAGTAAGCGTCTGTAACAACGTCCAAAAATTAGAGTTGGATACTGTAGTTTATTGTAGTTAGAACTATAGTTTAATATAGGTTGATTAAAATGGGGTCAAATGGGATAAAGTTGGGAACGGGTTGAGTGGGTTAAAAACGGGGACGGGTTGACTTCAGCTTGTTTTATTGAAAACTAGGGAGGGGCGAGTTTGCAAATCTACCCCAAATGGGATAGGTTTGGGAATGGCAAAACCCGCCTCAAACTTGACATCTTCCCATCCCCATTGAGATATATAGATGGTTAATCTAGTGACATTGATGATTGGCAACAGAAAGGTAGAGTTCAGTATTTTTAGAGATAAAAAACCTACCCTCAGTTCAATAAATTTTGATTTATTTAAAAGCGGAGAGAAATTTCATGTTTGGTTTGATTTTGCAACAAAACCAAAATAAACCGAAATGAGTTCAATTTGTTCGTGTTATTGTACTTTGATTATGATTTGTTATTGAAGATCTTAAACTAAATTAAATACAATAATGTGAGATGTCGTTACATACAAAGTTTTGTAGTTAGTCAACAAAGAGGCTTCATGCAATATTAACTAAATATTTTTTTTTTAATTTTAGTATAAGTGAATACTTTTTTTTTTCATTTTAACAAAAAAAAATTTGCTTCAATCAAGTGAAAATCAATTTGAATTTTCAAGTCATTTTATGATTTTTATTTTTTAAAATTAAATTACAATTTTGTCCACTAAAATTTTAAGCTCTCTTTATTAATCATCAAGAATAGATAAATTCTTAAATTAAATCCATTGATTTCTTCCATTTAAAACTTAATTTCATAGTTATTATCAAAAAAAAAAAGAACTTATTTCATAGTTATAATTAGAAAAGGAAAATTTAAGCAATTAATAGTTTTATTGGTATTTTCTTAAAAGATTTGTTAAAGTATCTCCATCAAGAAATTGACCATAATTACAAGAATTACATCACAAGTTTCTTCTAGTTAAAAGTAATTGTCATAATTCTGCTTCAACTAATTTGTCGCAGAAAATATCATTTAGAAAGTTAAAATAAACGTATGGAGCTTAATTTCCACCTAAAAGAAAAAAGAAATAGTCAACAAGACTTCATTTCTTTTATCTCCAGTTTCTTTTAAAAAGAAATCAATTTAATTGGCTTAAAAAAAAATCAAAATTGTTTCTAGAGACTTTTCTTCTCTTTAGATAATTCTAGCTTATTATAATTGTTTTAGTTTATTGCAAGGGAAATTAACAACTGTCGCGGACTCTGCCTTATATACGATATGATCGAAGTTAAGTCAAGAAACTATAAAAATCATTATCTCTATATATTATATGTATAATGAATAATAATCTTTAATTTCTTAGTTCTCCCAGCGCATAATCTGCCTCTTACTGCTCACTTGAGAATTACAAATTAACTTGGCCAATGGAAGACTTTTCCATACGCGACCTAATTAATTTGGCCCGGACAAAAGAAAATTCCTTCCACTCGTATGTTTGGAAAATAACTGACAATACCCCATGTTTACCTAAAAAATAAAAAATACTCCTCGTATAAAAAGTTAATAAAAAATGTCGAATTTTCTTTTTCGAACAAAAATATTCTTATACTCAAAAATATTCTATGGTTATATCGAGAATTGATAGAGGTTCAAGTGGTCACTGACGGGGTCATGTGCAAGTTTTTTCCTTGATAATTATAAGATCTGTGAGAAGGTGGTACAAGAAAAGGAAGTGGCGAAGCGTTAACTCTTTCTTTCACCTCTATATCAAGTTTGTGAATCACTTCCGTAGTGCCAGGAAGCTAGAAAGAAATCTTGATACTTCTGTGATGTGAAAAAAAGGAGAGAAAGAAACCAATGAAGCATTCATAACACGTTTTCACCATACCATTATACAGTTAGGAGTGTACGATAACCTAGCTAACACCCTAAAAGCATTGGTGCGCAACACAAGAATAAAAAGACTCTGGTGATCATTTAGAGATTTTCTGCCTATGACCTATACCGAGGCGTACTAGCGAGCGTTGAACTTCATTGAGATTAATGCTTATGAAACGGAGAAGTTATTAGTGGAACGTGCCGAGAGTAAGCTGAGAAGAGAAAGAGAGAGTCTCCCCAAGCGCCATGACAATGGCGGAAGAAAAAGAAATGATCGTTTCGATAAGCCTCTAATGCTAATGTTATAACCAGGATCTCACCTCCCTTTCATGACAACTAGCTACCATGGCAACAGCTTTACGCTCTAAGGCGTTGAAAGTCGTAGGTGGTGATGCAGATTCCTAAGGGATCACCACAATGGGAAGAGCTGTGACAAGAAAAGCCATGCAGGGATGAATCACGGAGGGTGGAGTTACGTAACCTCAGGAAATTACTATCTAAGTATGAATCTTATACAATATTGAATACCACTAGAGAGCAAATCTTCATCGAAATAAGGAACGCAGGGTTACTTATAAAGCCGCAGCCACTAGATAGTAGCATGTCCAGATTTCTATCAAGATTGGGGTCAGAACACCTCAGAATGCTTCGAATTGCGAGAATAGATAGAAGACCTGGTAGCAATGGTTATTTAGATAGGTACCTTGCGACACTTCAAGAGGACTGTTGCGGTAAAAGGATCGCGGATACTGTGGAGGCAGTACCAAAATTATGACCTAGTGAACCAAGTTGCTGCATAAAGAATTACAAAATCTGCCAATAACGCAATGACACATAGGTGGAATTGCTGCGGTAGCCAATGGCTAGGTGACGCGTGGAGCGGAAGGTAGTGGAAGGCTCGTGGGAGTGATGCCAATGCACCAAAGTGGCATCTGCATACCCCTGTTGCATATACAGTGGTCAGGTGTGGGGAATTTTTGGAGGGTAACTTATCTTTTTCCTCACCTATGTATATTGTATTTGTTGACTGGAATTTATGCTACGTGGCGTATATGTGATAGTAGGAGGAATTTCGACATAAACAAATACCTTGTTTTTCTCATGTCCTATAATATTGAATAATCCATTTTCTTGACTAATAATTCAACCCAACCAAAAGATTATGCAAAATTTCCAACTCCATAATATCTAGCTAGAACTTCCACCCAACTTCTATATTAACCCCTGCCTATTTGCTTTCAGAAACACACCACAGCTTTGTTAACAATATATCATAGCTAGCCTTGTTGATTTTATATTCATCTTGTTCAAAATGAAGTTCTTCAAAGCTCTCTCCATTTCTTCTTTCCTTCTTGTCACTCTTTCCTTCACCCTTGGCTCATGCAGCTAAATTCGATATTACAAACAAATGTTCATTCACTGTTTGGGCTGCAGCTGTCCCTGGCGGAGGCCGGCAACTTGAAAATGGTCAAACATGGACCATCACTGCCGAACCAGGTACAACGGCAGCTCGCATTTGGGCTCGTACCAACTGCAACTTTGATGCTTCCGGCAGAGGCAAGTGTGAGACCGGTGACTGTAATGGACTACTCGAATGCCAAGGCTACGGTGCACCGCCTAACACACTGGCTGAATACGCGTTAAAGCAATTCAATGACTTGGATTTTATTGATATGTCGAATATTGATGGATTCAATGTCCCCATGGAATTTAGCTCGGTTTCTCCAGGATGCAACCGCGTGATCAAATGCACAGCTAATATTATTGGTGAGTGCCCCAATGAGTTGAAGGTTCCAGGAGGATGTAACGGTCCCTGCCCCGTTTTCAAGACGGACGAATACTGCTGCAATTCTGGCAACTGTGGACCGACAGTTTTCTCAAAGTTTTTCAAGGACAGGTGCCCTGATGTCTACAGTTATCCCAAGGATGATCAAACCAGCGTATTTACTTGCCCTTCCGGGACCGACTATAAGGTTGTATTCTGCCCTTGAAACCTTAATTTTCAAGGAACGAAATGAAAGCAGTAGATTATATATATGGAATAAGGCCTGACTTGAAGGTCTCTCTAATATTTAAGCACATATAATGATAACGCACGTATGTATGAGAGCTATTTTGTATATCTGTTCTTGAAACAGATGTATTATAAATAGTGAATAAATAAAATTTTATCGGCTTTTTCACTTGCTGTGTTCATTTCGTCTGCTTGGACTGTTTTTAAATTTAATTTACTAGGGCTGTGTCCTTTGTTGGTTTATCTCTAGTACTTTGATGCATCACATACAACATATAATTCTTAATCATTTTCGTGGTTGACAATGAATCGGCCATGATATGGAAATACTATACATTAATTAATGTACCCTGGGACCACGATGGCCGACTGCATAGCTCGTAACTAAATTTTGGAAAGAACTTTTTCTAATACGAGTTTTTGTCCCAGTAAATAGATCCACGATTGATTATTTATAAAATTAAATATAACAAATGAATAAATTTTTATTATTATATATATATCATTAGGAAAAAAAAAAACCCAGTAATTTTTTAAATTCATTAACTGTAATAAAATAATATAATAATTAAATAGTATCTAAACATTTATAATTAACACATGATTGAAAATAAATAGCCACATATTTGTAAAATTTATAAATACACATGTTTTATATGTACGAACACACGTAATACTACATTAATTAGTTATTGCTGCAACCTTTTAATTAGTTATTTATAAAATTAATTTATATATTATTATTTAAAAATAAAAATATTGAAAATCTTAAAAATTATCTAAAAATTAATTTATAATTATTATCATAATAATCATTCTAGTTTGTATATTCAACTTTATGTCATGTAATCTTTATTTTTGTTTATAAATTTAATAGAATTTATTGTAACTATATCTAATGATGTTTTTGTCCTCATTTTTATTATGTATAAAAAATATTTGTCTTACATTTTTAGTCTCCATATTAATTTATTAACTTATAATTTATTTTATATTTCACGTTTATTGTTTATACAAATACTCATATTTATTGATAATTTATAATTATAATTGTACGATAATTAATTGTTAATATAACTATTTACAATTCTTAATTTTTATATTGGAAACTAAAAAAAAAAAAAAAGGATAATGGGTACAAGTGATCAATTTCTTCAATTTATAGAATAAATTAAATTGTATTTAAAAAAAAATGGGTAGGCAATTAAGATTTTTATTTAGAAAACATAGCTAGCTTTTAAATATAGTATCTTTGTCCGTAAAAGATATACTTCATCTACTATTTCTTAATTCTAACCAGACAACTGAATACTTTTTCTTTTTCCTTTCCTAATTTCTTTCCACTTTTCAAATTAAACATGGCGTCAGTACCTTCATCGATGCCTTTGCAAAATTTGAAAACTTTGAAAGTATCAAAGTGTTATCAGTTGAAGAATTTGGAGACACTTTCAATAGTTGACAGTCTAATAGAACTTCAAAGTGTAAAGATAACTTCTAGCAAAATGATGGGAAAAAAAGCACATACAATAGGCTGGAAAAGAAGTGATGAAGGATTGTAGTTGTGTTATAAAACTTAACTGTTTTCTCTAACGGAAGTAATGTTAGGAGGGTGATGAGTTATTAGTCAAGTTTATGGAGATATTTGGATATTAGGTCTAAAAGGAAGGGTTATTGGGCATTCTTCCAACAAAAATTGGTTGAAGAAATTGTATGTATATCTCACTTATATATTTATAGAATATGTAAGGTTATAGGGTTATGAATAAGAAAACCGAACGAACTCATCGTAAAACAAAATAATTACTTTAAATTATGGATGCTGTTGCATATATACATATAGAAGAAGTATCATTGACCCATTAATTTTATATATTTTTTTACATCATTTTTAAATTATTAAATTTAGACATTTTTTAGTATTGAAACTACACCATACATATATAATAATTATAGTATATTAATTATATATGTTATATTTAATGTCAACCATTTAGAAATATTCAGACTTAACGATTTGCAAACAATTTTAAAAAATAAGTTAAATGGTTATTGATCCATTCTCTTATATTTTGTTTCTAAAATTTTTCAGAATAAAAATCTAAAACTTTTCAAAATAAAAAATGAAACAAACTTTTTTAGGTCAAACATTTTAGTTCATAATATGCAAGGTTGACGAATGGCTTGGGGATGTCCATTCCCATACTCATCCCCCTTTTAGTCGGACATCCCCAGCCCATCATCATTTTGGTGAAAATAGAAACGGGCTAGGGTTATCTCTGTCTCCAAAAAATCTCGACCCATCATCAAGGCCCTTTAGTTCCATTTGACTTTTTTTAACAGAAAAAATATTTATATTTACAAATTTTAGACCCATTCGTTTGTAGGTTAGTTTAAAACAACAATTTATTATTGTACTAAATTTAACATAGATCTTAATATTAAATTTATTGACTGACATATATATTTAAAATATTTAACAAAAAATAGCTCCTACATTTATCAATTTTTTAATTTATCGTTAACATTAGTTATTATTTTCAATTTTCAATTTTTCATCAAATCTTGTAACACAAACCAAATTTTTTTTTATATTTTTTCAGTAATAATAACAATAATACAATAATAAAACAAATTAACTTTTTTATACGTAAAATTACCAATGGACATATCATCAAAGTAATAGAATAAAATAAATTCTTGATTTATTTCATAAAATAATTGATGAAAATAAAGTAATTAACAATAATCATCAATTTTATAGAAATAATTTATATGAATTATTACAACTGGCAATAATTTTATTGGAATAAAATTTCAAATAAATTTGATTGATATATTTACTTCAAATTTTTATTGAACTATATAAATAGAAAAATAGATAGTATGATTGTTTTTGAATTACTTTAGTTTAAATATTAGTGTTAGTTTAAAATAAATAAGTGTATTAAGAAGTTAATCCGTAATATAATTGACAAAAGGTTAGAACAAAATTGTTAAATCAATCTTAAAATTTTATAAAAAAATATTTTGTTTGATAAATAAGAAAATAAAATATGAAAAAGAATATTTGAGAGTTTTGTTGTTTTCGTTAATTTTATATTACTACATCAAAAAAATTAATTCATTGATTACAAATTAACTTTTTTGTTTTATATTAATCAATTATTTTTATTTTATAAGAAATTATTATTCTAATTATTTAAAATTATTCAATTTTTTAGGTGCTAATCGTTTCAGCAAGTTTCTTTTCTAAGAAAACAAACCTAAAAAATTTTTCAAATTGATTAAATTGAAAAACTGTATAATTTTAGGAAGGACTTAATTTTCCACCTAAAAAAAAAAAAGAGAGTCAATATGACCTAATTGTTTTTTAAAAAGAAATCAATTTAATTAGGTTTTAAAAAATTCAATTCTTCAACGTTGTCGGCTACCTTGGGTCGTGGTTGTCTGCCGTCAATTTTCATCCTTTTAACCAACCATCAGCGTCCTCAAGATTCTTGGTAAATATTCTATACAATAATACTATTATTATTACTATTTGACAAACAATGCATCAAAATTTTAAACTTGAATTTTAAGATACTAAAAATTTATTTTTATATTTACAATAAATGACTTCTCAGACGATGATACTAATAATACTAATAATACTATTGTGTAAAGCATGCAACGAAAATTTTGTTTATATCCATAACAATTCAAATGGTAATTGATACACGACAACAATAAATGACTGTCAACAGTAATCAGTGGCGGCCATCAACAACTTGGAGGTTAAATATAAGAGATTTTAAAATTATTGTTATTATTAAAAAATGAAATTAAAAATTATAGAGACCATATTTAACTCATGGTGGGAGAACGTGGGTCACGTCTAGTGATAACAGATTGTATAATTTTTTTATTTTGTATCTTGTAAAATGCGGCGAAAAGAAATTTGTTACCCTTAAGGACAGAAAATGACGACTTTTCAGAGAAATCTACCAACAAAATGGAAACAGGAAAACTGGTAGTGCAATCAAATAAATAAATATCTTGACTATCAAATGGGCAAGAATGAATAAAAATATAGGACTCTTCTATTGGGCTTGCTAGCTTCAAAGGAGAAGAAGGCCGGACGTCTTTTGGTGTTTCTTTCTCGCTTCTCAATAGTGAGCGAAGGTGGTTTGAATGTAACCTAGGTTATTAGGATCTTGAAGTTTATCTCTGTTGCAATTTTAGCAAGCTGGTGATTCCATGGAAGCTGACGAGATTGCAAAGTTGTGCAAATCCCTTTATTTAACTGATGAGGATGGCAAAGTGTTAACTCTGGGTGGATCAGTAAAGGAAAAGGGACGACAAATCACAACAAGCTGTCTGGTGGGTAAGGTTCTATTTTCAAAGTCCGTGAATAGAGAGGCATTTAAATGGGTGATGCAACAAGCATGAAAGCCGGCTCAGGTGCTATCCATTGAGAGCTTGGGTGGTAACAAGTTTATTTTTCACTTTGAGTCGGATATTGATCGTCGAAGAATCCTTAATAGTAGGCCGTGGTGTTTTGATAATGCTTTGATTTTGTTAAAAGAACCATCTGGTATTGGAGACATATCAAAGATAGAGTTCACTCAGGCATCGTTTTGGGTCCAAATTCTCAATTTACCTACTTTTTGTATGAACAAAGAAGTGGGGATTCAGTTAGGGCAAATGATTGGCTAGGTAAAGGAGATAAAGACGAGCCCTTCTGGAGTTTATTTTGGGAAATTTTTGAGAATGCGAATCACCTTGGATATTTCCAAGCCTTTTAAAAGAGGTTTAAGGGTAGTTAGAAGGAGAGGAGGATCTTTCAACATTGCCCATTCTTTACGAGAGACTGTCTACTTTTTGCTTTC
>CM040444.1:1341397-1470704 GCA_022749755.1 Azadirachta indica
CTAAAGTTAGGGCTGCTTTGGAATACATTTATCTTTTCGTTGCGATCACTTTGTTCAGTGTTCTCGTTGTTATGCACGCCAATTATGTTCAGCAGGTAAATTTTTTCTTTAATTTTTTGGATATTTTTTAAGCCGATGACGAAATTAGTAAGAAAATTGTAATTCTGCTTATAATCTACTGTATGAATTGTTTTAGGTTTAGATTTTGTTGCTTTTTTAATTGAGGCAAAATGGAAATCAGTATTGGAAGTGATTTTTGGAGAAGAACTTGATGGGTGCTTTTCCACGAAGTGCTTTTGTCATAAGCACTCTCCAAAGGCAGCCTTAGCTTATGTTAAATTGCGTTGCTATAAACCTTTTTTACTCTAAATTTCAATTCGTTCAGGATGTCGAATTATCTACGAGTTGGCAGAGTGTATGCTTTATTTTTATTTTAACTTAAATGAGTACTAGAATGCTATCTTTAGTAATTATTATTTACTGCTGATAATTATATAGCCTTTTCTTTATTTGGTGAATCTCAGAAACTGAGTATTTTCTCAATGTTTAACCTGCCAAGGCAAACGATGATTCGCTGGTGGTTTTAGTGATGTTCACCAGTGACTTAGTTATAATTTAGAGATAAGCATAGTAGCAACATGGTGAACACGATTACTCTGTGTATTTGTGAAGGAAAACATTATGCGAAAGATATCTTTTCACTTTTATGCTTCATTTCTTGTAAAACTTCTCAGGGGTATGGCTCTATTTTCAAAATATTTGTTTTCTCCTGAGGGGAAGTTAAGGGTGTGATGTACCTTTACACCAAGCAGGGGAGGAGTTCGAAGAGTGGGCGGTTTACACCTTCCAAAATATGCAAAAAGCTTTTCCAACCCACTCTTAAGGTTTAGCCGTTTAACCTCATGTATTTCAGTAATTGGAACTGGCTAATGTTACAGTGTTGCTGGAATGGATGGTTAAGTCCTCTCAAATAATTTTGATGTCCTATCAGGTCCTCTTGAACAATTATGTTTCTTTGTGGAACAAAGAAAAGAAGTTAGTGAACATGATCCCCTATTAGATAGGCCATGCCTTGCAAATGATTATGCCTAATTAGACTGACAGCTTCTTTTTCTGATAATTTCATTGTTGAAAGTTTTTTTTGACTGTTAGTGATGATTAACTATTATGCTATGGATTGTCCTTTTTATTATTTATTATTTATTATTTATTATTTTCTTTTTCATTTTTAAATTTAAAATTTGCAGAGGCACTCTTCCTTATGTTTCTTAATAACACCATCTCTGTAACTAGTTGACATGCTGATATCATTTATTCTCCTATCTCTGTATGTGTGGGCTTGTAATTTATATATTCTTTTCTCTGAATTTTTTTTTGTGCACTCTTTAATTTACATTTGATTCTTTTGCATAAAAGCCTGGCTGTTCGAGTGAGTTTACTGGAATTGAGACAACAGAAGCCCAACTTATACAAATCAAGGTATATGTTTTTCTTGTTTTAAAATTTCATCCTACTTTTTTTACTCAGATATTTCCTCATTGCTTCATATAGGGAAACTTATATCTTATAAAATCTCCATCACCTGTGGGAATGTACTTAATTGACAGTGAGATCTTGATTTTTGAGCTGTTGATGTTAGGACTTAAGTTATTGATTGTCTTGTTGTAGTTTATGCAGCTATCGGATTATATCCTTTCTATTATGGTTAGAGGAATGTCTTTTTTGACCAACTTTAGTGGCAAAACTTTTTTTGACCTGTTTTCTTGGCTCTTGGAATGTGATGAAATTGCATTAGTTACTACTAAACTATGTCAATAGTTGTATTATTTCCTAATATGTTATTTACTGCAATATAGCATAAAACACTCATGGAAAAATATATGCAAAGTTTAAAATTATTGATGTCTGTGAATATATGAATAATTTGTTGTCAAGAAGGGAGAAGAAAAAGAATCCATGTATAATCTACTCATAGTCATCACATCAGAAGCAAATTACATATTCAAGGGTGTTTCTAGTAAGTGGCTTGGCTGTGTAGAATTTCTTTTATAAAATTTTTTATGTAGATTACATTGGTCTGGCTCAGCCCAACTCTACATGAATTCTTGGATCCCTTGGGTGTTATTCAAAAGTTATGTACTTGCGTGTTCTTTTTGTTTTGAGGTCTAGATTATCTATTTTTAGGATTTTTAGTGTTACAGGTATTTTGCATGATTCTCATGTTGGCCTAACTTTCATGGCTAAGAGACTGACATTTCTTCTTTGATGTAGATAACCAGTGCAGGGTTGTGGTCTCAGCATGGGTCTGATTCTAGTGTTAACAATGCTCCTAGCGTGGACACTGCAATCAGTAAGTTAGAAGTTCCAAATATGGATGAAGATGGATTGATGTTTTCAGCTGCAAAGTTTTGGTTGAATTGGATCGGTTCCAGTGCTAGGAAAGGCAAATTGGCGTTGAAGTTTTGGAGGAGTGATACAGAGCCAATTGAATACCAATCAGAGAGCTCTGGAAATAGTCAAAGCTCTAAGCCAATGGCTGATAATGCAGTCAGTAAAACTGATAAGGAGGACCCACGCAATAGTTTCCCTTTATCAGCGAAGGAGGCATTTAAATCAGCAATTGTTCGTTTTGGAAAAAAGTGGTATAGACGTCTATCTTTCATTGGGAGACATGTAATGCAAATCTTTGGAAACTTCCAGAAGCTGTGGGTGAGTAAATTTTCGTTCTTAATTCTTGATTGAGAATTTTCTTTAATCTTCTTTTAGTAGCCTCCTATCCCTGCTTTTAGTAAGCAAAGGCGGAGATGACTCTATTCAGATTCTGCCAATTATAAATATTGGCCACAATTTATCTTCATTAGCAGTGCACCACTTATTTTCTAGGAAGGAGAAAAAGAAAAGGTCTTTGATCTCTACAGCAGATTTTGGGAATGGGATTTCTATAAGCAAATTCATAAAAGTAGTGGGAGGTGTTATGCCTGAATAATATGTATACATACATGCACTGAATTTCTGACCAATTGGTTCCTCCTGCTGCATCAATGAAGTATGATCTGAAAAGTTTCAGTTCTGATTTGTCTCTATCTTTTTTTTTTTTTTGGCCTAAATAGCTTCATTGAATTTTGATTTTATATTCTTTTAAGTTTCAATTGATGCTATGTTGCTCCTTAAAGTCTCTGTTTTTCTCTGTCTCTCTCTCTCTCTCCATCTTTCTGTCCTCGCACTTCTCTTATTTCATACAGCTGCAGTAAATTAATTTATTAGGATGGGATCCTTATTGGCTTATTCAATCATAAGTCTCTTATGATTTTCAATTTTAGGCTGAATTTGTTTTTTTCTATTGCAGAATATCACAGGGATACATTTATATCTTGATATTCCAAAATTCATGCATGTACTTTACTTGGACAGGATTAGCTCATTTGCTGGTAACCATCCTTTCTTTCCTTCTTAATGTTTATCATGTTGTTGCAACTTTTAGCTATTTGAGAAAAATTGTAAATCCTTAGGTTCCTTTATATATACTCTCTTTCATAAATTATTTAAATTTTCACTTGGTTGAGAGTGAAATACAATAGTTCACAATAGGTGGCATGTAATTTTGTCCTTCAGTGAAATGCAATAGTTCTTAAGTAATTTTTATGTTTGCAATGGGTGACTGCAAGGTTTTGAACTTTATCTGTGACTTCTTTGTTCAAATGCATGGACTTAATCATAAATCTGATGTTAGCGACTGGCCTTCTGGTCTTCTTTTGGTTTGCTTTGGTGAAATTTCAAACTTTATTCCCATTGTTCTTCCAGATTATTTTTCCAATAATGATTTTTCTCATTGTGGCCTCTCTATAGGATGTGCTGGTTGATGAGACTTCTTCTGTGATGACAGAATCACATAAGCTGATGTGCTTTTAGGTTTTGTAGAAGCTAGTTATATTTTGCTTATACCCCATATATATGTGTGTGTGTATAAACTCCGTTTTGGTAAGTGTTACTTTCTGTATAAAGATCGAAATTTAATTTAGAAAGCTTCATAACTTAGTTTGGATGGATTACTGAGTAATACATAATATGCAATTAAATAGGCTTACTTTGGGATGCTGTACTTTGCAAATACATGGTGAACACCAATTTTGGTAGGGACCACTTATTTTTTCCATTTATATTTGACATCTAGCGGTTTCATTCCAAAGTGTTTGTAACATCAATCTTCAGCACCTCAATCCCAAATATAGCCATAATAGTGGGAGCTCTCAGTAAAATAATTATTCACCTCCTTTAAGCAAAAGTCACCAAAGTTGACTATTTGTCTTTTTGTTCTTTCTAAGATTTCCATTATTATGTGTTAACTGGTGAGGGAAATGGAGTGCAATACATTTATTCAGATCATAGTATGTGAGAGGCTGCTTGAAATTCTTTTCCATATCTCTCAATCTGGGATTTATGGATGTCTTTTTGGGCAATGCTTATCATATTTGGAGTCTGATAATGAATGCTATACCTAAAGCTTTCGAAAGATGTTGAATGGTGATAATGTCAAGTCAAAATTTTATTGTCTTTTTCAGCAGCCCTTTTGCTTTAGGTTTTCTTGATTTATTTAAAACTGAATTGTCTACCTGCAGTGCAGTGGCTTGAAAATAGAAGCAAAGCGTCTGAGCCTACTTATTTATACACCATGGAGAAGGTAACCGTTTTCCTTCATTAGACTGATATTTCTATTTTCAGTTGATTAACATTTCTTGCATTTAAGCCCAAGGGATGGGTGGAATGGTATGACTCTTGGTTTCTAACCTAGAGATCTGTGGTTCAAGTACCCATGGGACTCTGTGATATTATATCCATGAGTTTGTTGATTATTAGGTTTCAGTCTGACAGTAGTTCCCACTTCCCCACACCACCTGTTCAGATATTTTTGGGTTAATGAAAAAGTTTTCAAAATAAACTTTGTTGTGTTTGAAGTACCAATTTGTTGTAATAGCTTCTATCAAAGATTTTGCGAGGGTATTGAAGCTTGTTAATTCTTCTTCTTCTTCTTCTTATTGTTATTATTCTTATTAATTTTTGAAGTGTTTGTTTTTTAGGGATATTTCTTGCTACCGGAGGCAGATAAAACTCGGCATAACATACGTACTGCCAATATTAGCATATCAGCTCGGCATCCCTGCTTTGGGAACAGGTTATATTTCCTAAACTTAAATAACCATATGAGATGCTTTGGTCTGTCTCCAAATTGACAAACATCTGCCTAGTTCCATTGTTTTATATTTTTTATTTAGATTGTAAATTTTTTTTTTCCCCGGAACAGATGTCTACCTTGAGATTTCAATGCTTATGTACTTTAAGTACCTATAGTTTGTTACATACAGCAAGGAATCTTAATTCCTAAATTAAGAAACTTTGGTGCATGCTTTTGCGCATAAATTGATAGTAAAGAACTCAATGATAGTATTCCCATTTTGATAGAGAGGAAGTTGAAGGAGAATTCTGTTATTGGATTCCCACTTACATCTGAAGAACATCCATTTGGTGATAACATGTTTCTTATTATTGATAAGGAATGTGAAAAACTATTAACAAGACAAACTAGGACAACATAGAACAAATGGCACCTAACTCAGGCCAAAGCAGCATAATTGAAAAAGAAGGAGTTGAGGGAGAATTCTGTTGTTGGATTTCCGCTTACATCCATAGAACATCCATTTAGTGATACTAAGAAACAAATTTTATTGATAAAGAATGCAAAAAACTATTACCAAGACAAACCAGGACAAGAGAGAACAAATAGCACCTAGAGAAGGAGTTGAAGGAGAATTCTGTTCTTGGTTTTCCACTTACATCTGAACAACATCCGTGTAGCGATAATAAGAAATAAATTTTATTGATAAGGAATGCCAAAAAGTATTAACAAGACAAACCAGGAAAAGAGAGAGCAAATAACACCTAATTCAGACCAAGGCAGCGTCCCAGATATAATGGATAAAGTGGGAGGCTTTTGGAGACTTTAACAACATATATTTGAATGTAGTTATTACTGCAACAGATGAGAATTTTGATTAACTTTATTCAAATGTGCCGTCTACTTGAAAATTGGTTGAGGTTCTCCTACTTTGTGAAGCTACTTGAATTTGAATCAATGTGCCTTAGTGTTGCTTATTTTTCTCATCCAAGCATTAGAATTTGTGTGGTAGAGCATCAAACCTCAAGTATTGGTGCCATTTTGATGAAGTCTTTAAAGTTATGCACCAAGTATTAATGGTTTTTCCCTGTACTCAGCCACATAGATCACGTTAGGTTCAGTGATCATAGCTCAATAATATCAAGGAATTGCTTCACGTTAGCTTTGGTCAATGTCAAATGAGCTTGCTTTTGATTGTGTGACCTTTGAATTAATGGGAATTAGTGGTTATAATTCAATATCTGCTTAAGTTTACTCTAGATACAAGGATGGCTATGCTTTATCTTGAAGTGAATATCCTGGTGATTCAATATCATGGACTCAAGTTTAATTAGTCCATTAAATCTCTGTCTTGTTGAGATCATTTATAATATCTGCTGCTATGTTGAAGTGAATTTTGTTGAAATTGTTTAGAAATTCAAATGTGGAAATGCTTGTCATAAGTTTCAAATTTTATTGCAATTTTGAGCTTCAATAGTTTGCATGTGCATATATATGCAAAATTGTGTTTTAAAAGAATATTTTCTTATTATAGGTGGCAACAACTTGTTATAAACAGATTTGTGGGATATGATACTATTTTGATGAATAGTTTGCTAACTTCTCCGGGTCAAGGTAATAACTATTTCTTTTGATGTACTACATATATATGAAATTTTTGAGTAATTCAATGATGTAAGCCAACCTTCCTCAAAAGAGAAGCTGTTTTTCTAATGATATCTTCGAGGGTTTAACCTTTATTGACAATTTTAACTGATTTGGAGCTCATTTAATGTTTCTCCGTATGTCAAACTGAGTTTCTTTACTGCATATGGTCTTTTCTTCATTTTCCATATAATAAAGTCTGAATGCCTCAAAATGTGTTTCAATCTCACTTGAATCCTTTTCTGTCTTAGAGAATTTTCAAATCTCCTTTTAACCATCCGTTTCTCCATTCGGATAATGTGCAAAGATAATGCCCTTCAACCATCAGTTTCTCCATTTGGATAATGCAAAGACAATGCTATTTAGTGACTCAGGCATTGTCTGACGTTAATGCTCGTCAAAAGCAAGATCCTTCATTACAGCAGATGCTAATAAAACAGCCTTTTTTGTTACTTTTTTCTCTAACCAGAACTGAGCAAGAGCCCTGGTTAAACCTGAAAAAACCTTTATGCACTGGCCATTTAACACAGCCCAAATCAAGCTTGCAGGAAAAAACTCCTTAAACAGCTTCTTTCTGTAATTACAACCAGACTCCTGGATTCTTCATTTACCTCCGTACGTTGATCTTTTGTCAAAACGTAAACTTCTTTGCCACATATTTGTACATAATAAAAGTTTCTAAAGTTAGCAAATATGTGGGTAATAAGATTTAAAATATATATGGTGTTAACAATATAAAGCATGCATGGAGTCGATGATAGTTTCTCTACTAGGTGATTTTGGGTTAGTCAACTTCCTTGTTTTGTATAATCAGTATTTCAAATTTCATTGCAGGTTATCTCTACAATTTTCAAACAAAGGAGTTTTACAATCTTAGCTATGCACAGGAGCCACCAGAAGGGCCTGCTAAGTTTGGAGGTTCGTTGATATTTTCCATATTTGATCTTTCATGGTTTCTTTTCGTATGATGAGGTTGCTTTATTAATGTATTTTATCTGGGACTTGTTTGGTTGTTGGTTTTGGGATCAACTTCTTTCCATGTTTGTCAGTGTTTTTGGAATGTGAATTCGTATGACATGGTGTCACAGGGCCAAGGGCATGATTCAGTGTTTACCATTATGTTGGGAGGCTGACAGTATATTATAAGTGTTAAGCACATATGCATAAATATTATGAGGATGAAAGATACCTGTCTTCGAGAAACGGATATAAGTGTTTGTTTTCTAATTCCCGGTACTTGTTTGCCCTACTTTTGAAATGGAAATCATGAGCATGCAAGAAGTGGAATTTGTGTTGACAATCCTATTGCTGCAATGAAGTAGGAACTCAACAGCGAGTTTAGTCTCCAGAAGTTAAAAAAGACAAATTTAATGTCTGCCAGTAATTTTATAATCTAGTAGCAGAAGTTGCATTCACTCAAAAAGTATCGTATATGTTTCCACCTTGAACACAGTAACCAACCTGAGGCAACCATTCCCTTTGGTGAAGAAGAGGAAAAGAAAATGAAGAACCTTTAAATTGAGCATTGACATTGGCAGAGCATGTGCTTCTGTTTATTGGAAAATGTCATGGAAAAAAGAAACAGGAATTTTGCAGTGGAGAAAATTACTGTGTGGTTATATTTTGAAATCCTCGAGTACCAATATTTCAATGCTTGGTATGTTATATAGAACCAATTTAAGTTGATTGATTATGAATATGGGCATCTTATAAGCTTTTACCATTCTCAGCAATTGTTAATGTAGCAGGAGGTATATTTTTCATCTAATGTCTAAGGTGAATATAAATAGCGACCAGATGTATTACACATTTTGGCTTCTTTTGTTGCAGATTATCTGGTGACCAAATGTGGTGTGCTTATGATGTCACTGTTTGTGTTTTTCACAACCACGATGTCGGTGTCATTTACATTGAGAGAGACTCAGAGTCGCATGCTGAAGTTTACAGGTGTGGTTATTTTATTTTTCTAACTAGGCATTTATTGAGTGCAAGTACCACTCTGTATGCCTCCAGGTTTTGTTGTTCATTCCTTTGGTTCAATTGAATGAACAAATTTTTTGAGATGGTTGTTGATTTGTCACCTCAAGTCTTTTGCATTGCATGAGGCTTTCCATGATTGGTTAGGTTCTCATGCCTAGAGTTATCTTATCCACTAGCCTCTTGAGGGTTTTTCTCTTACACTCGAGTGAGGTGGCATCATTCTTGCGATGTCAAACAACTACACTCGAGTCCTGTACTTTCTTCCCCAAATACGATATAATTGGTGTCCAATTGTCATACTACTGCAGTGCAGCTTCAACACCATGCTCGGCATAGACTTCCAACATTTCAGTTGATCTTTGTTCATGTGATTGAATCACTTGTCTTTGTACCGGTAGGCATTCGTCTTTCTCTTCATGATTCTCTATTGGTGTGATAAATATTCTGCAATAGTTTTAAGATTTTTTTGGTCATTTTCTTCCATTTATTGATGTTTTACCCAATTTTTGTGCCATTGTCATCTTTGTCACAGTGACTAAGACCTGTATGTTGGATTCTGCAGATAATGATTGGTATCCTCTTCTTCCTGTTCGAGTTTTATGATGATCAGCTGTTGGCTTTCATGGTTTTAATTCTTGTCTGGTTGTGTGAGCTATTTACACTGATCAGGTTGCTTTCTCTCTCTCTTAACCGTGTAACTGAAGGACACAGTAAACAGAGCACATGCTCATGTGTGCTGTCTTTCGTTGACATATCAGTAGCTATCAATTAGGATAAGTTAACTTTTGTCTTTAAAAGTATGTGGTCTCGCACACTTGTCTTCCAATCATTTGCTTTGATGTGATATTGTGCTGTTTTTTGGTTTAAGCCGTTTCCATCGCCAGGGAGAGTCATAGATGGATTTCTCTTGTTAGGCCTTGCTTATTGGTTTGTTTAACTAATAATAAAAGATTACTCTTAATTTGGATTTCCTTCTAATATGGTTCTTTTGGTGTCTAAAAAGCAGCGTGCGCACACCAATATCGATGAAGTTCTTCCCTCGCTTCTTTTTGCTCTATTTTCTGGTTTTTCACATCTATTTCTTCTCCTATGCTTATGGTATGGCCCTGTCACTCTTTTCACTCAATTTGATTATAGCCGGAACTATTACTTCTGGCGAATGATATAAATTTTTTTTAATTTTTCAGGATTTTCATATTTGGCACTTGGTACGGCCGCTGCATTTATGCAACACCTCATTCTCTACTTCTGGAACCACTTTGAGGTAATTAGTCTCTAATACCTTTTCGTGTCACAAAACTGATCATTCTTCATTTTTATTTACTTTGGCACTTTGCAAAATTACAATGTACTTATGATTGCATAATCTGATCACTCATCTTCAAGTTGAAATTTTTTTCGTCATGAATGCGTCACCATAGCTTATTGTGACTGTCTTTTGTTTGTGAAGATTGCTTCTCCATTTTACTTGTACGTTTTTCAATTTGCATTTGATCTTTTTATTTCTATACTAATCTCATTTTTTTTTTAACTTTCAATTATATATATGTTTTTCAATTTGAATTTGATCTTTTTAATTTCTACACTAATCTCATCCCAGGTACCAGCACTTCAAAGATTCATCCAAAACAGGCGCACTCAGTTTCAGCAACATCCGGACTTTCACATTACCTCATCTACCATTCTTGCATCGACATTACACATCACAAGATTGAACACAAGAAACCCAGGACCACCTAATGCCGACATGCTCTCTGGGCCAGGCTCGAGACCCGGATCCAACCAAGCAATGCTAGCAAATAGACAAGACGCTTCTGAACCAGAACGATCTGAAAATGACAATCCAGACGGAGCTGCTAATCCTATGGAGGTTCCAGGACAACCAGACCTTCGGCAAGCTGAAACAGGTCCCAACCCTGGGAACATGAATTCATTTAGTTCACTATTGTTGTGGATCCTTGGAGGGGCTTCTTCTGAAGGCCTGAACTCATTTCTTTCCATGTTTAGAGATGTAAGAGATCAAAGACAAGTTTACGCGGATTCTACACGACAGGAAAATCGCAGAACTACTGTACAATAGGTGACTTTGAATTACAGTTAGTTAACAGTTGTGTTCATGTATCTGTTGTAAAATTCTACACACACACGTATATATATATATGGCTTCTGTACAGAAATGATATGTCATATATATTACAGGTCAACCCTTTTTGTTGGCAAATAACACAAGTACTTGTAATATTGGAATTATTTTGCTTTTGCTTCGAATACTTTTCCTATATCTCAATTTCTGTGTTGGGTTTCTTTTTTGTTTTAAGTTTCTTTTGATTGTTATCGTTTAATAAAGAAAGCTAAATTTAATTAGCTTTTATTTTGTTTGCTAGTTTAATATAATCAATTAATTTATAAATTATTTTGAAAAGAAATCTATAATTAATAGTTATTGTCATAGGAAAATGAATTAACAAATTTTCTTCTTTTTTTTTTTGGGAACAGAATTTTCATACAATTTTAACTTCTTATCAAAGGAATTTATTCAATATTTGATTTCTAATAAGTTAAATATATACTGCTACTAAAATAAGAAAAACTTAATTGACAAATAAACTTATTTTAATGATGAGAAAAAAGGGAAATACGAGTTTAACAAGGAATAAAATCAAGAAAGATTATAGTTCCTAACATATTACAATCTTAATACTATAAATTAGTAGTAAGACAAAATTACAAGTTCATTCACAAATTAAACTACTTAAGTTACTGCTTATTATATAGATCATGAGCTGCATTCCTGTTCTTGCTTGCTGATCACAATTAAATATGTATACATGTTTAATCAATTTCCATCGACAACAAATTGATTAAACTTACGTACATTTTAAAAAATTTGACATTGTGGAAAAAAAAAAAACATTTAATATATACTTGATTATCTCTTATTATAGAAATACCCATCCTATCTTAATTATTTGTGTTACTGTACTTAGATTCTAATTTGTGATCGAAGATGTTAAATTAAATTATACGATGAGACTGTGATATCATTACATACAAAGTTCTATAGCCAGTAAACAAACAGGCTTCATACAATATTAACTATATAAAAATATAAATATATATATATATATATTATTTTAGTACAAGTGAATTTTTTTCCATTTTAACAAAATAAATTTGATTCCATCAGGTGAAATTCAATTTGAATTTTCAAGTGTTTTATGATTTTTACTTTTTAAAAATTAAATTTCAATTTTGTCCATTTAAAATTTTAAGCTCTCTTTGTTAATCATCAAGAATAGATAAATTCTTAAATTAAATCAACCGATTTCTTCCATTTGAAATTTAATTTCAGAGTTATAATTAGAAAAAAAAAAAAAAGAGTCTAAACAATTAACAATCGTATTTCTATTTTCTTAAAAAATTTGTTAAAATATCTCCATCAAGAAATCGATAATTACAAGAATTACATCACAAATGCTTTCTAATTAAAAGTATTGTCGTTATCTTGCTTTAAAATAAAAGGAGCCCATAAAACTTGTGTAGCTTAATTTCCAGCCGAAAGAAAGAAAAATGAGTCAATAAGACCCCCACTTGTTTTATCACCAATTGCTTTTAAAAAGAAATCAATGCAATTGGGCTTAAAAAGGAATCAAAGTCTCTGCCAACATGTGAATGGAAAATTTGTAACCTTAAAGACTGACTAAGACGACTTTTCAGGCAGCAGGAGAAGAAGAAATCTGGACAAAATATGGTGCCATAAATGAAGTGTTAACGACACTTCAACTACATAAACTTCGACTCATTATTATGTATTCAATATTGGGGCGGATTCAGCCATCAGGCCAGTGGCCTGATGGATCCCAACCCTTGCTTGGGGGTATAGATTTCCCACTTGCGTAGGTATTTTATAAGGGGTATAGATTTCCCACTTGCGTAGGTATTTTATAAAAAATACTGTAGCAAATAATATTATAACTACTCATAAAAATTTAACCCAATATTGTATTAAGTATTGTATCATACTATAAATAGCCCAAAAAATCAACCCAAATACTATAGTAAGCGTCTGTAACAACGTCCAAAAATTAGAGTTGGATACTGTAGTTTATTGTAGTTAGAACTATAGTTTAATATAGGTTGATTAAAATGGGGTCAAATGGGATAAAGTTGGGAACGGGTTGAGGGGGTTAAAAACGGGGACGGGTTGACTTCAGCTTGTTTTATTGAAAACTAGGGAGGGGCGAGTTTGCAAATCTACCCCAAATGGGATAGGTTTGGGAATGGCAAAACCCGCCTCAAACTTGACATCTTCCCATCCCCATTGAGATATATAGATGGTTAATCTAGTGACATTGATGATTGGCAACAGAAAGGTAGAGTTCAGTATTTTTAGAGATAAAAAACCTACCCTCAGTTCAATAAATTTTGATTTATTTAAAAGCGGAGAGAAATTTCATGTTTGGTTTGATTTTGCAACAAAACCAAAATAAACCGAAATGAGTTCAATTTGTTCGTGTTATTGTACTTTGATTATGATTTGTTATTGAAGATCTTAAACTAAATTAAATACAATAATGTGAGATGTCGTTACATACAAAGTTTTGTAGTTAGTCAACAAAGAGGCTTCATGCAATATTAACTAAAATATTATTTTTTTTTAATTTTAGTATAAGTGAATACTTTTTTTTTTTCATTTTAACAAAATAAATTTGCTTCAATCAAGTGAAAATCAATTGAATTTTCAAGTCATTTTATGATTTTTATTTTTTAAAATTAAATTACAATTTTGTCCACTAAAATTTTAAGCTCTCTTTATTAATCATCAAGAATAGATAAATTCTTAAATTAAATCCATTGATTTCTTCCATTTAAAACTTAATTTCATAGTTATTATCAAAAAAAAAAAGAACTTATTTCATAGTTATAATTAGAAAAGGAAAATTTAAGCAATTAATAGTTTTATTGGTATTTTCTTAAAAGATTTGTTAAAGTATCTCCATCAAGAAATTGACCATAATTACAAGAATTACATCACAAGTTTCTTTCTAGTTAAAAGTAATTGTCATAATTCTGCTTCAACTAATTTGTCGCAGAAAATATCATTTAGAAAGTTAAAATAAACGTATGGAGCTTAATTTCCACCTAAAAGAAAAAAGAAATAGTCAACAAGACTTCATTTCTTTTATCTCCAGTTTCTTTTAAAAAGAAATCAATTTAATTGGCTTAAAAAAAAATAAAAAATTGTTTCTAGAGACTTTTCTTCTCTTTAGATAATTCTAGCTTATTATAATTGTTTTAGTTTATTGCAAGGGAAATTAACAACTGTCGCGGACTCTGCCTTATATACGATATGATCGAAGTTAAGTCAAGAAACTATAAAAATCATTATCTCTATATATTATATGTATAATGAATAATAATCTTTAATTTCTTAGTTCTCCCAGCGCATAATCTGCCTCTTACTGCTCACTTGAGAATTACAAATTAACTTGGCCAATGGAAGACTTTTCCATACGCGACCTAATTAATTTGGCCCGGACAAAAGAAAATTCCTTCCACTCGTATGTTTGGAAAATAACTGACAATACCCCATGTTTACCTAAAAAATAAAAAATACTCCTCGTATAAAAAGTTAATAAAAAATGTCGAATTTTCTTTTTCGAACAAAAATATTCTTATACTCAAAAATATTCTATGGTTATATCGAGAATTGATAGAGGTTCAAGTGGTCACTGACGGGGTCATGTGCAAGTTTTTTCCTTGATAATTATAAGATCTGTGAGAAGGTGGTACAAGAAAAGGAAGTGGCGAAGCGTTAACTCTTTCTTTCACCTCTATATCAAGTTTGTGAATCACTTCCGTAGTGCCAGGAAGCTAGAAAGAAATCTTGATACTTCTGTGATGTGAAAAAAAGGAGAGAAAGAAACCAATGAAGCATTCATAACACGTTTTCACCATACCATTATACAGTTAGGAGTGTACGATAACCTAGCTAACACCCTAAAAGCATTGGTGCGCAACACAAGAATAAAAAGACTCTGGTGATCATTTAGAGATTTTCTGCCTATGACCTATACCGAGGCGTACTAGCGAGCGTTGAACTTCATTGAGATTAATGCTTATGAAACGGAGAAGTTATTAGTGGAACGTGCCGAGAGTAAGCTGAGAAGAGAAAGAGAGAGTCTCCCCAAGCGCCATGACAATGGCGGAAGAAAAAGAAATGATCGTTTCGATAAGGCCTCTAATGCTAATGTTATAACCAGGATCTCACCTCCCTTTCATGACAACTAGCTACCATGGCAACAGCTTTACGCTCTAAGGCGTTGAAAGTCGTAGGTGGTGATGCAGATTCCTAAGGGATCACCACAATGGGAAGAGCTGTGACAAGAAAAGCCATGCAGGGATGAATCACGGAGGGTGGAGTTACGTAACCTCAGGAAATTACTATCTAAGTATGAATCTTATACAATATTGAATACCACTAGAGAGCAAATCTTCATCGAAATAAGGAACGCAGGGTTACTTATAAAGCCGCAGCCACTAGATAGTAGCATGTCCAGAAAGAATAAAATAAATTTCTATCAAGATTGGGGTCAGAACACCTCAGAATGCTTCGAATTGCGAGAATAGATAGAAGACCTGGTAGCAATGGTTATTTAGATAGGTACCTTGCGACACTTCAAGAGGACTGTTGCGGTAAAAGGATCGCGGATACTGTGGAGGCAGTACCAAAATTATGACCTAGTGAACCAAGTTGCTGCATAAAGAATTACAAAATCTGCCAATAACGCAATGACACATAGGTGGAATTGCTGCGGTAGCCAATGGCTAGGTGACGCGTGGAGCGGAAGGTAGTGGAAGGCTCGTGGGAGTGATGCCAATGCACCAAAGTGGCATCTGCATACCCCTGTTGCATATACAGTGGTCAGGTGTGGGGAATTTTTGGAGGGTAACTTATCTTTTTCCTCACCTATGTATATTGTATTTGTTGACTGGAATTTATGCTACGTGGCGTATATGTGATAGTAGGAGGAATTTCGACATAAACAAATACCTTGTTTTTCTCATGTCCTATAATATTGAATAATCCATTTTCTTGACTAATAATTCAACCCAACCAAAAGATTATGCAAAATTTCCAACTCCATAATATCTAGCTAGAACTTCCACCCAACTTCTATATTAACCCCTGCCTATTTGCTTTCAGAAACACACCACAAGCTTTGTTAACAATATATCATAGCTAGCCTTGTTGATTTTATATTCATCTTGTTCAAAATGAAGTTCTTCAAAGCTCTCTCCATTTCTTCTTTCCTTCTTGTCACTCTTTCCTTCACCTTGGCTCATGCAGCTAAATTCGATATTACAAACAAATGTTCATTCACTGTTTGGGCTGCAGCTGTCCCTGGCGGAGGCCGGCAACTTGAAAATGGTCAAACATGGACCATCACTGCCGAACCAGGTACAACGGCAGCTCGCATTTGGGCTCGTACCAACTGCAACTTTGATGCTTCCGGCAGAGGCAAGTGTGAGACCGGTGACTGTAATGGACTACTCGAATGCCAAGGCTACGGTGCACCGCCTAACACACTGGCTGAATACGCGTTAAAGCAATTCAATGACTTGGATTTTATTGATATGTCGAATATTGATGGATTCAATGTCCCCATGGAATTTAGCTCGGTTTCTCCAGGATGCAACCGCGTGATCAAATGCACAGCTAATATTATTGGTGAGTGCCCCAATGAGTTGAAGGTTCCAGGAGGATGTAACGGTCCCTGCCCCGTTTTCAAGACGGACGAATACTGCTGCAATTCTGGCAACTGTGGACCGACAGTTTTCTCAAAGTTTTTCAAGGACAGGTGCCCTGATGTCTACAGTTATCCCAAGGATGATCAAACCAGCGTATTTACTTGCCCTTCCGGGACCGACTATAAGGTTGTATTCTGCCCTTGAAACCTTAATTTTCAAGGAACGAAATGAAAGCAGTAGATTATATATATGGAATAAGGCCTGACTTGAAGGTCTCTCTAATATTTAAGCACATATAATGATAACGCACGTATGTATGAGAGCTATTTTGTATATCTGTTCTTGAAACAGATGTATTATAAATAGTGAATAAATAAAATTTTATCGGCTTTTTCACTTGCTGTGTTCATTTCGTCTGCTTGGACTGTTTTTAAATTTAATTTACTAGGGCTGTGTCCTTTGTTGGTTTATCTCTAGTACTTTGATGCATCACATACAACATATAATTCTTAATCATTTTCGTGGTTGACAATGAATCGGCCATGATATGGAAATACTATACATTAATTAATGTACCCTGGGACCACGATGGCCGACTGCATAGCTCGTAACTAAATTTTGGAAAGAACTTTTTCTAATACGAGTTTTTGTCCCAGTAAATAGATCCACGATTGATTATTTATAAAATTAAATATAACAAATGAATAAATTTTTATTATTATATATATATCATTAGGAAAAAAAAAAAACCCAGTAATTTTTTAAATTCATTAACTGTAATAAAATAATATAATAATTAAATAGTATCTAAACATTTATAATTAACACATGATTGAAAATAAATAGCCACATATTTGTAAAATTTATAAATACACATGTTTTATATGTACGAACACACGTAATACTACATTAATTAGTTATTGCTGCAACCTTTTAATTAGTTATTTATAAAATTAATTTATATATTATTATTTAAAAATAAAAATATTGAAAATCTTAAAAATTATCTAAAAATTAATTTATAATTATTATCATAATAATCATTCTAGTTTGTATATTCAACTTTATGTCATGTAATCTTTATTTTTGTTTATAAATTTAATAGAATTTATTGTAACTATATCTAATGATGTTTTTGTCCTCATTTTTTATTATGTATAAAAAATATTTGTCTTACATTTTTAGTCTCCATATTAATTTATTAACTTATAATTTATTTTATATTTCACGTTTATTGTTTATACAAATACTCATATTTATTGATAATTTATAATTATAATTGTACGATAATTAATTGTTAATATAACTATTTACAATTCTTAATTTTTATATTGGAAACTAAAAAAAAAAAAAACAGGATAATGGGTACAAGTGATCAATTTCTTCAATTTATAGAATAAATTAAATTGTATTTAAAAAAAAATTGGTAGGCAATTAAGATTTTTATTTAGAAAACATAGCTAGCTTTTAAATATAGTATCTTTGTCCGTAAAAGATATACTTCATCTACTATTTCTTAATTCTAACCAGACAACTGAATACTTTTTCTTTTTCCTTTCCTAATTTCTTTCCACTTTTCAAATTAAACATGGCGTCAGTACCTTCATCGATGCCTTTGCAAAATTTGAAAACTTTGAAAGTATCAAAGTGTTATCAGTTGAAGAATTTGGAGACACTTTCAATAGTTGACAGTCTAATAGAACTTCAAAGTGTAAAGATAACTTCTAGCAAAATGATGGGAAAAAAAGCACATACAATAGGCTGGAAAAGAAGTGATGAAGGATTGTAGTTGTGTTATAAAACTTAACTGTTTTCTCTAACGGAAGTAATGTTAGGAGGGTGATGAGTTATTAGTCAAGTTTATGGAGATATTTGGATATTAGGTCTAAAAGGAAGGGTTATTGGGCATTCTTCCAACAAAAATTGGTTGAAGAAATTGTATGTATATCTCACTTATATATTTATAGAATATGTAAGGTTATAGGGTTATGAATAAGAAAACCGAACGAACTCATCGTAAAACAAAATAATTACTTTAAATTATGGATGCTGTTGCATATATACATATAGAAGAAGTATCATTGACCCATTAATTTTATATATTTTTTTTTACATCATTTTTAAATTATTAAATTTAGACATTTTTTAGTATTGAAACTACACCATACATATATAATAATTATAGTATATTAATTATATATGTTATATTTAATGTCAACCATTTAGAAATATTCAGACTTAACGATTTGCAAACAATTTTAAAAAATAAGTTAAATGGTTATTGATCCATTCTCTTATATTTTGTTTCTAAAATTTTTCAGAATAAAAATCTAAAACTTTTCAAAATAAAAAATGAAACAAACTTTTTTAGGTCAAACATTTTAGTTCATAATATGCAAGGTTGACGAATGGCTTGGGGATGTCCATTCCCATACTCATCCCCCTTTTAGTCGGACATCCCCAGCCCATCATCATTTTGGTGAAAATAGAAACGGGCTAGGGTTATCTCTGTCTCCAAAAAATCTCGACCCATCATCAAGGCCCTTTAGTTCCATTTGACTTTTTTTAACAGAAAAAATATTTATATTTACAAATTTTAGACCCATTCGTTTGTAGTTAGTTTAAAACAACAATTTATTATTGTACTAAATTTAACATAGATCTTAATATTAAATTTATTGACTGACATATATATTTAAAATATTTAACAAAAAATAGCTCCTACATTTATCAATTTTTTAATTTATCGTTAACATTAGTTATTATTTTCAATTTTCAATTTTTCATCAAATCTTGTAACACAAACCAAATTTTTTTTTTATATTTTTTCAGTAATAATGACAATAATACAATAATAAAACAAATTAACTTTTTTATACGTAAAATTACCAATGGACATATCATCAAAGTAATAGAATAAAATAAATTCTTGATTTATTTCATAAAATAATTGATGAAAATAAAGTAATTAACAATAATCATCAATTTTATAGAAATAATTTATATGAATTATTACAACTGGCAATAATTTTATTGGAATAAAATTTCAAATAAATTTGATTGATATATTTACTTCAAATTTTTATTGAACTATATAAATAGAAAAATAGATAGTATGATTGTTTTTGAATTACTTTAGTTTAAATATTAGTGTTAGTTTAAAATAAATAAGTGTATTAAGAAGTTAATCCGTAATATAATTGACAAAAGGTTAGAACAAAATTGTTAAATCAATCTTAAAATTTTTAAATCATTTTATAAAAAAATATTTTGTTTGATAAATAAGAAAATAAAATATGAAAAAGAATATTTGAGAGTTTTGTTGTTTTCGTTAATTTTATATTACTACATCAAAAAAATTAATTCATTGATTACAAATTAACTTTTTTGTTTTTTTATATTAATCAATTATTTTTATTTTATAAGAAATTATTATTCTAATTATTTAAAATTATTCAATTTTTTAGGTGCTAATCGTTTCAGCAAGTTTCTTTTCTAAGAAAACAAACCTAAAAAATTTTTCAAATTGATTAAATTGAAAAACTGTATAATTTTAGGAAGGACTTAATTTTCCACCTAAAAAAAAAAAAGAGAGTCAATATGACCTAATTGTTTTTTAAAAAGAAATCAATTTAATTAGGTTTTAAAAAATTCAATTCTTCAACGTTGTCGGCTACCTTGGGTCGTGGTTGTCTGCCGTCAATTTTCATCCTTTTAACCAACCATCAGCGTCCTCAAGATTCTTGGTAAATATTCTATACAATAATACTATTATTATTACTATTTGACAAACAATGCATCAAAATTTTAAACTTGAATTTTAAGATACTAAAAATTTATTTTTATATTTACAATAAATGACTTCTCAGACGATGATACTAATAATACTAATAATACTATTGTGTAAAGCATGCAACGAAAATTTTGTTTATATCCATAACAATTCAAATGGTAATTGATACACGACAACAATAAATGACTGTCAACAGTAATCAGTGGCGGCCATCAACAACTTGGAGTTAAATATAAGAGATTTTAAAATTATTGTTATTATTAAAAAATGAAATTAAAAATTATAGAGACCATATTTAACTCATGGTGGGGGAGAACGTGGGTCACGTCTAGTGATAACAGATTGTATAATTTTTTTATTTTGTATCTTGTAAAATGCGGCGAAAAGAAATTTGTTACCCTTAAGGACAGAAAATGACGACTTTTCAGAGAAATCTACCAACAAAATGGAAACAGGAAAACTGGTAGTGCAATCAAATAAATAAATATCTTGACTATCAAATGGGCAAGAATGAATAAAAATATAGGACTCTTCTATTGGGCTTGCTAGCTTCAAAGGAGAAGAAGGCCGGACGTCTTTTGGTGTTTCTTTCTCGCTTCTCAATAGTGAGCGAAGGTGGTTTGAATGTAACCTAGGTTATTAGGATCTTGAAGTTTATCTCTGTTGCAATTTTAGCAAGCTGGTGATTCCATGGAAGCTGACGAGATTGCAAAGTTGTGCAAATCCCTTTTTTTAACTGATGAGGATGGCAAAGTGTTAACTCTGGGTGGATCAGTAAAGGAAAAGGGACGACAAATCAAAACAAGCTGTCTGGTGGGTAAGGTTCTATTTTCAAAGTCCGTGAATAGAGAGGCATTTAAATGGGTGATGCAACAAGCATGAAAGCCGGCTCAGGTGCTATCCATTGAGAGCTTGGGTGGTAACAAGTTTATTTTTCACTTTGAGTCGGATATTGATCGTCGAAGAATCCTTAATAGTAGGCCGTGGTGTTTTGATAATGCTTTGATTTTGTTAAAAGAACCATCTGGTATTGGAGACATATCAAAGATAGAGTTCACTCAGGCATCGTTTTGGGTCCAAATTCTCAATTTACCTATTTTTTGTATGAACAAAGAAGTGGGGATTCAGTTAGGGCAAATGATTGGCTAGGTAAAGGAGATAAAGACGAGCCCTTCTGGAGTTTATTTTGGGAAATTTTTGAGAATGCGAATCACCTTGGATATTTCCAAGCCTTTTAAAAGAGGTTTAAGGGTAGTTAGAAGGAGAGGAGGATCTTTCAACATTGCCCATTCTTTACGAGAGACTGTCTACTTTTTGCTTTCAATGTGGTAAGATTGGGCATATATTCAAATGTGGGAGTGGAGGATTTTAAGCATTTCAAGTATTGGCCATGGATGAGAATGACTAGCTATGTAAACAAGTTCAGACGGAATAGAGTACAGGAGAAAGAGGGAAGCAAGGTAACTGTTCACAACCAAGCTTCATCATCTAGAAGAACAGTAACTATGCAGTCTTTGGCAATGGCAGTTATAGACATGAGCAGTGACGGAAAATTTAATGAAAGCGACGGAGATGACAGAAAAGAGACATGAATCTAATTTGCCTCGTAAAAATCATCTTGCTGACCAAGATATTCTGTACCAGGAGAAAACTCAAGAAGTAGGCTTTTTGTCATGTGCCGCCACCACGAGCGGTAACTTCACGAGCCCGCGAGCTTCATCCACGAGCATTGAGCGGGTTCTATCTCAACCACAGTGGGAGTGTTGGCTGAGTTCCACTGACGCAAAAAGCAAAATTCCTATCACACATTTCCTCATTCAACTAGGCATAAAGCAAGACAGTGGACTATGGCGCACACTGTAGCTCGGGCACTGTTTATGCCTAATGAGTCTAAATGAGTTGGTGGGGGTTAGGTGGGATATTTTGGGTTGTTTTAATGTAAAATACTGTGATTCAATCTCAGCCCTTCTTAGTGCTTTGTGAGAGGAAATCCTAGCCACTCAAATGTAAATATATATATGTGTAATGTTTGTTTAATGTAATGAAACAACTTCTCTCTTTTCCCACTCTTTCTCTCACGTTTGCTTTTCCTTTTCTTGCTATTGCAATTGGCTTGCACTCATACTAGGCAGTGATCTCACGCCACTCAGTTCACACACAAGCATTTTACCTTGATCTTGGTTTTGGAAGGCTTGCCTATTTCAGTTTTTACCCATCAACTGACTAGGTGCTGCACAGGTTGGGGATTTCAGTTTTCCAGCAGGTGACAGTTGGTATCAAAGCTATTTGGGTGATTCTTGTGTGGTATGATACTCCATTTCATTGTGGCTATTGTTTGTTGAAGCTAGCATTGTGAAACCTTGGTTATAGAACTTAGGGTTTGATTGTTGTTGTGAAAACCTTGTTGTATCTTTGGTTGTTATTGTGTGTTGTTGTGAAAATTCTGGATTGTTAGTTTCTTATGGAAGAATTGCTGTGACATTGTGGTAGTAATACCTTATTTATTGGAAGTTGGTTGTGGTAAAATTCTGATGGCTGTCAAGGATATTGAGGGTAGTAATGTTACGGAGTTAGTTCAAGAGGAGCGTGGGCGTGCTACCGGCACAAGTAAGGCAACGAAAGAGAGGGCAGTGTCAAAAGAGATGGTGAGCTCTTTTGAAGTTAGGCTGGCGAAGCTTGAATTATCTTTGGGAGACATTCATGAGCAACTCGACACTCTCGACGATCAGATAGGCGATCGTGAAATGGATGTAGTGGCTGCCTTTATTAAGGGGAGATTCTATTAGACTTTCGACATCTTTGCCGAGTCCATGAGGTAGACCATGGAAGAGTTTAAAGAGAGGGTAATGGTACAATTAGATGCAGTGAGGGCGGAGATGGCAGAATTTAGCCAAGACCTCACGCTGTGCAAAACCGTTATCACTTCAGGGGCCGCTTTAAGTAGCGCACCGAGAGTTTGGGTTCCGGATTCTCCCAAGTTTTCGGACAAGCAGGATGCTAAGGAAATAGAGAATCCTATGGATGATGGAGCGTTATTTCGATGTTACTTAGTTGCACAAAGATGAACTTCGGATAAACACCGCAACTCTTTATTTCGACGGTGAAGCGGCGCTATAGTGGAGGCGCCGACACATGGAAATGGAGAGGGAATTGTGCCATATTGACACTTGGGATGCATTTAAGGTGGAATTCAAGAGGCAATTCTACCCCGAAAATGTAGAGGAGGCGGCTATGCGTAAACTTCGGGGTTGGAAACAGTGGGGCTCGATTAAGGAATATGTGCGGGAATACAATTCCTTGATGCTTGAGATTACCGACACGCTAGAGAAGAGTCGGTTGCTATTTTTCCTTGATGGGTTACAACCTTGGGCTGAACAGGAGCTGAAACGGAGGAATGTACAGGACCTTGCTTCGGCAATTGTAGCAACCGAAACTTTGATTGAGTACAGTCGAGAACCTCTAAAACAAGATTGGAATATAAAACCGAACAAATGTGGCCTGGAGAGAGGTAGGGGAGATAAACCTCACAAGCCGGAACCCCAACAACACACGGGGAGACCACAAAAAGATCCCGAGCGGAGGGATTGCAACAAGGGGCAGTATCATAAGCAACGTGACAAGTGAAAGCAGTGGACATGTTATCTGCGTGGCAGGGCGCACCACACCAAGGAGTGTCCACAGCAGAGCTGACTTATGCCATGCTCAGCTCGTATGAGAAAGCAGATGATGCTCGGATAGGTAGTATGCGCATCCTCAACGCTATAAAGATGAAAGGGTAGCCTAAGGGGAGGCGGCCGGGACTAAGGCAGCAGTGAAGCTCGAACCCGGGAAGACACTGCAGTATGTTGTCGCCAACATAAATGGGGTTAGATTCAAGGCTTTGATTGATTCAGGAGCTAACCAGTGCTTAGTTGCGGAGGATTTGGCAATGAAGTTAGGGTTGGCACCTAGTAAAGAGCCGGGATGAGTTAAAGTTGTTGATCAACTGACTCGGCCTATTTGCAGAGTCGCTTGTAGCATACCAATCAAGATCGGGATGTGACAAGGCAAGGTGGATCTGAACATCATGCCGATGAGCGATTTTCAGCTTATATTGGGCGCCGAGTTCATTGACCAGATATTACCCTTCACATTTACGGATGATGAGTGTATGGAATTCAAGGATGCGGGGAAAGTATATAAGGTGCCGATTGAGTGGATTCAAGTCAGGATGAAAATGTTGTCGGCTTTACACGTTGCGAAAGGTGTGAAGAAAGGGGAGGAGACTTACTTGACCATGTTTAAGGATGACACTACTCCGACTCCAATTTTTGACATTCCGAAGGGAGTTCAAGGCATTCTCCGAGAGTTTAGTAATGTGATGCCTTTGGAACTGCCCAAGAGACTTCCTCCGAGGCGTGAAGTTGACCATGCCATTGAACTTGAACCGAGTATTAAGCCGCCAGCGATGAGCCCTTAGAAAATGTCTCTGCCAGAACTTGAAGAGCTTCGAAAGTAGTTGACAGAGTTGTTGGATGTCGGGTTTGTGAGACCTTCGAAAGCACCTTTTGGCGCACCGGTATTGTTTCAACGGAAGCATGATGGAAGCTTACGGATGTGTATTAATTACTGGGTGCTAAACAAAGTGACGGTGAAGAACCAGTACCCCATTCCTCACATTGACGACTTGTTTGATAGGCTTGACCATGCTAGGTGGTTTTCGAAGCTTGATTTAAGGTCCGGATATGGCAGGTGCAGATTACGGAAAGAGATGAATCGAAGACTATATGCGTGACATGTTATGAGTCGTATGAATTTCTGGTTATGCCTTTCGGCCTCACTAATGCCCCGGCAACTTTCTGTACCCTCATGAACCGAATATTCCATCCGTTCCTTGAAAGTTCGTGGGGGTGTATTTGGATGACATTGTTGTGTATAGTGTGAGCCTCGAGGAGCATGTGGAGTATTTGAGGAATGTTTTTCAGGTTTTGCGGGAGAACGAGATTTATGTAAAGCCGGAGAAATGCTCGTTTGCCCAACAAGAGGTGTTGTTTCTTGGACATAAGATATCCAATGGACGGCTACATATGGACACTGCCAAAGTTCGTGCCATCGAAGAATGGAAGCCCCCTACTTCCATTTCGGAGTTGAGATCTTTCCTTGACCTTGTTAACTACTACCAACGCTTCATTCCAGATTACTCAAAGAGAGCGACACCTTTGACAAGCTTGCTTAAGAAGAAGGAGGCGTGGGATTGGACATCGGCCTGTCAAAGCTCTTTTGAAGATCTTAAGCAAGCGGTGATGGAGGAGCCGGTTTTGGTGTTGTCCGACTACTTCAAACCATTTGAAGTACATACGGATGCGTCAGATTATGCTATCGGGGCTGTGTTAATGCAAGATGCTCACCCTATTACCTATGAAAGTCGAAGCTCAATGATACAGAGCGGCAGTATCCTGTGCATGATAAATAGATGACAGCGATCATCCATTACTTGCTTGGTGGATGATTTGTGATCAAGACCGATAATGTTGCAACGAGCTACTTTCAAAATCAGAAAAAGCTCAGTCCCAAGCAAGCCCGATGATAGTACTTTTTGGCGGAGTTTGGTTATGTCATGGAGTATAAGCCGAGACGGGCCAACGTCGTCGCGGATGCGCTGAGTTAGAAATCAGAGTTCATTTCCATTAGCTGACTGGAATGCAACATTTTGGATCGCGTTAAAGAAGGCTTAGCTCATGATCCCTTTGCCAAAAGTCTCATGGAGTTTGCCAAAGAGGGCAAGACAAGACGATTCTGGGCAAAAAATGGCATTCTCTACACTCTCGGGAATCGTATTTTCATTCTGAAGTGGGGAAACTTGAGACGGAAGTTGATGGAAGAGTGCCACGACTCCAAGTAGGCTGGACATCCGGGTATTCATCGCACTTTGGCTTTGTTGGAAGATTTATATTATTGGCCATAGATGAGGGACGATGTGGAGGCATATGTACGAACTTGCCTTGTATGCCAACAAGACAAGGTCGAGCAAAAGCAACTGGCTGGATTACTTCAGCCTCTCCCGATTCTGGAACACCAATGGGATGTGTTACCATGGATTTCATCTCCGCGCTACCGAAATTTGAGGGATGCGGATCTATTTTAGTCATGGTCAACAAATTTTCCAAGTATGGAACATTCATTCCAGCCCCACGAGATTGTACTGCCAAGGATGCTGCCCGCTTGTTTTACAGACATGTTGTCAAGTATTAGGGCCTCCCTCGGACCATTATCAGTGATCGGGACTCTCGTTTCACCGGGAAGTTTTGGCCTGAGTTGTTCAAGCTACTGGGATCGAACCTATACTTCTCGACCAGCTTTCATCCACAAACCGACGGACAAACTGAGAGGGTGAATACGCTGTTGGAGCTTTACTTGAGACATTTTGTGAGTGCTAATCAGTGAGATTGGGTGAAGTTGCTCAATGTGGCTTAGTTTTCATACAACTTACAGCGGAGTGAAGCGACTCAACACAACCCGTTCAAAATAGTGACAGGTCGACAGCCCCATACGCTGCAAGCTTTGGTGAAAGGTTATATGAGTCCTAACCCCTCAGCGTATAAATGGGTGAACAACTCGACGTCGCCAAAGTTTACTTGGACAAAGCATCCAAGAAGATGAAGAAATAGGCAGACAAAGGTCGCAAGCCATTAGAGTTCCAATCCGGCGACCTTGTCATGGTGAAGCTACCGACTCAACAGTTTAAAGCCTACTGGTCAGTGCATAAAAGGTTAATACGGAGATACGAGGGACCTTATTGTATCCTCAAGAAGGTCAAGAAAGTGTCGTATCAAGTCGAGCTGCCATCGAAGCTTCGAATTCATCCGGTCTTCCATGTGAGTTCGTTAAAGCCTTATCATAGAGACGCGGAAGATCCGAAACGAGGGGAATCACACTAAGTACCACCCGCCACCATAACCTCCTGCAATTGCGAGATGGCTGAGATACATGCTGATCGTGTTATCTGGAGAAGCGGAGTACCAAAGTACTTGGAATTCTTGGTGAGATGGAAGAACCTCCCGAATAGTGAGGCTAGTTGGGAGAAGGAAGCGGACTTGTGGCAATTCCGGAATCAAGTGGAAGAGTACAAATTGAGGAGGCTTGACAAGGGCGTTAAGGATTTCGGTGGGGGAGGATGTCATGTGCCGCCACCATGAGCAGTAACTCCACGAGGCCGTGAGCTTCATCCACGAGCATTGAGCGTTGCATTGTATGCATAAGCGGGTTCTATCGCGACCACAGTGGGAGTGTTGGCTGAGATTTCCACTGAGGCAGAAAGCAAAATTCTTATCACACCTTTCCTCATTCAACTGGGCAGAAAGCAAGACAGTGGACTGTAGCGCGCACTGTTCATGCCTAATGAGCTCAAACGAGTTAGTTGAGGTTAGGTGGGATATTTTGGGTTGTTTTAATATAAAATACTGTGATTTAATCTCAGCCCTTCTTAGTGCTTTGTGAGAGGCAATCCTAGCTACTCAAATGTAAATATATATGTGTATAATGTTTGTTTAATGTAATGAAACAACTTTTCTCATTTGCCACTCTTTCTCTCAAGTTCGCTCTTCCTTTTCTTGCTATTGCAATTGGCTTGCACTCATACTGGGCAGTGATCTCACACCACTCAGTTCACATACAAGCATTTCACCTTGATCTTGGTTTTAAAAGGCTTGCTTATTTCAGTTTTTACCCATCAGCTGACTAGGTGCCGCACAGGTTGAGGATTTCAGTTTTCCAGCAGGTGACATTGTGCTCTCCTTTTGATGAGAAAGGCCCAACTAGAAGTCCACAACAAGAAAAGACCATGCATAAGCGTGAGAATCACAGAATTAGGGCCACTAAATCGATATACGCAAATCCAAGGAAGGAGCGAAAATATAGGGCCTGAAGACAAATAGCGGAATAAAGGAACGAAGAGGGTAAGGACAGCATGCAGTTGGACCTACAAGAGCTCCAAAAAGGTAAATTATTGGAGTTTGATCTTCAAAATATCCAATTCTGACTCTTTATAGGCTGCTTCCCACATTTCATTACCCTATCAAATATTAGGGATAATCTCGCAATCTTCTTGTACTAATGAAACGGTAGTGGCTGGTCTCCAGCCCTACCAAGAATCATGAATATCTTATGTTGGAACGTTCGGAGCTCTACGAATAGTTCTTCAACAATATCAAGTGCATATCCTATTTTTGTGTGAAACAAAAATGGTTGCTAGGCAGATGAAAGGGATAAAATTGAGAGTGAATTTTGATAATTGCTTCACAATAGATAGAGTTGAGTTAAGTGGAGGTATTGCTTTACTGTGGAGCTTTGAAGTAGATGTCAATTTAACCTCTTATAGTATCCATCATATTGATATTTTAGTAAGGATGAAAGATGGGATGTTGTGGCAGTTTACAAGCTTTTATGGGAACCCAAATCAAGCTGCCAGGAAACAAGCTTGATGCTTGTTAAGAAGACTTTCTTCTTTGTTTCCATGCCTTGGCTTCGTGGTGGAGATTTTAATGAGATAATTCATCCTAGGGAAAAGAAAGGAGGACCCCCTCACAATATAGACTTGATGATGAACTTCAAACAAGTAACAGCAGATAGCAATCTCAGAGATTTGGGCTGGAGTGGTTAACTGTATACTTGGTCAAACAAAAGGTATGGCTCAGTCTTATTTGAGGAACGATTGGATTGGTTTCTATACAATTCAAAATGGGAAAATATCTTTAGAGGGGCTTCTGTAACTTATAATCAATCAAGTGGATTAGATCATCTTCCTATTATGTTATCTATGCATTCAACAGTTTATAATAGACAGAGAAAGATGGAAAAATAGGGGGCTCCAGGTTTCATTACGAAAATTTTTGGAGTTCCTATAACAAATGTCAAGAGATTATTACTAGACTTTGGAGTTTAAGGGTTGAAGATGACAGACAACACTCGATCAATCATTTCTTGGAACTTACAAGTGCTACTCAAGAACAATTTAAGAAGTAGAGCAAGGAGACGTTTGGTAAAGGGAAAATGGAAATTGAGGATATGAATCACAAACTAGCAAGAATTAAGTCAATCCCTTTAGATGATCAGAACCTGAAGGAGATCAAAACTATTGACCAGTTAGAGAAATTCTACCTGGAAGAAGAAATCCACTAGAGGCAGAGGGCCAAAATATCTTGGCTTAAAGAAGAAGATAAAAATACAAAATTCTTTCATGCAAAAGCTTTAGCCAGGAGACATAGGAATACAATTACAGGTATTCTAGATGAGCAGAATGTGTGGAAGGAAGACCAAAGAGATATTGAAACATCATCTGTGAGTATTTTTTGCAAATTTATTCTTCTAGTAGTCCTAAATAAGAAGACGTTGCCGCGGCTTTAATGGCAATGTAAAAGAAAATTAATAGACAACTGTTCCAAAAATTAGAAGAGAGGTTCACCAAAGAAGAGATTCAGACACCTTATTTCAAATGAATCTTGCAAAGGCCTTGCGACCAGATGGCTTCCCAGCTTTTTTCTATCAACGACACTGGGGATTAGTTAAAGAGGTGATTTAGGTAGTTTGCAATCAAATTCTAAATGATGGGGGAGATATCTCGCAAATAAATCATGCATGTATCACCTTAATTCCTAAGGTTAATTAGCCAAGGAGGGTAGGCGATTATAGACCTATAAGCCTCTGCAATGTGATATACAAAGTTATCTCTAAAGTACTTGCCAACAGACTGAAGCCCCTACTTGATTGAGCGACTTCACCCTACCAAAGTGCTTTGATTCATAATCATTTAATCACTGACTGTTATGAATGTCTACACAAAATTAGATGTAAGAAGAAGGGGAGATTTGTGACTGTGGCACTTAAATTGGATATAAGCAAAGCCTACGACAGAGTAGAGTGGTGCTTCTTAGAGTAGGTGCTACTAAAACTGGGTTTTCCCACTAAATTTATAAAGCTTATCATGAGCTGTGTTATGACTCCAACCTTTTTAATTCTCATTAGTGGAGAGGTACGAGGTCTTATACATCCCTAAAGAGGGTTTTCGATAGGGTTGTTCACTTTCCCCTTATTTATTATTTGTGTGGAAGCTCTGTCTGCTTTGTTGTGGAAAGCAGATAAGGCAAAAATATTTTATGGCATTCGCTTTAATAATAAGTTAACGGTGTCCCATCCCTTATTTGTAGATGATAGTCTCATTTTTGTTAGGGCTATGGAGCAGGATTGCTTAAATCTTAAAAGCATCTTCAGCTACAATATGGCAGCCTCGGGGCAGATATTTGATCATGAAAAATCCTCAGCGCTACTAAGGCCAAATATCCACCAACAAGCCAAGGAAAAACTCTATGATATCTTTAATCTGAGGGCCGTATCACTCCATTAGAAGTACTTAGGGCTTCCTCCCATGGTTGGCAGAAACAAAAAAGCCTATTTCAACACTCTCAAGGTCAAAATTATGAGCAAAATTCACATTTGGAAATCAAAATTATTGGCCTATTTCTACACTCTTAACAGCAGGGTGTTTCATGTGTTTCCTCAATTAATCGATTTGGACCTGCGAGAATTACCAAAACTCAAAAGTAGATATCAAGGAATGCACATTTTAGAATGGTCGACATTAAAAGCTTTTAAAGTATATGGATTCCACGAAGTGAAGATATTATTTGGTTATTTTGAATCAAAATTATTGAGTCAAAAAATAGAGAGACAACAACTCGTGTTATTGGTTGATCCTCGTAAGGTATGAAATTAAATAAGTTATTTAGCACTACACCATTACCAAATCATTTTACTTTTTTTTTTTTTGAACTTTTTAAAAAGAAATCCCCTTCAAATCAATTTTAGGGATACTATACTTTACCTTCTAAATTTAAAAAAAAAAGTTAATATACCCCCACAAATTTTGAAAAAGATAAAATATCTCTTTTATTTTAGAGAAAGTTAAGATATCCCTAAAATTAATATTTATATTTTAATTTGACTTTTTTATCTCTCTATAATTAAAAAATATATAAAATAATTATATTATTTTATTTTTTTTACTTTATAATAATTAATATAATTTCATTGTCACATTTAAAATTTAAAAATTATAATAATATTTTAACCCTTAATTATTTGTTTTCTTCAAAATTTATAATCAAATATTTATAATACCTAATTATATATAATTCTTAAATATATCATATTATTAAAATAATTTATTTAAAAAATTATGTATAATTAATTGTAGAAGTTTTCATAATATAAAATTTGTTGTCAAAATTTCATAAATGTTTACACAATTATACATAATTTTGACAATATTAATTATACATAATTTTTAAAATAAACTATTTTAAGAATGCGATATATTTTAGAAATATATATAATTAAATATTATATAAATTTGATAATAGATTTAGAAAGAAACAAATAATTAAGAGTCAAAATATTAATATAACTTTTAAATTTAAATGTCAAAATAAGATTATATTTGCTATTATAAAATAAAAAAATATAAAAAATATAATTATTTAAAATATTTTTGATAGTGAAGAGATAAAATAGTTAAATTAAGATACAAATGGTAATTATAAGGGGTATCTTGATTTTATTCAAAATCGAAAGAACCTTACCTTTATCAAAAACTCAAAAGGTATATCAGTTTTCCTCAAAAATTAACCAAGGATAAAGTATAATATCCCTCAATTATATTGATGTTAACACAGAAATGGACAATGGTGGAAAGGCAAATTAATGACCGACCTCTAACAATTAGCCCATAAACTTTTCCCATTTTTTTCTTAAGTTTGATGAAAGGGACGACCTTTATTCATATATTTCTTCTCTTTCATTGGCTCCCTTTTCTTAATTTCCTTTGAATTCTTTACTTCAGGTACGATTTTCCAGTTTCGAGGTATTAACAATTTCTGAAATGGATATCTCGAGAAAAATTTAGGACCACAACCTTGATGAGTTGGGTTCTTTCGAAAATTTAAAAAGCTTATATGTACAGAGTTGTGGTAAACTAGTGAGTGTTTTTCCATTGAATTTGATAGTAAGACTCGAGAGACTAGATGATATGTATCTACAAGAGTCTGATTCAATAGAAGAGATAATTGAAGAAGAATCGACCTCATCTAATTGCATGATGGAGGGGTTTCTTAGCAGGTTTCACGTGTTTCCTCAATTAACCAAGCTGGAACTGTGGAGATTACCAAAACTCAAAGGTATATATCAAGACAACGCACATTTTAGAATGGCCAGCATTAAAATATTTTGTAGTATTTGAATGTCGTGAAGATTTTATTTGGTTCTTCAAAATTATGGAGTTGTGAAAAGAAGAGCCGACAACACAATATTTTTGGTTGATCATCGTAAAGTATGAAATCAAATTAATTTTAATTAATTAGTTAATAGTCTATATATTTATTTTTTATTTTTCTATATAAATGATAGCTAGCAATCTGAGTAAAAAAACTAATAACATTTCATCGCGCAAATTTCAAGGCTAATAATGTTACACTTTGGTTAAAAAGAAACATCTTGAAATATTTTTTCCACTTTTCCAAAAATACCGAGTAAATGCATCTCTAAAATATGGAGGCTGGTATTTTTCTTTTTCTTCTTTTTTTTTTTTTGAATTTTAAAATTGATTATTCCAATGACATATCATTCATTGGTGGATCGAGTTTTGTTGATTTAAAATTTTCACTGAAAATAGTAAAACAAAATTTAATTAATTATCTAATTATTAAAAATTTGTATCTCAACTTAACTAAAAGAAAACCTATATATAGCAACAAGTATAATTTAAACCAACTTTCAATCTGACTGGATATTGAGTTTTTTCTATTTTGTTTTATTAATATTATTAGATTGTATTCTCCAATCTAACGAATCTAGAAGTATCGAAATGTGTTAAGATTTTTGGCAACACTTTGAACAACTGAAAGTGTGGTGAAACTTATAAACATGCAGATAAATAATTGTGAAATGATTAAAAAAATTATAGGGATGTAAGATGGAGAAGTGAAGGAGGATCCTTTTTTTTTGGGCCAACTGGAATATTTGAGCTTTAGAAAGTCTATCAAGACTTGAAAGCTTTTGTTCGGAGAATTACACTTTTGAGTTCCCGTTCTTGAAACAAGTAATGGTGAGATGGTGCCCAAACATGAAGATTTTTTCTCAAGGGGTCATATGCACACAATACTACATAAAGTGGAATCGACACTTAGAAAGAATGACTGGTGTCAGGAAGGCAACTTGAACTCCACTATACAAAAAATGTTCGAAGAAATGGTATGTATTTTACTAATTTACCCAAAAAAATTTATATATTTATTTATTTACTTTACTTTACTTTACTTTACCTTCTTTTATCTTGAGGAGCTGTTTTAGCGTCACAAACAACCAGCACACCTTTTATTTGAGAAGTTATCTAGTAAGAAGGCAAAGAAATTACAGGTTCCCAAGATTTAGTTTATTAGATTAATAATCCTAATAATTTTAAAAATATTCATATCCCAATTTATTGAAAGTAACGATTATGCCCTATCAATATTAGTAATATGACAAAATAACTATTGAATTAGAATTTGAAAAAATATAATATATTTATCAAAAATAGGTCAATAAAATAAATCATAATATGTTTTCTAGTAAATTAATAATATAAAATTTATTAATATACTATAGATTTTCTATAATTTATAAATAATATATTTTATTCTTATTATACTTTATATATTTTAGTTATACATAAATATAAATAATAATATAATTACAAGTTTTGTATTATAATATACTATTTACAATTTATTTTATTTATTTTCTAGTATGTAATTAATGTTGAATTGTTAATATATTATTACTATTAAAAATCAATATGCTAGAAACTAATATTTATTATTATTTTAATATTTATTTTAGAATTTGAAACTAATTTGTTTAGTCAACTACCATTAAATAAGAGTACAATTGTCATTTTTAATAAACTTAGACCTTCATGATATTTTAAAACCATTAGAACTAATCAATCCTATGAACCATACCTTAAGGACTTATATGTCTTTTTTAATTTTATTAAAATATTGCATTGCTGAAAACTTAAAATATTAGAAATTGCTTGAATACATATTCAAGAACAAAAAATAGTGAAAATGAGTTTTTAAAGTTAATTAAACTACTTTTCTTAAAATAATTAATCTACTTAATTTTAAAAATAATAGCAAGACGTTCTTGATATTTTAATTCTAAAAAAAATTCTTGACAAACACAAATATTTTGTTGTTCTTAAAAGTATCATTTTTATTATTTTCAAAATATTTTTAAATTATTAACAAATGTACACTTATTGTTTTTAAATATCTCTTTTTTCTGTAGAAAAAACCATAAATTAAAGTTATGCTTCAGTTTAGCTAATGGTCTCTTTCAATAACTTACGTTCAAAATGAATTGGATATATTGCAACTCGAGGGAGGCTATGATAGGCTTGGTATTTAATAGTGGAGGATTTTGACTTTAAAATCATAATTTTTATGAGATTGAAGTAGAGGTTATAAGTCTTGGGTTCAATTTTTATATACGATTTGAAATTTGATTTTGAAAGTTGGTTCTATGCATTTCTTCTTGTTTTAATTTGAATTTTAAAATAGAATTTAAGTTATCAAACCTTGAATTTGAAAGCTAATTTAGTGCTTGTGTCATTAGTGCCTTTTTTTTTAATACTTGGTTCAATATTTCTTCTCATTAATACTTTAATTTAATTCACATATTATATTTTATTGTGATACTATTTTATCACAAAATAATTATATAGATTTAGGTAGCATTTTTTTGTTTGAAATCTGAATAAAATTAAAATTTGAATTAAATTGAAAGCTGAATTTAAATGATATATTTATTTTTTTATTTTAAATATTTGAATATAAATGTTAAGTTGTTTCCTTTTTAAAAAAATAAAAAATTTAAAACTAATATGTTAACATATATGTTCTAAAAAAATCTCAAACAAATATATTAAATTCTTGACATATATAAATATTAAATAATAAATTAATTGTATTATTAATAAATAAAATATTTAAACTATTTAGACATTTATTGATATAGGTTTAAGTCAAAATTTTCAGCTTAACTATATTCAAATGTTTTTAACAAATATTCAAATATAAATTAAAAAAATAAATGATTTTTACACATCTGAATAATTATTTTTAAACTTCAATTAAAAATGTAAATAAGCTCTTACTCCACTTATTATTAGCATTTTAAGTTGGTAAAATGATATTCCTGTATGTTCGTCGACTTTTGAGAAAATTTAGATCCTTTACTTAAATAAAATACTAACACGAGTTAAAAAAAATCTAAATAATTATTTTATGACAAGAAAATTATGGATAATAAATTATAACATGTGAATTAAATTTAGTTTTGTATCAATATAATTGATATTGTATATACTTTTAAAATCTTATATAACAGTTTAATTTAATTTTGATTAAAATAATTTTAAATTTTTTTTTGAATATTTATATTTGTAATAAATATTATTTATATTTTTTAATTTATATTAAATATATAATTGAAAATTTTAGGAAAATACAATGAAAGTAATACAATTTTAAATGTATATTAAATAAAATATATACATATTTGTATATAAAAATTTTGATTATCAATACATATTATTTTGTCTAAATTTGTTTTAGCATTTTAATTTAAATATATATTTTTTTCAAAAGTAAATTTTAAAAAATAAAATAAAATAAAATAATTTAAATTTAATATTTTAATCCCTAATATTAATATATTATAAATACTAGGGACTTAATTGTTGATTATAAGAAAATATATCTTCTTGCATTATTTTACCAAAGTAAAAAAATTAAAATAATAATATGTTAATAGATCAAACTAACTCAAGATAAGTTAAAGGGTATTTTTCTATTTCTCAAAATTTAGGGTAATTCAATACACTATACAACTTTAGGATATTCAACCTTTTTCAAAAGTTTAGATAAATAAAAATATTCTTTTATATTTTTAGTTTAAATTCTAAATATTTCCTTCTATAACTGATTTTTTTTTGTTTCATTATATACGTATGTAGTGGTTAGTAAAAAAATTGGAGCAAATTGGACTAGAATTTATGGGTTCGGTCTACTATTTTATGCAATTCGGTTCAGTTTTAATTCTTAAAATCAAAAAACTTAAAATTTTAGTCTGGTTCTAGTTTCGCTCCAAAAAATTCGGACCAAATCAGATATATTATATTTTAATATTTTTTTTATTTAAACAATGTCATTTTACTGTATTTTCATAAAACGATATCATTTGATACATTAAAAATTTTTTAAAAAATAATAAATTTATTCAAAAATCGAATCGACCAAAAAACCGAAACGATCGATCTGGTTTTAATATATAATTGGTCCAATGCGGTTTGATTTTTTCTTTCTATTCAGTTCGGTCCTGTTCGTTCTAAAAAATTTGAGACTCAAAATTTTTATGTCTTGTTCAGTTTTTCAAAAATTTAGACCAACCCGAACCATGCCCACCCCTATATGTATGTATGTATATATGTATGTATGTATGTATGTATGTATATTCGTATGTACATATGTACGTTATCTAATCATATTGGAAATATTTTATGTTAAACTATGATAGGCAACATTTTAAATTCAAAAATTATTTGAATTCATATATAAATGGTATTGGGTCCCACTTATGTTATTAGGCTTGTAAGTTAAATCTACTGTAAATTAGATTCGTCATATTTAAAAAAACATGTTTTCGAGCCCATTAAAGTTAATCTAGTATAAAGATGGCCCCCTTTCATCCATGCCTTAATTTTGAGGTAAGATCAAGATTTTTTTTTAAGTATAAGTTCTTTAAGTCTATTTCATTTTAAATCCAAGAATTATTTGAATTCATATATAAATGGTGTTGGATTTCACTTATGTGATTAGGCTCCTAAGCCAGTTCCACTGTAAATTGGATTCGTCATATTTAAAGATATATGTATTCAGGCCCATTAAAATTAGTCTAGTATAAAGATGGCCCTTGTTTTATCTTTACCCCTCTTTACCCCAATTTTAAAGTAAGGCCAAGATCTTTTTTGAGTATAAATTCTTTAGGTCTATTTCATAAAACCTTTGATGAAAACCCAATTCTCGTTAAGCCCTTTCTTTAGATCATAAAAGTCGGTTCTAGTATAACAAAAGGACTTCTTGATAATTGGGCTTGTTCCAAATCAAAAGAAAACATATTAAGACCCCATTTTTATTATTTCATGTAGTCATAATTCTACTAGAATTACAATGGTGAAAGACCTTAAGGCACAAGGAATTAAAGATATAAAACTTAAAATAGTGTCCTGAAAAGGAGAAATTTTTATTAAATACAAACAAATTCACTAGTTGATATTTTTGTATCAATACATGAAAGAGTTGATTTAAAGAAAATGGAGGCGTAATTAACTGAAAAGTAGAATTCAACGAATAGAAAGTAAACTTAATGGAAGTATGATAATAAAGAATGAAAGCGACATGTTCAAGAAAACGACATCGCACCCCTGACTATTCATTAGACCAAAGAGATAAACAGGCATTGTAGAGAGACAGATGGGGGCAGAAATTAAAGTTATTTGGAATGCTACACATTAATTGGTAACAATTAATACAAAAAGCCAAATGTATTAAGAATTTAAATTTAATTAGAGTGGAGTGAGAGAGATCACTAAAAGCACACACACAAACAAGGTTAATTAATAAAATATCAGAGAGAGAGATGTCATAATTACTTTCCTAATCAAATAAAAGATAATTTCAATCATACTAATCAATTTATTGACACATATTAAATATGGTAATTTTTTATTAAAATCTTCACTCTACTTTTAAACAATAGTAAAATAATTACCTTATTTTAGTTAAAAGATATTAATAAATACTTTCCTAAATTTAAATAAATAACTAATACTTCTCTACAATATGAAGAAACGACATATACCTCCTAGAGTTGTTGTACAATTATATAAAATAAATATCTTACCTTTATATATTTAAAAGGTATATAAATTTATTATTTTAATCTTATTACTTCTACATAATAACCAATATAATCATATAATTTATTTTTAATAATTATATTCAATATTTTTGATAATTAATTTCTAAAACATTATTAATATTTTAAATAATTTTATTTTAATTACATTAATTTATGACAAAAAAATTATAATAGATTGCATATGATATTTGAATTATATGAATTATATTAGTTATAATTTGAAAATTATGTTTGTATATATCAAAAATTTAATAATACAATTTATGTAATCCAAATATTTAGGATACATAATTGATTTTATAATTTATAATTTTGAGAATATTTATATAATCTATAAATATTATTAATTTATAAATAAAATAATTTATGTAATTTATAACTATAACATCTAAAAAATATCTTGGGGTTTGGCCTTAGAAGATTATCAAGCATGGGTTAGGGGCAATCAGGTATGTCGCAATGCCATTTTGAATACCATTTCCCACCACCAAATGCTGCCTTAGAAGATTATCAAGTATGGGTTAAGGGCAACAAGGTATGTCGCAATGCCATTTTGAATACCATTTCTAACGAGTTATATGATGTTTATTCTCTTTATGATAAAGCACAAGAAATTTGGGCATCTTTGGAGAAAAAATATATCATTGAAGATGCAGGTGCCCAAAAATATGTTATACCTAACTTCTTGGATTTCAAGATGGTAGAAGACAAGCCTATCACCACTCAAATACATGATAACCATTTGCTGATCAATGATTTAAAGAATGAGCAAATTACTTTTCCTGAATCATTCCTTATTAGATGCTTGATTGAGAAATTGCCTGACTCTTGGAAAGATTACAAGAAGAGTAATAAACATAAGAAGAAGCAAATAACATTGGAGAATCTAATTGTTCACATTCGAGTTGAAGAAAAGAATAGGTTGAGCAACAAGATAAGGCTAAGGAAATTTGTTCCAAGGCTAACGTTGTTCAAGATGCTACACCTCTTGTCAAGAGGCAAAAAATGGACGATAAAAAATCTATAAACAAAATGAAACCAACATTTAAGAAAAAAGGAAATTGTTTTATGTGTGGCAAGCATGGTCATTATGCTATTGAATGTAGGTTCAGAAAGGGCGATAAAAAATCTTCTAAGGCCAATGTGGTTGAAGGAGAAGATGTGGTCGCTGCTGTTGTGGTTTCTCAAGCAAACATGGTTGCTAGTAAGAAACAAGATTGAATTATTGATTTTGGTGCTTCCAAGCACATATGTGGGAATCGAAGCTCATTTTTTTATTACACTTCATTGGGTGAAGGAGAAGAACAAGTTTTCCTTGGAGATTCTCATTCTGCTCCAGTTGTTGGAAAAAGAAAAGTTCTTCTTAAATTAACTTTTGGAAAAATTCTTTCCTTAAATAATGTGCTTCATGTTCCAAATATAAGATACAATTTAGTGTCTGTGTATATTCTTGAAAAGTCAAATGTTAAGATCTTTTTTGAGGGAGATAAAGTTATAATGTCCAAGAATGGCATGTTCATTGGCAAAGGGTATTGTTCCAATGATTTGTTCAAGCTTAATGTACTTGACACAATTATTAATAAAAATGCTTCTACTTCTACTTATATTGTTGCTTCTTTTGATTTATGGCATGGTCAGTTAGGCCATGTAAAATTTTCTTATGTAAAGAAAATGAAAAGAAATGGTCTAATAAATATTGACGTTACAAACATCAATAAATGTGATACTTGTATTGAAACAAAATTCATCAAGAAAACGAATAAATCTATTATGAATAGAGAAACTGAATTACTCAGTTTAATTTATAGTGATCTTAGTGATTTTAAACAGACAATAACAAGAGGAGGCAAAAAGTTTTATATAAACTTTATTGATGATTTCTCAAGATATACAAAATTATATTTATTGAGAAATAAAGATGAAGCATTTGAAAAATTCTTAGTTTATAAGAATGAAGTTGAAATCAACTTGGAAGAAAAATCAAAAGATTGCTATCCGATAGAGGTGGTGAATATGAGTCTAATATGCTTAATGAATTTTGTGAAAATCATGGCATAATATTAAAATTACACCTTCTTATCTCCAGAGTCAAATAGAGTAGTTGAAAGGAAAAATAGAACTTTGAAAAAGATGATGAATTCTCTATTAGTAAGTTCTGGAGCACCGTGGAATTTATGGGGGGAGACAATTTTAACTGCCTGCTATCTACAAAATAGAATACCATATAAACAAATAGGAAAGACACCTTATGAGTTATGGAAAGGTCATAAGTTTAATCTAACATACCTCAAAGTGTGGGGGTGTTTAACAAAGGTTCTAATTTCAGAACCTAAAAGGAGTAGAATAGGACCTAAAACTATTGATTGTATGTTAATAGGGTATACTCAAAATAATGCAGCATACAGATTTTTTATTCTTGAAGATAAAGGAAATATATTTGATGCAAATACTATTATAAAATTTAAAGCTATAGAATTTTTCGAGAATATTTTTCCTAGGAAAAATCCTGTCGATTCTCAAAATTATTATCAAATAATCCAAAAATATTTTCAAAGAGATTCTCTTGAGAGCTTAGATGTTGAATTAAGGAGAAGTAAGAGAATAAGAAAGACTACTAGTTTTAGTAGTGATTTCTATGTCTTTATGACTGAAAATGACCCTCAAATATATGAAGAAGTTATGACTTCTCTTGATGCTCCATTTTGGAAGGAAGCAATCAACAATGAGTTAGACTCAATTATGAGTAATAATGTTTGGAAACTTGTTGATTTACCTCTTGATACTGAACCAATTGGTTGTAAATGGATTTTCAAGAGAAAACTAAAAGCTGATGGGTCCATTGATAAGTATAAGGCAAGATTAGTTGCCAAAGGTTTTACTCAGAAGAAAGACATAGATTATTTTAATACTTATGCACCTGTAACTAGAATTGCATCCATCAGAATTCTAATCACTATAGCATCGGCGTATAATTTATTTATACATCAAATGGATGTGAAAATTGCATTTTTGAATGGTGACTTGGAAGAAGAAATGTATATAACACAACCAAAAGATTGTATAGTTTCAGGTTCTGAGCATAAGGTTTGTAAGCTTATGAAATCTTTATATGAATTAAAATAAGCACCAAAACAATGGCATGAAAAATTTGATTAGGTTTTAGTATCAAATGGATATCTGATAAATGATTCAGATAAGTGTGTTTATTTTAAATCTTTTGATACTAATAATTTTGTGATAATTTGTTTGTATGTTGATGACATGCTTATTTTCAATTCTAGCATGGAAGTGATAAATAAGATTAAAAATTTTCTTGCTTCCAATTTTAATATGAAAGATATGGGAGAAGTAAGTGTTATTCTTGGCATCAAGATAATAAAAAAAATATAACGATCTTATGTTATCACAAGAATACTATGTAAATAATTTTTAAAGAAGTTTGGATATTATGAGTGTAAGCCAGTGTTAACTCCATACGATGCACATATCCAACTTAAGAAAAATTATGAACATAGTGTTAATCAAACAAGATATGCCCAAATAATTGGTAGTCTTATGTACTTGATGAATAGTACAAGACCAAATATTGCGTATGTTGTTGGAAGATTGAGCAGATATACTCAAAATCCTAACAAGGATCATTGGGTTGATTTAGAAAGACTTGCAAGATACTTAAAAGGTACATCAAATTTTGAGCTTTCGTTTGCTAGAGATCCACCAGTGTTAGAAGGTTTTTCTAATGCTAATTAGATATTTGAATCCAATGAAATTAAATCCACTAGTGGGTATATTTTTGTACTTGGTAGAGGAGCAGTCTCATGAAAATTTTCCAAATAAACTTGTATAGCTCGTTCAACCATGGAGTCTAAGCTAATCGCCTTAGAGAAGGCGTGTACAAAAGTTGAGTGGTTAAGAAACTTCTTAATTGATCTTTCCATTCGTGATCATTCTCTTACATCTATCTCAATAAATTGTGATTGTCAAACTGTTATAGCTAAGGCTAAAAGCAAGATATATAATGGAAAAAGTAGACACATACGTTTGAAACATAGTATTATTAAGTAGCTGCTAGAATCTGGTGTTATAAGCCTAGATTTTGTAAAGTCAAAGATGAATTTGGCCGATCCTCTGACTAAACCACTGAACAAGAGGTTAGTGGAACGAATATCGAGGGGGATAAGACTTCTGCCTAGAACATAAGGCAAAAATAATAGGAACCCCACCTATGTGATTGGAGATTTCATGAAGTAGGTTCATAGGGGTAACAACAAGTCACTTGTTGTCTTGAGTTACTATTATTCAATATATTTGAGTCCTCCCTATGACTAGATAGTAAATATGACAGTGAAAAGGATAAGCTTTTATGATTTTAATGAACTCCATAGCCCAAAAATTGGATGGTGACATGTTTAACTGTAAGATATGCTTGATGGAGGATTCATAAAATGAGTATGGAATTAGGTCAATATCTATTAGAGTTAGGCAGATATCTTTAAAGCACTCATGATTACCAAGATAACGCAAAGCCATGAAAGCGCAAAACCGCAGAACAACAAAAGGAATAAGATTAAACTTAATGTGAGCTATTAATTCACTCTTCACATCAAAAGAGTTATGGTTCATAAAATTAGTTATATTTCACCTAATTCTTGTGAGACACAATTAATATGCTCAATGACTAGTTCATAACATGATAAACACCAGTTCATTTGCATTAAGTTTGTTATCAAATAGTGATGTATTAAAGAGTAAAATTTAGTATTTTGAAATATGTGGGGAATTGTTATAACTTTATGTAGTATTTTAAAATACTAGAATCTCACATTGGCTAATTGTAAGACTTTTAAAGAATTTATATATGAAAACAAAATTGGAGTAAGTTAACAAGCCAACTAATGGGATTCCCTCACGCACAAGGTAGGTCGGCCAAAACCCAATTTTGGGGTTTGGTCCAGAAAGCGTTTAATGCACGTCGTCGTGTGCAGGCGGACACCAGCACCCCACCTCAACCCACCCCCCGCCCCCCACGAATGTGCATACGATGGGTTTTGTTTTACACTTTTATTTTTTTGTGCTTAATTATTTAAATTTTTAAATGCCGTTAATGATAGTTTTGGTGGTTGAGTAGTAGTTGACGATGAAACAGTGAAAAGACATGAAACAAGTATTAACGGTTAAGTGGCGGGTATTTAAATAGTTGCCACTTGCCTATAAATACATACCTAATCTAACATATTTTTCATTCGTTTTCCATTCTTCCCCCTTGCTCTCAAATTCTGCCAGAACAAAGCACTACCGTGCAATATCTTCTTCCTTCTTTCGCGTTGTTCTACACTCGTTGTATTTGATTTGCAAGCTTACAACGAGTCCTGTCATTGTATTTTGGGGCTATATTACTGTCAGACCTTCCTGCAGTAGGATACTATCCTAAAAGGGGAAAAAATAGCTTTTGAGGACAGTGCTTCTGCACGCCTTGACGATTACAATTCCTATTTTATCCAACGTTCAGTACTTTGAACCAATTAGTTTAAGTGTCAATTTTTTTTTAGCTTGGATGGTCATTGGGGGTTGAGTTAAAACGTAGTTTTTATTTTTGCCACCAGATTTGATGTTTTAATTTGTTTTATAAAATTATTTTTTTATTTATCTTTCTGAAAAAACATTAATTTTTTAACTATTTTATAAAGAAATTAACTTTTATAAGTATTTCCAAAAAATTATTTTTTATAAATCAATGGAGTAATAATGATTTTATTTTCTTCATGTATAATTACAACATGCAACTCAATGAAATTAATTTTTTTTTTCAATAATCAAGGGTAATAATGTAATTTTTATCCTTTTGAATAGCTATTTGTACAAAATTTTGGCACAACTAAAAGGAAAACTCTGTAAATGCCTAAAAAGCAACAGAAATTAGTAATAAATATAATATTAAGGAGTGATGAAGTGTTTGTAAAAGTTTAGGAGGGTAATGAGATAGTAAAGGTATCGAGCATTCTCCCTCATTAAATTCATTATCTTTATTAGAAAGAATGATAGTTGGACCTTTATTTTAAAAATAAATGTCAAGTTTCGAAAAAAAATATTTGTGAGTGATAACCCTTTCGTTAAAACTTTTCATCTCTATTATTGTAAAAATTGATATAATAAATAGTCATTGTAATTTAAAATTAAAATTAAAAATTAAAAATATCATTATTTTTTATATTTGAGGATAAAATGTTTACTGTGATTTAAAAAGAAATATAAAAAATAAATTATATTTAATCAAAATAATTATATGATAAAAAAAACACAGAACCCTAAACTCTATCTTTTTTTCACCTTCTTTTCATATTTTTCTTTCTTTGCTCTTTCTCTTTTGGTCTTCTTCTTCTTTCCTGCATGCCAAACGCATAATAGAATTAAATCAAGATTGAAGTAGTGTTAAGGAGTAAAGTTTCATTCATTGATAATTTGATTGACTAGTTAAAATTGATTGATAATTATTTGGTTTATTGATTGATTACATTAGGGCATGGATTAGGGATTTTGGGCTTATTTGATTTATATTAAAAGTTTATTTTATACTTTTAATTGTTTTTTTAAATTACAATTAACAAATCAAATATATTAATTTTTTTTATTTTTATTTATTGTGCATATATTTTTTTTGAAGTCATAAAATTATATTGGGAGAACACCCATTACCCCTCTGTTTTTTCAGCTAACACCCCATTATCCCCCTATATTTTTTGTAATACCCTATCATTCTCCTGATTCGTTATTTTTTTCAATTTTATCTTTCAGTTCAATTGGCTTATAAGATGGTAAAATAAAAAATATTTGAAATGTTGAAGGGCAAAATTGAAATTTAAAGGGATAATGATATATTAAAAAAAATATAAGGAGATAATTGAATATTAACTAAAAAAACATGGCGTTAATGGGTATTCTCCCAATTATATTTTTGTTCTTACAATGTATAGTGGTATCAACATAGTCAATGAGGATATATTGGTCATTGTATCTCTACTTATGGCTTGCAGGAACCAGGTCATTGTATAAAAAAAAATGGTATTTATGTAATTACAACAATAAAAAAATAGCTAGACCGTAAGGGAGATGAAAATTAAAATTCTAATAGAACAAGTCTAACTGACAAATATTTTCATTTCGGATGGCTACCTGACATTTATCTTTTAAAATATGATCGAATTGTTGTTCTCCCTTTTTATCGCTATTTAAAAAAAATTCTCTTAATCAATAGATTTATCGAGTATGCCAAATTTTCTCTTGCCATTCATCTCCTACACATATTTATTGACGGTTATATTTTTAAATGAGTAGAAAATATTTTGAAGGATCAAAGCACAACACCAAATGAGCAATAATACATTGACATTTTTTCCATCGTGAATGCATCATCATAGCTTGTCCTGATTGTCTAACGCTTGTGTAGATAGCCTATCAACTTTACTTTCAATAATATGTTTTTCAATTTGAATTTGATCCTTTTATTTCTATACTAATCTCATTTCAGGCACCAACACTTCTATATGCAAAATAGGCATTCTCAGTTTCAGCCACATCTGGACTTTCACATTGCCTCATCTACATTCTTGCATCAACAATACTTATCACAAGATTGAACACAAGAAACCCAGGACCATCTAATGCTGAGATGATTTTTGGATTAGGTTTGAGACCCAGATACAACCAAGCAACGCTAGCAAATAGACAAGACGCTTCTAAACCAGAACGATTTGAAAATGACAATCTAGACAAAGTTTCTAATCCTTGGAGAATCCAAGACAACCAAACATTTGGCAAGCTGAAACAGGACCTAACCCTAGGAACATGAATTCATTTAGTTCACTGTTGTTGTGGATCCTTAGAGGTGCTTCTTCTAAAGGCCTAAACTCATTTCTTTCCATGTTTAGAGATGTAAGAGAGCAAGGACAAGTTTATGCAGATTCTCCACGATAGGAAAATCGCAGAACTGCTGTGCAATAGTTGTGGCTATTTTACATTAAAAGGTGACTGTGAATTACAGTTAGTTGACAATTGTGTTCATGTATCCAATGTAAAATTCTACACACATACATGCATACACACACTCATATATAGCTTCTGTATAGAAATTATTAATGTGTTGAATAAATTTAGTATAGTTAGGTGGTAGAATATAGATGGTAGAATGTAGTTTAGATGTTAGTAGTTATTAGTGTAATATTCACCATTTTATGCCTATACATAGTTATGTATTATAACAATTGAAATTCAAGAAATATAATTTATTTCTTCAAATTCAACATGGTATCAGAACCATGAAACTCTGAATTTTTTGGCCTACCTTCTCTATTTTTCCAGTATCTCCTTCGACAAAATTCTTTTTTCGATATCCTCTTTGATGCATGAAGTGCACGTGCCACAGTCGACAACCGCGTGTGAAGAACACACACCATGGCGGCCAACTCCTATTGCAACACCACCGACTGATCTGTGCTCACCAGATTAATGTACGCGCCATCTTCCATCTACTTATTACTCTATTCCTCAATCTATCGCTTCCATAACTTCTGCCTCATATTTGAGTCTTTGGCATCCTCAACTACAATATATATCACTTAGTCGTCTTCGATCACTAATGTCTAGTGGTGTTCTGGGTACTGTTTCTCAAGACAATGTTGATTTTGTATCATGTCATTTAGTAAAACATATCGCTTTTCTTTTAATAACAGTGACTCCATCTTTCATGCTCTATTTGATTTAATTTTGAATTTACCTTATGAAAAACTCATTTTGAATTTCCTAAAATTTATCGTGATTTTGCTAAAATGATTCAAACACAATTTTTCTCTTTTATTAAAGTTTTTCACTCTAATAATGCTATAGAGTACAGGGATTATATGTTTCTTAATCTTCTTCAGATTAATGGTACTATTTGTCATCGTCCCTGTCCTGACACGTCCCAACAAAATGTTAGGGTTGAAAGAAAACACAGACATATTCTTGAAATAGTTCATTCTCTTGTTATCTCTACTTCGTGTCTAGAATATTTCTAGGGAGAAGCTACTCTTATGACTGTTTATATTATCAACCAAATTGCTTCTATAATTATTGTTAATCAACATCTTATGAACATTTGTATGGTAGTCCTCCAAATTATAACCTTCTTAAAGTTTTTAGTTGTGCATGTTTTGTTCTTCTTCAACCTTATGAAACACCAAATTAGAACCAAAGCACATCTATGTTGCTTTTTGGGGTATCGAATTGAACATAAAAGTTATAAATGTTGAGATTTTGTATCAAATAGACTCCGTATCTCTCAATATGTGGTCTTGTAGGAACATAATATATTTTCATCCATCTCCAAATTTATTTATGATCTTATTTAGCTTCTTTCTTTACTAACAACTTTATAGAAGTATTTCTTAATGATTCAAATGCAAGTTCTTTTGATGAGCACTCAATAGATTTGTCCAATATATCATTGTCTACTCTCGAAGCACCGACTATTTCCTTTGGATCCATATCTGACAACTCAATCGTTCCTAACTCTTCATCTTCTAATGTACTTCTTCACTATCCACTTGTGTAAGAGAGTTTTCTGTTAGACTTAGAGATTTTCTCTTCCACAATAGTTTAAAATGAAAGATCTAGACCATTTTACATATTTTCTTGATATTGAGGTGTTCTCTGCTTTTAACAGATATTACCTTTCACAAGCCAAATATGCATATGATCTTTTTGCTCGAGCTGGTTTAACTGATAGTAAAACTATCTCTACTCCACTATAACCTAATACCAAATTTACACCAGTCAAAGGAACTATACTCTCTAATGTTATGCTTTATAGATAATTGGTTGGTAGTTTGATTTATTTGATAGTCACTCGACTTAATATTTTTCACGCTACTGGACTATTATACATTTAAAACTGTTATAAAACGTTTTAAAAACTCTTTTAGAACGTATTACAAACCGTTTTCTTTTGACGTGTTTTAAAATATCAAAAACTGTTCTCTTTTGTTATGATAAAAAGACTTTTTTTATTAGTTTTTAAATTTATAAGAAAAGAATTTTAAATAGTATTCAAATTTATAAGAGAACATTTTATAACAGTACTTAAATTTATAAGAGGATGATAATTAACAGTTGTTAAAATTTTATAAGAAATTTACTTTTAATAATATTTAGATATATAAGAAGACAATTTTTAATAGTTATTAAAATTTTTTAAATTATAATTCTTAAAAATAACAATAAAAATAGTTATTATAACAACATTCAATTAAATAAAAATTAATTTATCAAAAAAAAAATATACATATACATATATGTATATGTGTATATATATATAATATATGCAGAGGACAGTAATATCACTCAATAGTTCATACATATGTGTATCTTATTAATTGTTTAAAAATATATTAAACATTGATTAAAAAAAAAGTCTAAATTAAAAGTCTATATCATTACAAATTGCAAATATAAACAGTAGCACAACAGCAGCAGATCATGAATTAGAAACAGCAGCAAGCTGATGTTAGATATCACATACATAGCTGTTTTATCCACTAATTATTATAAAATTAAAAATAACAACTGTAAAAGAAACAAGTATCTCCCAACAACAATATTAATTTATAGCAGTATATATTTATAACTTTATCAATAGTTAGCTAAAACAACAATAAGTTATAGCAGAAACAACTATAACAAAGTAACATTAGGAGAAGAAAATGGCAGAAAAATAAAAAGCACAGCTAATAACAAGCAGAACCGACAACAAGTAGTCAAGCAGTAGGGAGCTTGGTAATTAACAAGTAGCAACCTTATCTTTCGTAGTCTTTGCCATAGTTTTAAGTCAATGCACTTATCAATTAATTTATGACTTAATAAATTGAATAAAAGTAGATCAATGGACCTATAACCAAATATATCCATCAAAATTTGTTGGGTAAAACTTAAAAATATAACTAAAACAAAAGAATAAAAAAATACAATTATTTTAATTACAAAATTGATAAAACAAATTCAGCTCAATCTTTTCTCATCTCATCTATCTCTTCTTGTTTGTATGAGCATTTTTTTTTTAACTGCACATAATATTATACATAAAGAAATTAAAATAAAATAACATTAGAAGTCATGCATGTTATAAACAATTAATAAAATAAGTGAAATAATTACAAAGTTATAATTCTAACCTTTTGTTGGATGGAAGTATTTGGATCTTCAATAATATCTTTCATATACTTCATTACATAATACTCACACTCTGAATTTATGGGTTGTTTAAGACACTACCAAAAATTTAAAAAAAAAATAATAAAATCAAATATATTTTAATTAACATAAAACAATGAAAAAAATTGTTCAAATAATAAAAATCTAAATTATTTTCCTTCGGAAAGTCATATGAAGATGGTGTGTATATATATAGTATATTAGCATATTAGTTAGTAAAAGTTGTACCAGCAGATCAATAACCAAATATATATATATATAATGTGATCGTATATATATACCGCGTATTATTTTTTTTCTTTTCAATGTGTAAGTACTAATTTGACTGATATATGAAACGAAAAGATTCAAAGTATTTACAAATTATAATTATATCATTCATTGAATTATTCTTAAAGATGATTTGAATGATTGATGGGTTACTTCAATTTTGGACCTAACTCTAGTTTTAAAGAATTCCTAGTTTTCAATTTTATTCATTTAATATTTCATGCTAATTTAAATTGATCAATAGTCAATAATTTTTTTTTTGAGACATTTGCAATAACCAATGATAGACCATTGTTTACCAACTGATATTTATGTTATTAATGTATATTTTCAATGTTGTCAAACATGTATGCTCTCAGAAAGTAAATAAAATATTGGAGAAAATGAAAGAAATTATGGTATCTATCTAAATAAAGAAAAAGGATTGAAAATAGTTGATGGTTAATTTTTTATATCCCACTTTACTTATACAGACATTAGAAAATGTTGGTATATATAGTAGCAGGTTATTGGCCCATAAAAAATATCCTACACCAACTCCTCCCCCTCCCTTAGAAATAAAATAAAAAAAAGAAGCTAAATCATTATTAAGCTTTTCTTAAAAATATTTATTAGGTTAAGTTTTGATGCATTGACAAATTATTTGTTCTAATATTAGAATTGGCAACCATAATTTAAAGATTGGTTATCTTTGTCATTTATAAATCAAAGAAAAAAATTTCTAAAAAATAGTCAATAATATAATTTTTATGTACTTACATTGATTTTCTTTCAAATCAGTGTCTTTCTTCCAATTCTTTGTGATCGAACAATGAACATCTTCATGGCTCTTTTTTTCAAAAAGAAAAAACAAAGAAATGATAGGAAAAGGAAAAAGAATATCATAAATTATGTTAAATGAACCGAAAAATTATATCTTAATGCAAATAAATGTATTACAAATTATACTTACTTATTAACAACTTGCTTGATGTTAAAGACAATTTCATTTTGAAATGGATCCAAAAAATATGTGATGTCATTATATGGATCAATAATGACCAACATCCAGTGAAATCTATATTGATGGTAATATATATATATATATATATATATAATAAATGCATTAATTGAAATAAATTATACTCAACAATTAATAATTAAATATATAATCATATAACATAATGAAAATACATACTCATGATAATATGGAGCAAAAAATATCTGATTCATCTTTGCATGTCTTATCCTTTCTGCGATTGAACGTACTCTATCAGCTTCTATTTTCCTACCGATTGAAGAATATCATTTGGATTCACAAATCCAATCATGTTAACCAAATTTCTCTCTTTGATGTAATTGTATAAGTGCCTAACAATAAAGTAAAAACTGTTGTTATTATAACAATAAATCTATACCTTTATCCTCAATAAATAAGTTAAAATGATACACATTCATCCGGAAAATGTTAAATTACCTTATATACACTACTATACAAGTGATTTATATGAGGTCTATGCTTAAAAACTCTTGGATTATACTTTGAGTAACATTCTCAACAAATTCTTACCCAAAAATATTTTTTTCTATACTTCCTTCAATGGTGTCACTTGGAAGCATAGCTTTATTGGCATATACACCAATAGATTTCATAGAACAATATAACTAAGTTGACCATTGAACTTTTGGGTTTATGATTGGCTCCACTGATTTTGAGCTTAAATTGTTGAGTTGTTTGCTTGATTCCTAAATTGATGAAGCAAAATATTAAGAAAAAAAACTATTATAAATAAATAATTGAGAGAAAATTACAAATTAAAAAGTAAATTACCTTATTAGTCAATGGTATAATAAGATCTCTAGACCATGCGACAAATGATCCAATAGCATTTTGTATGGTTTCAAATTCACCAAAAACATGAATTGGTAAAGAGGCTAATGGAATTATTGCCATATGAATAGATACACGTATATTTCATTTAATGGAATTCGGTGTATAGTGGCTTTTGGATCATTTGTTGGCATAATTGTACAATGAGTTACTATATTCTCTCTATTGCTAATAGCAAGCTTGCATAATTTTTCCTCTCAAATGTCACATTCATTTCATTAAAAAGATGTTATACAATAAGATACAAATATTATATATATATATATATATAGTGAATAAGTAAAAATTTATTACCTTTATAGTTATATCACCATTAGCTTGATATTGTACTTTTGTGTTTGTCTCATGACTAGTCACCTTGACGGTTGTATCACAATTGGCTTAATTAGAACTCGTGGCTTTTGGGTTACTTGTTTTTAATGCTTCTAATTCACTTTGTAATGACTTCAACTTTTCTTGCATTTGTTGATTTTCCTCCAACATCCTTTTATTTTGTTCAATCAATAAATGCTGATGCTCTTGCATCATCTTTTGTTGCTCCTCAAAATAATGATTACGTTTAGACATGTGAAAATAACTAGATGGAGTGATGGAATGACAACTCCTCTAACACTTCCTGAATGCTCAGGAGTTTGTAATGCCATTGTAAGAATGTCATTGTTGCCATCAACGCAAACATTCCTCAATTTAACTTATTTCGTAATTTTTTCCTATCAAAAGTATAGACAAATAGTTTTTTTTTTTAAAAAAAGAATTAAGATGAAAGCCAATATAAATAAAAACTTTTAATAAAAATTAAATACTTTTTATTTAATTATTAATATAAATTATATATAAATAAGTGCAACATTAATAACAAACTTACAATTCTTTCTACACATAATTTGACATTCTCGTTATCATATTTTATTTTCTTATTTTGATGAGCAAGCATCCAAATAACGGAACGGTCAATTTGTTCATCTGTTTCAAGTTCACGTATCTGTAGACATTCAAATCCAAATTTATAAAATACTTTACATTAAATAAATTGATCAATAATTTAAACACTAACCAATTCATCTTTCTTATTTGCATATCCAAGACATGAAAGTCGATATCTATATTTGTTTTGTCTCTGCCTCTCTTGTTGAACTTTTCTATGGCTCTATATATATCATTACAACAATATAGTAAGAATTTTAAGTTTAAATTAAATTAAATTAAATATAAAAAAATTTAAATTACCTCACAAGAAAATCTTCTGCCAATCTACTCTTTACAAATGATTGCCAATGTGATTATTTAATAAATTTTTAGTGTGTCGGTGGTTTTTTCAAACTAGCAGGGTTATTTCTGTGTGGCAATATATATTTCGATGTAAGACGATTTTTAAAAACTTTCCATCTTTCTGCTACTCTAGATAAAGCCTTTTTCTTATAAGCTTTATCAATATCACATGCCATCTACAAACAATAGCATGAAATAAAAATTTAAAATAAATTAATTATTATAAAAATAATAAAACAATGATAATTAAGAATTGACATATGTTAAACCTCAATGCAACTCCATATATTTTCTTTAAATTCTTTTGGCATCCTGAACCATGTGCAATATGTGATTAGAACTATTGTATGTGCCAATATACCAATTAAGCTTCCCAACTTTTTTGATGTTTTACCTATTGGTTGACTTTTCTTATTAAATACAATAAGTATCCTATAGCCATCACTTTTTTCTTTCGTAAGCTCTGGCAAAGTCGTTTGATTTCTGTCATTTCTTTTCCTCAAAAAATTTTCTGGAGAAGTTCCTACATCATCATGGTTGTCTTCCTGGAAAAAGGTCATGATACTAAAAACAGAAAAATAAAAAAAAAACATGTGAGTGATACTAGTAAAAATATAATTAATTCAGCACTTTAAGATAAAATAAATCTTACGTACTAAATAAAATTTAGGATATGTTAATTACTAATGAATAAAATTTAGAATATCTTAATTACTAAGGTAATGTCTATAAAACTTAAAAAATAATTTATATAAATATATTCAAGTTGTAACCAACAGATATATATTTATATTACTAACAGTTATTTTAATAATCAACAATATAATTATATCATTAATTGTATTAAGCGAGTAATATCAATTACTATTAACCTACCAATAAATGACTCAAAAAAATGAGAATATTAACTAAATTAAACTAAATTAAGGTTCTCACCACTGCATTATGAGTTTTTAAGAATGTAAAAAATAAAGCAAGAGGTTTACTTTATAATTTACAAATAAAAATAAAGTAAATTGTTGTTTCTTCATTCACAGCCAGCAAAAAACTTAGCAGTAAGGTTACAAAAGTAATTGCAAACAATGTTAAATTTAAAAAATAGTAGCATTTAAAGCCGGTAACATACATCAATATTTACTATAAAAAGCTGAAAAATCTGTAAAATGTTAGAATGTACAGCTATTATAATCTCAGATTATTAGGAATGAATTAATGTGTGTATAATTTAAGTAGAAAAGAGATTCAAATCTTTTCAATTATAGGATTGATTACGGTAGATAGCTTCCTTTTTAATTCCTAGAGAATTCTTTTTATAGTCCCTTAAGGCTGTGTACATGGAAGTGTTTTTCAGATCTAATAAAATTATCTTTTTCCTCCTATTTTTCAACATGGTATCAGAGCTCTAGGCTATTTTTTTTCTGGTTTCATTCGTTTTCTTTTTGTTCCAGCCTTCATTGCTGTGTTTTCATAACTGGCCTTTATTGCCAAAGTTTAATCTCTTAAGTTCTTCTCTTCTGATTAAAAGCCTAGTTTCTCTCTTATTTCCCATTCCGAAACATCATGTCTGCCTCTGAGATTACAAATGCTTCTGTCCAATCTGACGAAGTTAATTCAAGACAAGCGATAGGCAATCTACAGAATGTTCGAGCAACATATAGGCTAAATGGTAAGAATTATTTAAAATGGTCCCAATTTGTTCGGACTTATTTAAAGGGCAAAGAAAGGCTCAGCCATCTTCTAGGAACAGGACCAAAGAAAGGAGACCCGGGATTTGATGCATGGGATGAGACAGATTCTATGATTGTATCTTGGCTATGGGATTCAATGGATCCTGAGATCAGTGATACCTGCATGTTTTTGACTACTGCAAAAGAGATCTGTGACTTAATTCAACAGACTTATTCAAAAGCCCGAGATGCTGCCCAAGTGTATGAGATTAAAGTCAAGATGGGTGCAACCAAACAAGGAAGCAAATCAGTAACTGAGTATGCAAATTCTCTGAAAAATCTATGGCAGGAACTAGATCATTATCGGGTGATAGATGTGAAATGCGCAGAAGATGCTGCAACTTTGAAAATTTTCATTGAGAAAGATCAAGTCTATGATTTACTAGCTGGACTTAATCTTGAATTTGATCAGGTGAGGGTTCAGATTCTTGGCAAAGGAGAGACGCCATCGTTGGAGGAGACAATTCTCTAATTCGAGGAAAGGAAAGTCGAAGGGGTGTTATGCTTGAACCTCAAGTCCTCGAAGGATTAGCCTTGGTTACTAAAACTGAACAACAGCAAACACAAGAAAGTGGAAAAGCAGACCTGCCCAAATTTTCAGGAAAAGACAACAAAGATAACCGAGACAACCTTTGGTGTACCTACTGCAAGAAACCAAGGCATACTAAAGAACGTTGCTGGAAATTGAATGGCAAGCCATCGACTTCAAGCAAAGAATGGGGTTATCGAGGAGGGCAGCAAAGATTTCACAACTAAGCTCATCTAACAGAGCAATTAAGTCAAGGTGACAAACAAAAGCAAGAAGGATTCAGCAGTGAGGAAATTGAAAAACTCAGAAACTTGATAGGATCTTTAAGAAATCCTTCTAGCACATGTTCATTGGCACTCTCTGGTAAGTCCCCATTCTCCTCTGGATTTCATGTCTCAGAAAAGTGTTTTGACAACTCCTGGATAATTGATTCGGGCGCTATTGACCACATGACCTATTCTTCACAATATTTTAGTACCTATAAACCATGTCCAAGCAGTAGGAAAATTGTTGTAGCAAATGGTTCTCTTGCTACTATTGCAGGTTTTGGGGATATTTGTGTCACACCTTCTATTATTCTAAAAGATGTCCTTCATGTGCCAAAGTTGTCTGCCAATCTTGTTTCAATTCAAAAACTTACAAAAGACCTAAGATGTCATGCAAATTTCTGTCCGTCTTATTGTGTTTTTCAGGACCAGGATTCGGGGAGGAGGATTGGACTTGCTAAGAAGAAGAATGGACTATACTATCTCAAAACACCCAGTCCCTCAAAGAAAAACATGAATAAATTGTTCGTTTCCCTACTTAGTTCCTCAAATAAAGACACCATTTGGCTTTATCACTTTCATCTTGGTCATCCGTCATTTAAAGTTTTAAAAGTTTTGTTTCCTACTTTGTTTAAGGGATTAGATCTTACAAATTTTCATTGTGATGTTTGTGAGCTTGCAAAACATACTCGTGTATCTTTTCCTATTAGTAATGATAGATGTTCTCATCCTTTTGATTTGATTCACGGTGATATTTGATTCACGGTGATTTGTTTCTCTAATTGATGATTGTACTCGTGTCACCTGGATTTTTTTGCTCAAACATAAATCTGATGTAGGTAGTGTTGTTTCTAATTTCCATTCAATGGTTCAAAATCAATTTGGGGTAAAAATTAAAAGATTTAGGTCTGACAATGCACGAGATTTTTTTTATCAAGTTTTATCTTCCTACTTTCAAAAGGAGGGAATCATTCATGAGTCATCATGCATAAACACACCACAGCAAAACAGAGTTGCAGAAAGGAAAAATGGCCATTTACTTAACACCACTCGAGCATTATTATTTCATGGGAATGTTCCGAAAAACTATTGGGGGAAGCTGTCCTTACTGCCACACACATAATTAATAGACTACCCTCAACAGTATTAGATTTTAGAACTCCCGTGGAAGTCCTTTCTAACTTTTATTCACACTTCAAAACTTCAAATGGTCTTATACCTAAAGTCTTTGGGTGTACTTTTTTTGTTCACCTTCATAGTCACAACAGAGGAAAATTAGATCCTAGAGCAATCAAATGTGTGTTTATTGGCTATTCATCTACACAAAAGGGATACAAATGTTATCACCCTTCTTCAAGAAAGTTTTACATATCTGCAAATGTTACCTTTGTTGAAAACAAACCTTTTTTCACACACTCTAATCTTCAAGGGGAGATTTCACTAATAGAAGATAAAAACTTTGACTTTGGCTCTCTTGATCTATCATCGGCTCCATTTAATTCTCAAGATCCTCACTAAAATGTCATAGTTGAGTCCACTAAACCTGTATCTGTCCAACCTGTGTCAGAGTTAGTCCCAAAATTTACTGAACCTCTATCTACCCAATCTTTGCTAGGGTCAATCCCAGAATCTGTCCCTACTTAAGTTTCTATACCTATTTATGATTCTTATAGATTTCCACAGATGTTTTCAAGAAGAACAAGTGTTCCTGATCCAATACAAGTCCAAGATTCCAATCCGAGCTCTCCTAAGGAAAATACAATAAGTTCTGACTCAACTTTGCATACACAACCTGCTGAACCACACACAATAGAGTCTGATTTGCCTACTTTGCATGCACAACCTACTGAACCACACACAACAGGGTGTGATTTGCCTACTTCACATATACAACCTGCTGCACCACACACAAAAGGGTCTAATTTGCCTACTTCGCATGCACAACCTGTTGAACCACACACAATAAATTCAAATTCTGATTTGCCTATTGCTATAATAAAGGGCATCAGAGAATGCACAAAAAGGCCTTTATACCCATTATCTCACTATGTGTCTCTTAAACATCTTTCACCATCCTATAGGAATTTTATCATGAGTCTACATACTATATCTGTCCCTAACACTTTATCTGAGGCATTATCCAAAAAGGAATGGAGGAATGCTATGAGAGAAGAGATGGATGCGTTGGAAAAAAACAAGACATGGGAGATCGTTAATCAACCAAAAGCGAAACTTTTGGTAGGATGTAAGTGGGTGTTCACTTTGAAATACAAGGCTGACGGTTTACTTGAAAGATATAAAGTGAGGTTGGTTGCAAAGGGCTACACTCAAACATATGGCGTTGATTATCAAGAGACATTTGCTCCCGTAGCTAAGATGAATACAGTGAGGATTTTACTATCATTGGCAGCCCATTTTAATTGGCAACTCCAACAGTATGATGTGAAGAACGCCTTTTTACACGGAGATTTAGAAGAAGAAGTATATATGAGCATACCGCCAGGCTTTGGAGGAGAGGAAACCACTAATAAGGTGTGTAGACTACGAAAGGCTCTATATGGACTCAAGCAATCTCCTAGAGCTCGGTTTGGGAGATTTGCTAAAGTAATGAAATCCACAGGTTTTAAACAAAGTCAAGGAGATCACAAATTGTTCATCAAGCACTCTAACTCAGGGGGAGTTACAGTTCTTTTGGTATATGTTGATGATATAATTGTTACTGGAAATGATGAGAAAGAGAAACAAGTTCTGAAAGAGTGTTTAATGAAGGAATTTGAGATAAAAGAGCTTGGTAGATTAAAATATTTTCTTGAGATTAAGGTTGCATATTCAAGAGAGGGCATCTTTATTTCACAACAAAAGTATGTGACAGACCTATTAAAGGAAACAGGAAAGCTTGCTTGTAAACTAGTAGCTACTCCTATTGAGCCTAACCATAAACTTGGGGAATCAAAAGAAGATACAACTGTAGATAAAGAAATGTATCAAAAGTTGGTAGGGAAGCTTATCTATCTTGCTCATACCCGACCAGACATAGCATATTCAGTAAGTGTGATTAGTCAGTTTATGCATGATCCAAGGGAGGTACATTTGCAAGCTGCCTATCGAATACTTCATTACTTGAAAGACAGCCCAGGTAAAGGAATTTTGTTCAAAAGAAAAGCTGAACTGACTCTAGAAGTCTATACAGATGCTGATTATGCAGGATCATCCATGGATAGGAGGTCTACTTTTGGCTATTGCATGTTTCTTGGGGGTAATTTGGTAACATGGAGAAGTAAAAAACAAAATGTTGTGGCAAGGTCTAGCGTAGAATCAGAGTTCAGAGCAATGGCTCAAGGCGTGTATGAATTATTATGGTTGAAAATCATCCTAGATGATTTAAAGATCAAGTGGGAAAGATCTATGAAGCTTTATTGTGATAACAAGTCAGCAATAAACATTGTTCATAATCCTGTTCAACATGACAGGACAAAACACATTGAGATAGACCGACATTTCATCAAGGAAAAGTTAGAATGTGGCCTGATCTGTATGTCGTATGTACCTTCTCGAAATCAATTGGCAGATGTCTTGACCAAAGGACTCAACAGTGCAAATTTTCATGAGATTATTTCCAAGTTGGGAATGGAAGATATCTATTCTCCAGCTTGAGGGGGAGTGTTAGAATGTACAGCTATTATAATCCCAGATTATTAGGAATGAATTTGTGTATAATTTAAGTAGGAAAGAGATTCAAATCTTTTCAATTATAGGATTGATTATGGTAGATAGTTTCCTTTTTAATTCCTAGAGAATTCTTTGTATAGTCCCTTAAGGCTGTGTACATGGAAATGTTTTTCAGATCTAATAAAATTATCTTTTTCCTCCTATTTTTTAACATAAAAACAATTTCAAAACTTACATAGAAGACCAAGTTGCTGTCGTAGTTCTAGAGACTAGTGATGAGAAGCTTATGTGCCTTTTTCCTCCTTTTGCGTAATTCTTGGCGAAATCTCAATGTTCTCAATATTTTGGATTATGAGCTTTCTAAGAATCTAAATCCTCTAATCGGTGAAGCTGAAGGCAGAAAAAATAAAATTAAAACAAGAGAAAGATTGAGTAGCAAGCAGTAAGCTGTATAGTAGTACTTTCTGTCAGTGAGCACAATTGTAAGCATTAAAGAGAGTAGTAAAAGCGTTGAAACAAGGTAGCAGTATAGAAAGAAGTTGAAAAATCCGCAAAAATATATATATATTTTAAATAATCAAAATAATATATTATTAAATAATAAGGAAGCCTAGGAAAGACACAAAGAAGTTATAAAGCAATTGCAGAAGCAGCATTGAAAGATGCAACAGCCACAAATTAAAAGAAAAAAAATGCGAAAACCACTAGCAACAGCATCAGTATCAGCAACCAACAGGAGAAGGGAAGAATAAAATGCCAGTACTAGTAGCAGGAATGGCACTTGAAATTGAATTCATCAGCAGGAAACCAAAAACGGAAAGCAAACTCCAAAAAAACAACCCAAGCAATGGAGCAGCAGATCAATAACAAGGTAAAAGCAATAAGTTGTAGAGGAGAAAGATTGATTCCAGCAATAGTACATAACTTTATTTATATTAATCTTATAATAATTTTATTTATATTAACTACCTTTAATAATTTTGTTTCTAACTCTTTATTATCTTTCAATAATTTTTAATAATTATGTTTCTAACTTTTTTTGTTTAATTACTATTTATATTCAAATCTAGATCTCGGTTTTCAATGTGTAATTTAGATTTTTTTTTATTTTCATGATCAATTTAATTGTTGTGATTATCTTTTCAATTTTTTTTTTAATTTTGGTATTTCTACGTTATGAGCTTGTATTTAACATCAAGGCCTTTTAAACTTCTTATTCATTTTTTTATTTCATCACTTTAATCAATTGCTTAGAGATTTATTTAAAAAAAAATGTATTGACTAATAATTTTAATCAAAACAAAGCAGCAACAAAAGAACACCAGAATAGCATGAAGCTAACAAATATATACTAAACAACCGCTCCAACAAAATTCAAGCTCTATCAGAAGATCAACATATGACTATAGCACAGCCCAACAACAGTGAAGTGTATCCATAATAATCTAAAACCAATTCCTCTTTTGAAGAACTTTTCTATATCATTTTGGTTGACTCCATGGAAAAAAGCCATGATACTGCAAACAATTTTTTAAAAAAAAAAGGTTAGCCATGCTATTTAAAATATATAATTTATTCAACACTTCAAAGTAAAATAATATAAATGAATAAAATTTATGATATCTTAATAAAAAAATGCTTAAAAACAAAATGAAGAAAAAAAATATAAAAACATGCCTATTTGCTCATAATATTTTCAATCCAAGTGCCCTCACAATCTGTACGAGCATAGGTTGCATCATTCTCACTGAATTAATCAATTAATTCTAAATTTGGTAATGAAGGAGTTAAACATTGATGCTCCATGATAGTGTCACCTAGCTCATCATTGTCATAGTCATAATCCTTCTGAGGGGGTACTTGTACAATTGACCATCTCAGATCAACTAGATCTTATATATAAAATATTTGCTTTGCTTGTGATGCCAAAATAAATTGGTCAGATTTATGCCTAATCTTATTAAGGTCAACAATACAAAGCCTAATTCATCTACTTTGGTCCCATTACCACTATTCACCCAATCGCACTTAAATATTGGAATTTTAAACTTGTTATAATTTAAATCCCAAATTTCTTGAATAACTTCATAAAAAGACATATTCGAAATAGTTGGATTTTTATCTTTAGAGCTTGCAATTTGCATAATATTCGCAATTATGCTTACTCCACTATTTTGATGTATACGCTGAGCATCTCTTCCTTTTACATGGTAACAACATTTATTGACATCATAACCTTGATATTTTATAACTTCAAATCGTGGTTCATGTGCTATCCACCGTAAGTTCTCCAATATATGATTATTTGGATAACTTAACTCATAAGCTATCTGCACATATATAAGCATTATAAAAAATGGTTAATTTTGTATAGATGATTTATTTCGGTGCCTTAATTTAATAATAAATGTTAACTAGCACTTACTTTATCATGTAACCAATAAATAAACGTGCGGTTGTGCTCATCTGGTAACCATTCCTTTCCTTTAGATTTTTTTCGATGCTCTACCCTTAATAGCACCATATGTTCCCTAACATATAAAATAAAAGGTAATGTTATATATATAGCTTTAGACCTAGATAATTAATTTTCAAATAACAAATGAATGAAATTTTACAACTTACTCAATATACGGTTAAACTTCATTTGTGTTTTCTAATACATATCGATGAATTTGCTCCCATTGAATAAGATCAATAGTCTCTACCTTACCTCCTGATAGTGGCTTACCAACAGAATCACTTTCGTAAGCTTGACCAGATAGGATTCCAATTACATCTACATTAGATAAGTATTATGTGCAAAACTCAATAGCTTCTTCTGCAATGTAACATTCTACAATATATCCTTCTGGACGATTACGATTCCTTACATAATCTTTCAAAACTTTCATTAATCGTTCAAATGGGTACATCTATCACAAATAAACTGGTCTGCATAGTTTAACTTCTCTAACAAGATGCACTATTACATGAACCATTATATCGAAAAATGACAAAGGAAAATATTTTTCAAGTATACATAAGATCAACATAATATTAGTTTGCATCTCATCAACTTTTTCCACATCCACTGCTTTTTTACATAACATACTAAAAAAGAAGCAAAATCTAGTAATTGTAAACCTGACATGCTTAGGTAACACAGAGCGGATTGCCACAGGCAATAATTGTTGCATCAATGTATGACAGTCGTGATACTTTAGACCATAGAGCTTACAATCTTTCATTGAAACAACATTTCTAAAATTTGATGAGTATCCTTCTAGAACCTTTGCATTAAATAACGTCTTAAAAATCTTCTTTTTTCATCTGTAGACGTTGTATAACATACTGGAGGTAAAAGTATCCCTTTTGCTGTCTTTGTAGGAGCCAACTCATTCCTTAACCCCATCTTTTTAAGATCTAATCGAGATGCAAGTCCATCTTTAGTTTTACCTAAAATGTTCAATAGTGTACCAACTATGTTATCGCATACATTTTTCTCAATATGTATAACATCTAAAAGATGTCGAATATGAAAAGATTTCCAATATTCTAACTGAAAAAAGATTGACTTTTTCTTTCAACAACTTTTAGTACTACCATTAGAACTTGTAACATGACGCTTGTGTTTTCCTTGAGAAAAATGTACCCCTGCAATTTTTTTTAATATTTCTTCACTTGTTAATGATTTTGGAGCTTTTCTCAATTCCTGTTCACCATTAAAAGTCTTCTTTTGCTTCTTATACGAATGATGTGGAGGCAAAAATCTTCTATGACCCATATAAGACATCTTTTTACCATGTTTTAACCTGCAACAATCGGATTCTTCATTGCACACTAGACATGCATATCCTTTCACTGTATGCTTGGATAAATTGCCATATGCTGGAAAATCATTTATTGTCTATAGTAATGTTGCTCTTAACTTGAAGTACTCTTTACGATATGCATCATATGCCGAAATACCTTCCTCCTACAGTTGTTTTAGATCATCAATCAGTGGCTGCAAATAAACATCAATGTTGTTTCTGAGTTATTTGGGCCCAGATATCAATAAAGTTAGCATCATAAATTTTCTTTTCATACATAACCATGGTGGAAGATTATAAGTTATCATCACAATAGGCCAACATCTATACCTATTACTAAGAGAACTATGTGGGTTAATTCCATCAGCTGCAAGTGTAAGTCGAAGGTTTCTTGGATCAATAGCAAAATCTGGCCAATAGTCATCAACTAACCTCTATGTTAGGGAATCAGAAGGATGTCGTAGTATACCATCAATTTCCCTCACATTAGCATGCCATATCAAATTCTTTACTGTTTCTGCACTTTGAAACATTCTTCTAAATCGAGAGATTGGTGGAAAATACCATAAAATCTTGGCGGGCACACCGTTCTTTGGCTCGGTTGAATTCTTGTTAAGCTTCCATCTTGACACTCCATATTAAGGACATATAGTTGCATCTTGAAATTGTTTTTTGTACAATATACAATCATTGGGACAAGCAAATTTTAAAAAATTATTTGCGCCTTCTACAAATACATGTGATCTCTTATCCATAGTCATCCAAGATTTATCCATTCTGAAAATATAACCACTAAAAAGTGTTAATACCAGTATTTCTAATTTATGACAATATATGTTTATATTAGAGATAATATTAGAGACTTACAGAGAGAACCAAATTGTTGCCGTAGTGCTGAAGATCACTAGTGAGAAGCTTAAGTGCTAGAGACCACCAGAGGAGAAAAATTAATTTCAGCAATAGTAAATAAATGTAGCACAACTAGCCAACATCAGTTCCCAGCAACAGCAAACCAAAAACCAAAACACAGCAGCAGCTACAAACAGCAGAAGCAGTAGTAGCCAAATACATAGTAACCACTAAAAAAAATTGTAAGTCAGAGAAGCAATTGCATCCTTAGAGAACTGGCTGAAGATATCCAAGAGTAGTAACTCGAGAGAGCAACCAACAAAACATCAACAGAGGAGTAGCAGAACAGCAAACCAATTACAATAGCAGAAAACGTATCTCAGCAACGAAAAAAGCTCATAACAGAACCAGCAACATACAGTAGCAAGCAACAGTTAGAGCTGGCAAAACTATTGCAATAATGACATAGCAAAATCCACCAAAACACAATAATTTTAGTTTTAATTTTCTATTATATTATTAATATTATAATAATTTTATTTATATTAATTACCTTTAATAATTTTGTTTCAACTTTTTGTTACCTTTTAATAATTATGCTGCTAACTTTTCTTGTTTAATTACTATTTAATATTCAACATTGACTACCGGATTTTAATGTTTAAGTAAGAATATTTAATCGAAAGGCAGAAAGAGAGAATAGTTTATTTTTCATTGAATTCTAATATATAAACAACAAACATAATCAGAACAAAAAAGAAATAAATAATGCCCTACTACTCATTGGCTGTAATCATTAAATTACATAAGAATAAAATAGTGACAATTAATATTTAATGTCTTTTACATGGTTATATTTTCTTGCAAATGACGACAGAATTAACTATTCAAAGTGAATTTAACTCAAAAAGACTGAATTTGGCTAAAAAATAAAGATGTTCGGGAACTAAAACGTAAGAGAAGTACGGACCAAAACGTCAGTCACTAGGAGATCTAAGTGCAAAACTGAGTGGACCTATTTGCAAGGTTTTCTAACCTTGCAGCTCAACTTTGCATGGCGCGGCTGTGCCAAGTATTAGCGCGCCAATGCCATACATGTTGCACTTGCACTTGTTCAGCATGCATAGCAGAAATGCATGGCGCGGTAGCGCCATTAACAACGCAGCTGCTCCACCTCTTCAATCATACTCACTCCTCTGCGCAATTTTTGGTGCCCTAGCACCCATTGCAATCAATTAAAAAATAAAATTTTAATTTATTTTGATGTGCGTATCAAAATAAATTTATCACTCACTCTTTAATTTGATTTGTTTATTTAATTCTCTACAAGTAAATTTAATGTCTTTTGATTATATTTTTTGCAGATCACGAGATAATTGGCTATTCATAGGGAATTTAACTCAAAATGATTGAATTTGGCTAAAAAAAAAGGACGTTAAGAAACCAAAATGTAAGAGAAATACGGACCAAAATATAAGTCACTAAGAGACCTAAGTGCAAAGCTGAGAGGACCTATTTGCAAGATTTTTAAACCATGCAGGTCAGCTTTGCATGGCGCGGTTGCGCCAAGTATCAGCTTGGCCGCGCTATGCATTCTGCCACCAGTCTGCACAAGAGCAGGTGGCATGGTGCGATCACGCCACTAGGTGGCGCGGCGACACCGCACATTATACCACCAGGCAGAATACATGGCGCTGTCAAGCCACCTAATGGCGTGATCACACCATGCCATCTTCTCTTGTGCAGCATGCATGGCAGAGAGCATGGCGCAACTGCGCCATTAATACAGCAATAACGCCACCTCTTCAATTGTACTGTACTCACTCTCTCGCGTTGTTTTTGGCGACCCAGCATCCACTGCAATCAATTGAAAAATAAAAATTTAATTTATTTTGATTAGTGTATCAAAACAAACTTATTATTTACTCTTTAATTTGATTTGTTTATTTAATCCTCTGCTAACATCAATATTTAATGTTTTTTTATTGCATTTTTTGCAGATCACGAGAGAATTAGCCATTCATAACAAATTTGATTCGAAATAATTGAATTCGACTAGAAAAGGAAGACGTTCGAGAACGAAAACGTAAGAAAATACGGACCCAAACGCAAGTCACCTGCGAACTTAGGTGCAAAGTTGAGTGGATTTATTTGTAAGATTTTCAAACCTTTCAAGTCAGCTTTTCAGTGATTGTCTGTTTTTTTTTTTTTTTATGTACGTGGAGAATTTTTGCAAGTTGAAATCCAAACTAAGGGAGTTAGGGAAAAAGATGAAAAGAGAAAAAAAAAAGAAGGAAGAAAAATTAAAAAAATTAAAAAATGTAAAAATTAAAAAAAAAAACAAAACGGGCTTGCTTCTTGATTTTAATGTCGAAGCAGGAATATATAATCAAAAGGTAGAAAGAGAGAATAGTTTATTTTTCATTGGATTCCAATATATATACAATAAACATAATCAGAACAAAAAAGAAAGAAACAATGTCCTACTACTCATTAGATATAATCATTAATTTACATAAGAATAAAATATTGACAATCTCTTTGTCCGAATCTCCTCTTTCTACAACAAATTTTTTTAATCAAGCCATCAATCTACAATTCCATTTCCAAATCTCAATCCCAAAGCCCGCTTTTATTAGTTGACCAGCTAGTAAATAATTTCCCTCTTCAAAGACAATTCCCTCAATTCCTCAATCAATCCTTGTTCCTCTACTAATTCTTCCCAAGTTGGTGCAGTATGCAGCTGCCTCCGGTGGGCAAAAGTTACACAACTGTATTAAAAATGCCTGTGCCATAAGAAAAAGTAGGATGGCAGCTGCAGAGTTCGAAACTACTACTATGACAGTTAACAATAGGAATGCCTGTAGATGTGCAGAGTTGGGTGGGTTTATGCTTTGGCAGATGAATTGGTATGTTGAACTTGCAATTGGAGGTTTGGATTTGTGCTTTGGCAAATAAATCCAAATATGTGGTATGTTGAACTTGCAGTTTGAGGTGTAAATTTTTGCTTTAGCAAATGAATCCAGATATGTGGTATGTTGAATTTGTAGTAGGAGGTAATAAGGTTCATTCTTACTATAATGGCAAGCTCATTTAAGGGCATACACCTTGGGTTAGTGCCCACATTGTTGAAAGGCTGATGAGACCCTTGCTTCGAGTACTTCAAGGAAAGTTTTGTGTGTTAATTTTAGAGCTCAAAATCAGCTACTTGATATTTTGTGAGATATTTGCTTACTTTCAAATGCATGTGATTGGTTGATCTGTTTCAGGGTCTTGATCCAAGAAAAACAGTTAGTATGTTTGCTTATGCAAGCTGCATAGCGGAGAAGCAGATTCATGGTGAGGATTGCTTCATCCTTAAGTTTTGTGCCGATCCTTCGAAGGCTATTAATAATAATAAGTTTTATTTTATAACATCTTAATAATTAAATATTTATTAACCTATTATAAATAAAATATAATTTATTTATTTTACAATATATTAATAATCCCATATTAATTAGATACCATAGACTAAATAAAATAAATCATAAATAAATATTAATTTATAAATAGAATATATTGTAGTATAATCTTATAATTGTATATAATCATAAATATTGTACTACAACATTATAACAACTTAATATTTTTTTATCTTACAAAATAAATAAAATAAACTACAAATAAATATATTATTATATAAATAAAAGATATTTTAATTTAGTACTATTTATAATTATTATATTTTATTTATAATGTATTTATAATATTTAATTATCTTGTCACTTTCTCTTAAGCAAGAATCATGTTTAAAAAATAATATATTCTTTTAGTTAAAAGAGTAGTATCTAATGATTATAGATTTTCAATTTATATCTTTAACTTTTTGATTTTAATTAACTAAAATAAAATATTCCCAAAAAATTATTTTTATGCACGCACCCTATTTTTTTTGACTTGTATTGCTTTTTTTTTTACTTGTGCTGTCCTTTATTTTTCACTTCACTCATTTCTTTCTTCGTTAAATGAAAAACGACATTTTAGTCTCTGTCTTTCTGCCTTTCCCTCTTTCAATGCACAAAAAACAATTAGATATGTATTTAATAATATATCTATCTATATTATATATTTTGAATTTTAATTAATGATAATCATATAAAAGTAAAAAGCCATAACTCTAAACTCTCTCACTTTTATTTTCTTTTTCTCTCATCGCCGTCCCCCTTACAACCTCTCTCTCCCACTCCCTTCTTATTTTCTCTCTACACTCACTTTACTGCTACTACTTACAAGTCAAATTAACAGGTATCATATGTTTAACTATGCAAAATTTGATATTATTTATTTAATTATGTAGTTATTTATTATTATTTTTATTTATTTATTATTCTAGATATCATATCCACGTATTTTGTTAGTGATTTTTAATAGATAGATAATAGGATATTTTGATTGGTTTAATTTTTTATATTCATATAATTCCATATCATGTGAGTTTACTAAATTTTTATTTTGAATTTTTTAGTTTCTTCTTAGGAAAGGTGCATTTGATCCAGATATTATTTAAAAACAAATATGCCGCCTGAGTTTGAGTTTGTTTGCTAATTTACTGTTTCTTGCTCTTTATATGGCTATTAATTATTGTGATCATGCTGCATTATTCAAGAGGTAAAATCAATTTACATATTATATATTACTTTGATTATTTTTAAATTTTTTATTTATTTTTTTTATTATTACTAAAGTTCATTTTGTATTTTTTAACATATTTTACAGTTTGGGAAAAAATATCCACTTGAGAAGAAACTGATGTGTTGTTCATGTTCAACTATTTTTGAACTTCTTCATTTTATAAGTTAGTGCAAGTATGTTCTTACTTTTATAACTTCTACCTTTTTTAAATTATGTTTTTACAATGATTAAAATTATTCTTTTATTTATAAAAAGTAAACAAATAATTGTTATTTTAAGTTAAAGAATAATAATTTGTAAACATTATTTTTATGTTACGTATATTTTAATTATTTTATTATATCAATCTTTTTCAATTAATTGTAAGGAAAAGAAAAAATCAGAAACATAAAATGAACAATAGTGGTATTGGTATAGTTCAAAGAGTTGTAAGGATTTCAACCAATGATCACGACGCGACGGACTCCTCTCGCAATGAAGATGGAGAGTTCTCCCACCGCCAGAATCCATGGCGCCGCTTTGTGAATAAAACATACATCGAACTCACTCCCAGTAAGAATAGTAACACTGTAGTCCTCACCAATAACAAGAAGAGAATGTCAACAGATGCTTCAGTATGTCGATGACTAATTAAAAAGCTTCGTGGCATATGGCAGCGACCTTGGGGTAGATGGGCTACTGAGATTAAACATAAAGGGGTACAACTATGGATCAGAACTTATGATATAGCTGAAGAAGCCGCAAGAGTTTACGACAATGCAGCTATTAAGCTTAGGGGTCCTAACACTTTAACAAACTTCTCAACATCGCCCCTTCAATGAAAAAGAGCAAGACCAAAAAATCCAGACAAATCAATAGTACAGGGTGATAAGTCTAACAATTTTTCAACTTCAACTTCTATTCTTAATTTTCAGACTCATTCCAGTAAAGAAACGGAAAAAGAAAAAACATTAATAAAACCTGCTAATAAATCAACAACAATAGTTCAAGAGTTTTAAGGAGAGACAACAAATTTATCTCAGGATATTTCATTTCTCGAAGAGTATTTCAACAACATTCCCACTCCAAACTTGTCATTTTTGGATGACAACATTGATTTTCTAAGATAATAATTAGTGAAGTACAGATAGTTGTTAACTAATAACACTATCATAGTTATATTTGAATTAGAAATTTGGTTTATTTGTAATTAATTCTTCATGTCATGAACTATCAGACTATGCTTTGCTGCATTTTGTACTTCTCTAATTCTTGAACTTGGTCCAAGAGATTTTTCACAAATTCAGTTTATTATTTACATTCATGTTAATGAAATTTTATCGTAATAATGCTAGTTCACAAGCTATATTTAGTTTTACTCCAGTTCCAAATTTGCAGCTTATGTCATGAGTAAGGATCTAGATAAACCATTACTTAATCAAAGAGAATTTCAATAATTAGGGAATTTTACAAATAAATTTTAAATTTTAAACATTAATTAAAATATAAATATTAACTGAATAATTGTCTTTATTTGCAATATTTCAATATACATGTAGGAATTAGTTATTTGACATTATATTATAGTTATATAAATTTTATATATAAATATAATATATATGCATTCACTATTCAAAATCTACCATTATAGCATTGGACAAATTAGCAACAAATTAAAAATAAAAGATCATTGTTTAAAGACTGAACAATATGCTTATAATATTCAATATTCTTATTAACTTTAATGTTTAAGTAAGAATATTCAATCAAAAGGCAAAAGGAGATAATAGTTTATTTTTCATTGAATTCCAATATATAAACAACAAACATAATCAGAATAAAAAAGAAATAAATAATGTCCTACTACTCATTAGCTATAATCATTAAATTACATAAGAATAAAATAATGACAATTAATATTTAATGTCATTTATATGGTTATATTTTTTGTAGATGACAAGAGAATTGGTCATTCAAAGCAAATTTAATTCAAAAAGATTAAATTCGGCTCAAAAAGGAACGTTTGGGAACCAAAACGCAAGTCATTAGAGGATCTAAGTGCAAAGTTAATTGAACCTATTTGCAAGGTTTTCAAACCTTGCAGGTCAAATTTGTAAGGCGCGGTTGCTGCATTTAGTGGAGCTCCAGCACCATGCATGCTGCCAAAGAGCAGGTGGCACGGCGCGGCTGCGCCACGTCACCTACTCTTGTGTAGTATGCATGGTAGAATGCATGGCGCCGCCGTGCCTCCTAGTGGCGCTACCGCGCCATGCACCTGTTCTTGTGTAGGATGCATGGCAAAATGCATGGCGCCGCCATGCCACTTGCTCTTTTGCAGCATACATGGCAAAATGCATGGTGCGGCCGCGTCATTAACAGCGCAGCCGCGCCACCTCTTCAATTGTACTCACTCCCCCCGCATAGTTTTTGGCACCCCAACACCTACTGCAATTAAATAAAAAAATAAAAGTTTAATTTATTTTGATAAGTTTATCAAAAAAAACTTATCATTTACTCTTTAATTTGATTTGTCTGTTTAATTCTCTGCTTACATTAATATTTCATATTTTTTTGTTGTATTTTTTGCATATCACGAGAGAATTAGCCATTCAAAATAAATTTGACTCGAAATAATTAAATTCAGCTAAAAAAGGAAGACGTTCGAGGATGAAAACGTAAAGGAAATATGAACCAAAACGTAAGTCATCAGGGGACCTAAGTGCAAAAGTGAGGGAACCTATTTGCAAGTTTTTCGAACCTTTTAAGTCAGCTTTTCAATGATTGTGTGTTTTCTTTTTTTGTAGGTGAAGAATTTTTGCAAGTTTAAATCCAAACTAAGGGAGTTAGGGAAAAAGATGAAGAGAGAAAAAAAAAAGAAAAGAAAAAAGAAAAAAAAATGTGAAAATAAAAAAAATGAAAAATGTGAAAATAAAAAAAATGAAAAAATGTAAATAGCTAATTCATCGACATTGATAATTAGTGATAGAAAGGCAGAGTTCAGTATTTTTAGAGATTCAGAGCCTATCTCAAATTCAATGAGTTTTGTTGTATTTGATAGCGGTGAGCAACTTCATGTTTGGTTTGGTTTTACAACAAAACCAAATAAAACGAATTGAACTTAATTTGTTCTAATTTAATTGAAATACATCGAACCAAATTTAATTGGTTCGAGTTAGTTCGATCCGACTTTAATTTGGTTGACTTTCATAATTTTTTATTTTTATTTGAAGAAATAATAATTTTATATTTTAATTTTTTAAATAAAAATATTTAAAATTTGCGCTTTTAATATTGTTTATTTTTAAATTTTGGTTGGTCTTATATCAATTTTTGGTTTAAAATGAATCGAATATTGTAGATTTATAAAACAAAACAAATCGAGTATAATCCACATGTCGGTTTTATCGTTAGGCAACTTAGGCTCAAAAATTTTAAAAATTTTAATTTTATATTTATATATTTTAAAAAGTTTAAATTGTAAAAATAGAAAAGGCCTTTAATATCTTCTTAATTATCACCTACTATCGAAATGCCAATCACTATCTTAATTATTTGTGTTATTGTACTTGGATTGCGCTCTATCGTCAAAAATCTTAAAATTAAATTAAATAGAATGAGATGTGGTATCCTTATATAAAAAGTTTGGTAGCCAGTAAATAAAGAAGCTTTATATAACATTATTTAAATATATTTTTTTATTTTAGAACAAGTGAATATTGCTTTTTTATTTTAATAAAATAAATTTGGTTTAATATGAATTTTTCAAGTGATTTTATGATTTTTATTTTCAAAATTAAATTACAACTTTTTTCATCCAAAATTTTAAGCTCTCTCTTTATTAATCATCAAGAATAAATACATTTTTAAATTAAATCAACTGATTTCTTCCATTTAAACCTATAGAATTATCCTGCATCCAAGTACGCAAAGAATTTTGGAGTACGCCACAATAAATTATATCTAATTTTTTAGTAAATTTTTAATTGTAATACTAATATATTTTAGTTGTAATACTAGCAGATAGTACTAAAAAAGAAAAAAACAGTATTGGTATTTTCTTAAAAGATTTGTTAAAATATCTGCATCAAGAAATTGATAATTACAAGTATTACATCACAAATTGCTCTCTACTTAAAAGTACTTGTCGTATCTTACTTTAATTGATTCGTTTCAGAAAATATCATTTAAAAAGTTAAAAAAAGAAGGGCGCATAAAACGTGTGGAGCTTAATTTCCACCTAAAATTTAAAAAAAAAAAAAAGAATCAATAAGACCACATTTCTTTTATCCCAATTGCTTTTAAAAAGAAATAAATTTAATTGGCTTAAAAATAAATGAAAAGTGGTTTTGTGTCTGCCAACACGTGACGACTTCTAACCTTTCATGCAGCACGCGAAGAAGAAATTTGTTCTAAATTATCAAATAAAAATTTTTTGTATGCTAAAAATTTTTTCTCCTTTTTTTATGTAAACTTGTTATGATTAATATTAAAATTATCTCAAATTTAATGAATTTCGATGTATTTAAAAGTAATGAGAAGTTTCATGTTTGGTTTGGTTTTATAACAAAACCAAAATAAATCGAAATGAGTTCAATTATCCGTGTCATTGTACTTTAAATTTGATTTTTTATCAAAGATCTTAAAATTAAATACAATGATGCGAAATATGGTTACATACTAAGTTTTGTAGTCATTTAACAAAGAAGCTTCCTATAATATTAACTAAATATTATTTTTTTAATTTTAGTACAAGAGAATATTTGTTTTTCATTTTAACAAAATAAATTTGATTGAATTGGGTGAAAATTAATTTGAATTTTCGAGTGATTTTATGATTTTTATTTTTTAAAATAAAATTATAATTTTGCCTATCTAAAATTTTAAGCTCTCTCACTGATTTGTTTCATTTAAAACTTAATTTCAAAGTAATAATTACAAAAAGAAAATCTAAAAAATTAATAATTGTATTGGTATATTTTTAAAAGATTTCTTAAAGTATCTCCATAAAAATTGATAATTACAAGAATTATATAGCAAGTGCTCTTTAATTAAAAGTAATTGTCACAATCCTGCTTTAATATATTTTTTGCACAAAATATCATTTAAAAGTTGAAATATAAGGGGCCTATAAAACGTGTGGGTCTGGAGCTTAATTACTACCTAAACTGAAAAAAAAAAAAAAAGGAGTCAACAAGACCCCATTTTTTTTTATCTCCAATTGCTTTTAAAAAGAAATCAATTCGGCTTAAAAAATCAAAAGTGGTTTGTATCTGTCAACAAGTGAATGGAAATTTAATTTTTTAACCTTAAAGATCGATAAAGAAGACTTTCCACGTTGCTCACGAAGAAAAAATCCTAGCATGCAATCAAATAAATTAAGTTTTAATGATACGCGAGTCCTTGTTAATCTGATCAGTCTGTGTAGTCTAAAAAATAATAATAAATTTATGAATTTATTAACAAATAATAAATATATCTATATTTAATAGTAATTAAAATATTAATAAATATTCCTGATATATGGGGAAACAAATAAACTTTAAGTTTTAAAAAAGGCATATCTCTCTATATATATATACACACATGAAATATGAAAAGAGACATATATGATATGCCCCTAAATATAATATAATTTTTTATTAGTATGTATTCATAATATATTCTCAATAATTTAAAAAATTTATAGAATTTATAACCAAATTTCTCAATATTTGGATTATATAAATTATATTATTCATAATTAAAGTTAAGTATCAATAATAAGTGTTCTTGTTGTGTGTCTGTAAAATTCATTAAGTGTAATACAAATAATATAATAATTAAATAGTATCTAAATATTTATAATTAACACTTGATTAAAAATAAATAACTATACATGTAAAATTCATAAATACACATGTTTTTTATGTACGAACACACATAATACTATATTAATTAGTTATCTCTCTGCAACCTTTTAATATTAGTTATTTATAAAATTAATCTACATAATATTATTTAAAAATAAAGATATTGAAAACCTTAAAATTTATCCAAAAATTAATTTTTTTTATTATTATTATTATCATAATAATCATTCTAGTTTGTATATTCAACTTTATGTCATGTCACCTTTACTTTTGTTTACAAATTTAATAGAAATTGATTGTAACTATACTTATTATTGTTTTTGTCCTCATTTTTATTTTGTATAAAGAATATTTGTTTTACATTTTTAATCTCTATATTAATTTATTAACATATAATTTATTTTATATTTCATGCATATTGTTTATACAAATACTCATATTTATTGATAATTTATAATTCTAATTATATGATAATTAATTATTAATGTAATTATTTTACAATTTTTTAGTTTTTATATTGGAAAATGACTAACAAAACCAAAAGAAATTACGATAATGGTTCTAAGTGACCAATTTTTTGAAATGCTTACTATAAGATAAATTTACTTTGTACTATGCAAGTTAATTATCTAGGGAAGTATAACTAATTTTATGGTTAAAATTAAAATCTTTTGTTAGATTTAGTATTTATGAAATATTTTACTATTTTTTTTTGTTATTTTTGTTGTTGAAAATTTTATTTTGTAGCCACAAATTAGTTATTACTTTAATATGTTTAAAATTTATAAAATAAATTAAATTATATTCAAAAATAAAATTTATATATCATCAATAATTTCTCGAACGATGGCCATGCTAACGTCGAATAAGAATTCCATTTTAATTCAAACGGTAGGCAAGAGTAATATGACTGTCAAGAATCTTTTACATTTTACATTTTAATAAGAATTCCATTTTACAGTTATATGACTGTCAAGAGTAATGACAGGTAGCAACAAATTGAATTATAACGGTGGGTCAAGTCTGGTCATAATAAATTGGTCATAATATTTTACTAAAGACATTTTTATTGCACTAATTATTTGTATTACTGTAACTAAATTCTGTCTGTTGCTAAAAATCTTAAAACTAAATTAAATACAATGACACGTGATATCATTATATAAATAGTTCTTCTATAGTCATTCGACAAAGAATCTTTCAAAATATTAACTGTTTGGTTTGAATTTTTTATCAGTTAAAATTTTTTTTAATGATAAATTTTTTTAAAAATTTTTAAGTGTCATTTAATTATTATCAAAAAAGTGTTTTCATAAATTAATAAAATTATTTTTTTCTATTAAAAAAACTCAAAATTTCAAAATTTTTATGATAAAATTTTTCTAATTTTTTTAAAAAGTAGAATTATTTAAAATACACTTATTTTATTTTAAAAAATTATGTTATTTTTTAAAATATAACATTAACTATTCATTTATTAAAAGTTAAATTTTTTTAAAAGTTATTTGTGACAACTAAATAATTAATAAAATTTTATTAATAATTAATAATTAATTTTATATATGATCTATTTTGACATATAATTTAATTTAAGTTTATTTTATTTTATTATTATTAAGAGAAAATTTCAACTTAATTTTAATATATAAGTAATTTATTTTTCTCAACAAAATATAAATTATTAAGTATATATATAAAGTTAATTTTATTTTTTTATTATTAAGATTATTTTTATCTTCTACACACATAAATGTTAATCACAGTAAAGATAAATAAATTATTTTATTTTTTGAGACACTGTTGATATATTTAAAAAAAAGTTATTTGAAAATTACTCGATTTTTTTAATATTGATAAAGGCAAGCTTTCAAAGAAATCTACCGACAAAATAAAATCAAGAAAATAGAAAGTGCAATAAAATAAAGGGAAATTAAATATATACATTTACCATTTTTATGTTTGAAGAAAAATAAAGATTGATAAATGTAAAGATAATTTTTTTCAATAGTTGGTCATTTAAGTAAATATTATTTTTATCCCTAACCTTTTTATATATTAATAAATTAAATATAATTATTTATATTATATTAATTTAGTTCACATTTTAATATTTTTTATAATATACTTTTTTTTAATTATAATAATTTAGTTTCTATTTTAATAATTTTCAGAATATGTTAAAGATTAAATAATTTTTTAATTTATTATTTTCATAAAATTTAAAAAATACTATTACTAAAAAAATTCTAACAATAAGTTAGATTAAACTCATGCGTTAAAATAATTTTAATTTTTTTATTTCTCAGTAATAATTTAATATTTAATTATTAAACATATTTTAAATAAAAAATTATTTTAATATTTAATTTTTATATATAATATATCTATTTAACAAATTATGTTAACTTTTATTATATTTTCTTCAAAAAATTATGAAATTATAAATAAAAATAAAAGAATAAATACATGTTCTGTATATATGTGTGCATGTTCTCTTTTTTTTTTATTACATTTTTATTAAAATAAAGTATATTATTTAACAATAATGTAAAATATACTTAATTGCTAATTTTATTAACAAATGATATCAAATTCTTCTCTTCTTTTTTATATGTTTTATTTATATTATCATAATAAATATAATGAACTTAATATAATCATTTAATTGATCAGTGTATATAAAAATAAAAGTAAAAAAATATTTTAAAATTTTTTAAAATGTAATATTAAATTATTATTAAGAAAATAAATGAAGAGGGTTAAAAATATCTGAATACATAGATTTAGTGTAGCACGTTATTATAATTTTTTCATAATAATTTTTTACAATTTTTATTAAAATAATAAATTAAAAATTTATTTAATTCTTAGTATCTTATTAAAAATATTAAAATAATAATTAAATTGTTATGATTGAGGAATATATTGAAAAATAAAATGAGAACTAAATTATTATAATTAAAATAATTATTTTTTAATTTATAATTATTTAAAAATTTATTGTTTAACCAATCAATTAATAAAAATAAAAATTAAGGAAATATTTTTATATTTGTCTAAACTTAAGAGAGATATCTATTTTTTTCAAATATTAAAAAATAAGTGTCTATTTTTTTAAATATCGAAAATATATGTCAGTTTTTTTAAAATAAATAAATATCTCCGAAAAAGTGCTGACCCTTTTCTTTTGAGATATTCAAATACTGTAGGGATAATGATAACTCCACCCTTGATTTTATGGATTTAAATATATTTCTAAGAATGTATTTATCAAGCGCTTTACTTTGTTATAATTTTTGTTAAATTAGTAAATTTCGTGGGTTCTCCGTTCTCCCAAGAGTTACAGACACAAATTTGAAAGACCGACATACAAGATCATCTTAAAACAAAGAGAAGCAAAACGTTCAAGATCAGATCTTCCGCAGACCCGCAGTCAAGCATCCTTATTTTTCGTCAGGATCAGGTGCACTTGCTCTAATCAATCAATCAATCTTTACTTTCTGCATTAACACTTGTTTTCTCATTCTGTTGCCTTAAACTGTCTTCCAGTACTAATAGTGCTATTTTCTACTTGATTTTGTTTTAATTATTCCTAGCTTTGTTTCAGATATTAGTTAATTTATCTGATCCAGCTGTGATCTGTTGCTTAAAAACTTTGCTGATCATCGTTAACTTATCTGATCTAGTTAACAATTTTATTTCTAGTTTTTATTATTAGTTCTTCTTTTCCTTTTAACCATTCCTTGTGTGGCTTTACTCGGTTAAACTTCCAAACAGAAAAAAGAAGAAAAAAGCCCTGAAATATTTATTTAATCAGAAACAGGCAATGGCAGAAGTAGGTATTGCTGTTGTTTCCGGTGTTGCATCACCAATTGCAAAGCCATTATTCGGTCGCATTCGACAGGAGATATCTTATGCATTCAAGTACCAGAGCTACGTGAAGAAGCTGAGGAGTCAACTTGAGGATCTCAAAAACAAACAACAAAGGCTGGAACATGACGTTAGTGATGCTGAAAGACAAGGGGACGAAATTAATTATGATGTGAAGCAATGGCTGCTTAAGATGGAGGAGTTCGTTTTACGAGCAGAGAAATTAATTGATGAGGATGAAGACAATGCTAAGAACAAGCGTTGTTTTATAGGCTTGTGTCCCAATCTGATGATTCGTCGTAACCTCAGCAAAGAAGCAGTCAACGCTGCAGAAGATGCCACCGATCTCTTGGCAAAAGGAAACTTCAGTAAGATTTCCTTCCGTCCTGCTCCAGTGAAGACGGAGTACATGAATATTGGCAGAGGCTACCAGCGATTTGATTCCAGAATGAAGGTTTTCCAGGATGTTATGGAGGCTCTGAAGGATTCCAAGGTCAACATGATTGGGGTATATGGAATGGGTGGTGTGGGAAAAACCACACTAGTCAAGGAAGTGGCGAAGAAAGTGATGGAAGAGAAGTTATTTGATAAGGTGGTTATGGTTGAGGTTACACTGAACCCTGATCTGAGAACAATCCAGGACAAAATTGCTTATTATTTAGACCTCATATTTGGCCAGCATGAGAGTACTGTATATGCGAAAGCTGACAGACTACATCAAAGGTTGAAGAAAGAGAGAAGGGTGCTCGTAATACTTGATAACATTTGGGCAGAACTTAAATTGGAGGACGTGGGTATTCCTATTGGGGATGATGAGAAAGAATGCTGTGTCCGACAACAAGAAGGTAGTGGCGAAGATAGGGAGGATGATAAGGGGCGATGCACAATACTGTTGACATCTAGAAGTCAACATGTGTTACGCAATGATATGAATTCTCAAAAGAATTTCTTGATTGAAGCTTTATCTGATGATGAAGCAATGAGTTTGTTTCGGAAGATTGTGGGAGATCATTCAACAGAATCATTTGAATGTGAATCCTTAGCAGTCAAAATTGTTGCAAAATGTGGCGGTTTGCCAATTGCAATAGAAACAATTGCAAAAGCACTAAAATTAAAGTCTCTTCTCGTTTGGAAGAATGCCTTGTATCAACTAGAAAATTCCAATCCTAGACAAATCCTAGGAATGGAAGCAAATGTGTACTCTTCCATGAAATTGAGTTACGACATTTTGCAAAGTGAGGAAGCCAAGTCTTTGTTTCGACTCTGTGCTCTACAAAAAGATGGTAGTCGGATACCTATTAATGACTTGATGATGTATGGTATGGGTTTGAATTTGTTTGAGAAAGTTTACACATTGGAGCAAGGAAGGAATCAGGTGCAGGTTTTAATCGATGTTCTCAAATCTTCGTGCTTGTTGCTGGATGGGGACACTGAAGATGATGTTAAAATGCATGATGTTGTTCATGCTGTTGCTGTATCGATTGCCACAGATGAGCTTATGCTGAATATTTGTAATGTTGCTGAATTGAAGGAAGAGCCAGAACATGGAATACAAAAAGATGCAACTGCTATTTCTCTACACTATAAAGATATTTCAGAGCTTCCTGAAACGTTGGACTGTCCCAAACTAAAGTTATTCTTGTTGCTTGAAGGGATAAAACAGCTCAAAGATGCAAACAACTCTCAGCGAATCCCAGATCAGTTTTTCGAAGGGATGAAACAACTCAGAGTTTTGGACTTAAGAGAAATTCGTTTCCCTTCATTACCCTATTCACTTCCTTGTCTAATTAAGCTTCGAACGTTGTCTTTGATCAGTTGCCACTTACTAGGAGATGTGGCAATAGTTGGACAGCTACGGAAGTTAGAGATTCTTAGTTTTCGAGGTTCCAGTATTAAGCAGTTGCCAGGAGAAATTGGACAATTGACACGGTTAAAACTGCTAGACTTGAGGAATTGTTCAAAACTTGAGGTAATAGCACCGAATGTCATCTCAAAGTTGTCTCAGTTAGAAGAACTATATGTGGTTAATAGCTTTACAGAATGGGAGAAGGGTGAAGGAGGAAGTAATGCTAGTCTTACAGAGTTGAAGGTATTGTCCAAACTAACCACCTTAGAAATACATATTCCGGATGTTCAAATCATGCCTCATGATTTGTTCTTCGTTAAGCTGCAAAGATGGAATATGCTGATAGGATATAAACGGTGGTCTGCGGAAGTTTATAGAAAATGCGAAACCTCAAGAACGTTGAAACTCAGTGGGCTAGATAAAAGCATTTACTCGTGGAATTGGTTGAATGACTTGTTGACAAGAACTGAATATCTCTATCTAGATAACCAGAATGGCTTTCCGAATGTTCATGAATTAAACCTTAGGAATGGTTTCCCGCAATTAAAGCACTTGGCCATACAAAATAGTTCAGAGATTTTATGTATTGCAAATTCAGTGGGGCTACTCTGTAATGCCTTTCCCTTGCTGGAATCCTTGTTTCTTTCTGAATTGATTAACTTGGAGAAGATAAGTCATGGCTATCTCACAGTAGAATGTCAATCTTTCAGGAAATTAAGAATCATTAATGTAAAACGATGTAATAAGTTAAAGCATCTCTTCTCATTCTTCATGGCTCGAAAACTTTTACGGCTTGAAGAAATAGAAGTGACGCAATGTGAGAACCTAAAAATGATTGTCGTTAACGAAAGGGAAAACCATATTGCCCCCGAGGATGAAAGTGTGAACTTCGCTCAAGTGCACTCTCTCACACTACGTGACCTCCCACAGCTTACAAGTTCAGGAGTTGACGCTGGGATATCTAGATAATATCAGTAACTGCTCCAGCATCCAAGGATATCATCGCAGAGGACGATCATGAGGAACTTATGAATGTGCTCTTCAATAATAAGGTACGGTCTTCCATACATGTATATGTATGTTTGCATTTTTCTGTCTACTTTGTTTTTCAATCATCAGAAATTTATCTACGAACAGTTTTTCAAGAAGAATAACTCTTTCTGCAGGTCTGTTTTCCAACCCTGAAGAACGTGAGACTGTCATCACTTCATTGCATCGAACAGTTATGGGTTGATCAATTTCCGACAATGTTTACATCATCTTTTCAAAATTTAACAACATTGGTGGTGTCCAATTTTAGTCGTCTGAAATTTCTGTTCTCATATTCAATGGTTAATAGTCTTGTGGGACTCAAAGAACTTGAGATAGGGGATTGCGAGTCAATGGAATGGATAATCGAAGAAGAAACATGCTCTGCCTCTAATTCCAATTCCTCGATGAAGGTGCAGGAGGAGTTCCGTATGGCTAGCAGTAGGGTGTTTCATGTGTTTCCTCAATTAACCAAGCTAGAACTTTGGGAATTACCGAAACTCAAAAGTATATATCAAGGAATACATATTCTAGAATTTTCGAACTTAAGAAATATCCAATTAACAAGATGCTGGAATGTGGAAATGCTATTTGGTTCTTCAGAATCAAAATTGTTGAGTTGGAAAATAGAGAGCCAACAACACTTGTTCTTGGTTGATCTTCATAAGGTATGAAATTAAATGAAGTTACTCAGCACTGCACCATTACCATATTATTTTACTTTTCTTTTAAATTTTTTTCGTTAAAAAGAAATCCCGTCCAAATCAATTATATTAATGTTTGCATAGAAATGCACAACGGTGGAAAGGAAAATTAATGACCGACCTCTACCAAATAGCCCATAAAATTTCCCCATTAATTTTCTAAAGTTTGATGAAATGGACAACTTTTGTTCATATATTTCTTTCTCTTTCATTGGCTCCCTTTTCATAATGTCCTTTGAATCTTTATTTCAGGTACGATTCCCTAGTTTGGAGGCATTACGAATTACTGGAATGAATAACTTGAGAAAAATTTGGGATCACCAGCTTGATGATTTGGGTTCTTTTGGAAATTTAAAGAGCTTGCGTGCATTTTATTGTTGTAAACTGACGAATGTCTTTCCACTGAATTTAATAGTAAGACTTGAGAGACTGGATTATTTGAACTTAAGATATTGTTATTCAATAAAAGAGATAATTGAAGAAGAATCAAGCTCATCTAATTGCATGATGGAGGGGTTTCCTAGCAGGCTTCAGGTGTTTCCTCAATTAACCAAGCTGGAACTGGAGGGACTAAAAAAACTCAAAAGTATATATCAAGGCACGCACATTTTAGAATGGCCAGCATTAAAACATTTAGAAATAACGGGATGTGACGAAGTGAAGACTTTATTTGGTTCTTCAAAATTATGGAGTTGTCAAAAGAAAAGCCAACAACCAATATTTTTGGTTGATCATCATAAGGTATGAAATCAAATTAATTTTAAATAATTAATTGTCTATATATTTATTATTTATTTTTCTATATAAATGATAGCTAGCAATCTCAGTAAAAAAAAACTAATAAAATTTCATCTCTCTCTCTCTCTCTCTCTCTCTCTCTCTATATATATATATATATAATTATCTAATTATTAAAAATTTGTGTCTCATCTTAACTAAAAAGAAAACCTACAGCGATAAGTATAATTTAAACCTACTTTAAATCTAAGTGGATATTGACTTTTTTCTATTTTGTTTTCTTAATATTATTAGGTTACATTCCCCAATCTGACGATTCTGAAAGTTACGAATTGTCTTGAGTTGAGATTTTTGGCAATATTTTCAACAGTGGAAAGTCTGGTGAAACTTACAAAAATGGAGATAGATAATTGTGCAATGATTGAAAAAATTATAGACATGGAAGTTGGAGAAGAAGTGAAGGAGGATCCTATTGTTTTTAGCCAACTGGAATATTTGAGCTTAGAAAGTCTTATCAAGACTTGAAAGCTTTTGTTCGGAGAATTACACTCTTGAGTTCCCGTTCTTGAAACAAGTAATAGTGAGATCGTGCCCAAACATGAAGATTTTTTCTCAAGGGGTCGTACGCACACCAATACTGCATAAAGTGGAATTGGATTTTAAAAAGAATGATTGGCGTTGGGAAGGCAACCTTAACTCCACCGTACAACAAATGTTCAAATAAATGGTATGTATTTTATTAATTTACCAATAAATTTTATTTGTTTATTTATTTATTTTATCTTCTTTTATCTCAAGGAGTTGTAACTTATCTCATTATCTCAAACAACTAGGATACCTTCTTTTATCTTAGGAGTTTTCCTGTAGTAAGGCAAATGACTTATAAATTTCTAAAATTTGTCCTAATTAATCTTAATAATATCAAATATATTTATTGAAGTTTCAGTTTATTGAAAGTGACGATTATGCCCTATCAATAATAGTTATTTAACAAAAAAATTATTAGATTAAAATTTGACAAAATATATAATATATTTATCAAAAATAGATTAATAAAATAAACCATAATATTATTTTCTAATACATTAATGATATAATATTTATTAATAAACTATAAATTTATATAATTTATAAATAACATATTTTATTCTTATTATATTTTATATATTTTAGTGATACATAAATATAAATAATAATATTGAATTAGAATATATAATTTACGATTTATTTTATTTATTTTCAAGTATGTAATTAATGTTTAATTGTTAATATAGTATTACTATCAATAATCAATATGTTATAAAATGATATTTATTATTATTTTAATATTTATTTTAGAGTTTGAAAATAATTTGTTTAGTCAACTACCATTAAACAAGGGTATGATTATTATTTTAATAAATGGGGACCTTCATGGTGTTTTAAAACCATTAGAACTAATTAATCCAATAGACCATATTTTAGAGACTTATATGTCTTTTGTTCTTTTATTAAGATATTATGTTGCTGAAAACTTAAAATATTAGAGATTGTTTAAATACATGTTCAAGAACAAAATATAGTGAAGATGAGTTTTTAAAATTAATTAAAATAATTTTCTTAAAATAATTAATCTACTTAATTTTAAAAACAATAGCAAGACATTCTCACTATTTTCATTTATAAAAAATTCTTAACAAACACAAATATTTTTTTGTTCTTAAAAGTAGCATTTTTATTCTTTTCAAAAACATCTTTAAAATATTAACAATTAAACAATTATTGTTTTTACATATATTATTTTTTTCTATAGAAAAAACTATGAATTAAAGTTATGCTTCAGTTTAGCTCATGTCATTTTCAATAACTTATGCTAAAAATGAATTGGATTATAGCTCACGGGAGGATATGACAGGCTTGGTATTTAATATTGGAGTATTTTGACTTTAAAATCACAATTGTAATGGCATAGAAGAACTATAAGTTAAATATACTTAAAAAGACAAAGGAATGGGTCGCACTAAAAATTGATACTATCACATACTTTGTTAATTAATGAACTTTTAAGGTATAATTAAAAAACCACAATCTCAAAGGAAGCCTTATGAGTGAGAAAAGTACATGTTATTATAAGCTTTATTCCACATACTGTGTTTGAACTGGAATGTTTTGATTTTGCTAGGTTGGGTTTCATTACAGTTATGAATTGAAACTCTCACAATTTCCACATTTGAAAGAATTGTGGCATGACCAAGCTCTTGGCGTCAGCAACTTCAGCAATTTAGGAAGGCTGGTGGTTGATGATTGCACGCTTATGCCGAGTGCTATTCCAACCAGTCTGTTGCAATTCTTAAACAAGTTGCAAGAGTTGGAAGTAAGGAATTGTGATTCAGTAGAAGAGTTATTTCATTTGGAAGAGCTAAATTTTGTTGAAAATTGTGGGACACTATTTCCTACACTTAAAAGGTTGTCTATCATAGATCTTCCGAAACTCAAAATTCTGCAACTTCAACGGGGATATAATTGAATTGCCAAAGTTATACTCTTTATCGATTGAAAATTGCCCAGATATGGTGACATTCATGGCCAATTCCACACCTGTACAACCTCTCTTTAACGAAAAGGTGATTCTCAGTTAATTACTCTATCTACTCAATATTATTTTGTTGTACATTTTTCTTCGATGATTTAATGATATTATTAATGTCATTATTATCAACTAATCTTTCACTATGAATTATAAAATAGTCTTCTAATTGCATTTTCTCTTTCCTAAATCAGGTTGGATTTAGCATCAAATTTGATGGATATTAGAAGATCATTTGATTTAATTCATATTTTCCTGTGGAATTCATATATCTATATATATATATATATATGCATGGACGACAATGCAGATTTAGATTATTTTTATTAACACTCAATTTGGTTGACTTTCAGTTTGTATTTCCCATTTTGGAGGACTTAAAGCCGTCTAAGCTACCCAAATTGTTGCGTTTGTGCGAGGAAAATTCTCATACCAACAATGTTTTCCAAAAGTTGTCAACTCTAGAAGTATTAGAATGTTGCAAGTTAGAAAAACTTGTGCCTTCTTCGGTGTCTTTCCAGAGTCTAACCAAAATGGACGTATCAAAGTGTGACGGATTGATGAAGTTAATGACACTCTCAACTGCTAAAAGTTTGGCGAGGCTTCGAACAATGAAGGTAACTAATTGCAAAATGATTGAAGAAATAATGCCTGCGGAAGACAAAGTGAAGGAGGATTGTATTGTTTTCAGCGAACTGGAAGTTCTAGAACTTAGCTGTTTGCCAAGCCCTGAAAGCTTTTCTTTGGGGTATTACGCACTTGAATTGCCAAACTTGAAACGAGTAATTGTAAAAGAGTGTCCAAAGATGGAGATATTTTCTCGAGAAGTTTTAATCACACCGAAGCTGCAAAGATTACACCTAACTGAATTAGAGGACGAAGGCCGATGGGAAGGCAGCCTTAATTCTACAATACAAAAATTGTTAGAAGAAATGGTATGTATATATACACATCTCCCTTGCATTTGCTCAATTTTGTTCTTTTTATTATATTAACCTGCCGATTTGTTACATATTCTACTCATACTTGTATATATATTCGCAGAACATGCAGAGTTCTAAAGAAATTGAGCGGAAGTCATCCTTCATATGTAATGAAGCAGAGCAGCTGTGTGCAATCATGCAACCTAGTCTTTTTTAGACATTTTTTTTATGTTGTATTTGAACTTAATTAAATTATTACAATCATTAAGCTAATCATTTATGTTTCCAATACTTGGATTTATGGTCTGTTGTTGAAGATATACTAGTATGGGATAACTAAATAATTACAAGTTAGAACTATTCGAGAATGAAAGTATATAAACATTTTCAAAAAATGTATTGTGGATTGCATTGTTTTCAAAAAATGAATTTAAAATTTTCGTAACGAATTGATTTAGATAGTTATTAATTTAAATTTTTTTATTTACGAACTGAAATTTTATTTTAAAGCTTGGTTTTATGGTTTTTCTTGGCTTTAATTTGAATTTTGAAATGGAGTTTAAGTTATTAAATCTTTAATTTGGAAGCTAATTTAATGTTATGTCATTAGTGCTTTTTTCTTATAGTTATTGTTTAATATTTCCATATTTCAATATTTCTTGTCATTAATGCCTCTTTTTTTCCTGGGTCGGAGTGTCTTGCAGTGTAACCTACTCAATAATACAAGCCTTTATTTATGAGATATTCCTATTGTCGCGTATATTATAAACGCAAGTGCATGTGTCACAAGCAAGCAATATAGTGATGAAAGAATATCGGTTCCATAAGGAAAGTTAAGCCAATAATTACTAAAAATGATTAATTTGTGAATTTATTTAAAGAATTCAAAATGGATTGATTGAGAAAATTGAATAAACTAAAATTGATTACTAACCAACTTAAAGGATTCAACTAATGGAAAATAATTAGGGCTAATGATTTTATCTTATTTGGCCTCATTCAATTTTTTAAAAGATGTTGATCTGATTTAATATCTGTGCTGTTAATTAATTATCCTACTTTATTCAACTGTCTCTCTCGAGATCAGCCGAACCTACTTCATATTTAATAATTCATTATATCTCTATGTGAATATAATTAAATGGAAGTGTATTACAATTGGTGATAATTTTCAAAAATTACGTAAACCATATCAGTACATCTCTATCTAATATGCAATTTACGTTATTTATTACTTGATCAAGGATTGCCGATATGTATCAAAAATTATTCAACAAGGGCGTGAGATTTCTAACATCCGGTAAGAGCAATTAAGGATGCATCAGTATCAAGTAGACTACTTCAACACTTTGGTTTCATATTTTTAGCAAATAAATCCCGATATTCAATTTCCACCACTTCTACAATTCCCGCTCACCCAAGCAGATGAAAATAACAATGCACAATGAGAGGTAAGATTCATTAAGTGTGGGGGAGGAATTTTTAGAAGTGTTTGTTGAACGTAGTGAGTTACTACTAATCACACACGTACATGAAAAAAAAAAAACTATTTTGGTTCAAGTTTAACTTATCATGTTCTAGGAGTGTGTTTGTTTGATTTTTTTTCTTTTGTTAATATTATGTTTGTCTGCTTTTAGTCTTTTCCCTTATATCTGGTTCTGTTGGTTTGATTTGCTTGAGAACAAGCAAACATTCAAGCATGGGGGTATTTGATAAGTGCGTAAAAACACACACTTATCATTTACTCTTTAATTTGAATTGTTTGTTTAATCCTCTACTTACATTAATATTTAATGTATTTTACTTGTATTTTTTGTAGATCACGAGAATTGGCTATTGCACCATTCATCATTCTCTTGGACATCAAGTTCAAGTTTTTGGAGAGAACTAAGAGATAGAGAGAGAGGAGATTAGAAGAATTTTTGGGCATCAAGTTCAAGGTTTTCAAAATCAAGGCTCTCCTAATTTAGTTTTATCTCTTTCCCTTGTCTTTAAACCTTCGTTTTGAATTGAACAATAGTGAAGTTATTGTTTTTTATGTTGTCAATTGTTAAATTTTTTATTGTGGATTTTGAACTTTATCTGATGTGTAGTTAAACTTATTTTTTAAGACAATGATATAATTTATTTGAAACATTCAATTTCTGTAATTGTGTTAATTGTTTTGATTTAATATTTAGTGTTACGTATTCATTATGATGATTAATGCGTTTTAATATTTTACTAGTATTTAAATTATTTATGGATTAATATGAACTGAGAAGTGATTATTATTTAAATTAGGTAATGAATACCGTAAATTACATGTTAGACAGAGATGTACTAATATGATTTATGTAGTTAGTTAAGAATTATCACTAAATGTAAGATATTTTAATTTAATTTAATTCATATAGAGATATAGTGAATTATTTAGGTGTAAAGTAGATTCGACTGATTTCGAGAGAGACTCTCGAATAATTTAGGATAATTAACTAATAACACAGGTATTAAATCAGAATAACATTATCTACAGAATTGGATATGAATAAATATAATGAAATCATTAACCCTAAATCTTTCCATCAATTGTATTTGTTTTAATTAAATTGTTCAATAGTTTATTTTACTTTATTTTGTTTTAATTTTTCTCAATTAAATTAATTCAATTTTTTCAGATAAATTCATTACTTAATTATCTTCGATAATTAATAAATTAACTTTTCTTGTGGGACCAACACTTTTTTACCACTGTATTACTTGTTTGCGATACATGCACTTGTTTTCGTAATTTATGCAACATATTTTAATTTTTAATTTTTGGTTTTCAAGTATTTATCTTTTTTATTTTTTATTTTTTCTCTAATCGATAATTGAAGTTCATTAAGTGACAAGAAAAATAGTCAAATAATATAAAAATAATTAAAAACAATGATATTTTTTTATCTAAAATTTTCAACATATATCTTATTTTTTTCAACAAATACCATCATTTTTAATTATTTTTATTTTGTTTGACTATTTTTTTACATGTAGTGAATTTATGATTATTATTGGTTAATATATTATTGTTATTTTAATTATAGATTAGGGTTAAAATTCAAAGAAATTTGAATAAAAAAGTAGAAAGTATTTAAATTCAAAAATCAAATAAGAAAAACGAAAATTTTAAAATAAAAATTAAAAAGAAGAAAAATAAATCAAACTTTTATTTTGTTAATTGAAATTAAATTATTTTCATGTAATTAATTTATTTATATAAAAAATTAATTAAAAATTATTAAAAAAGAGCATTTATGTCATTATATTAGTTAAATAAAAGTTAAAGATATTTTTGTTATTAAAGTAATCAACATTGAGTCAACAGTTAATTTTAACAAAAAATTAACGAAAAGAATGTGTGTTTAATAATTATATATATATAATTTAGAGATTTTATGATTATAAAGTAGATTTCAATTTTGTTAATGTAAAATTGAAAATTGATATATATAGATATATATATATATATATCTGTGTGTGCATTTATTGTTCAAAGTCTACCATTATACTATTAAGCAAATTAGTAGATTAAAAATAAAAATAAAGTCACTGTTTAAAAACCCGCCCAATACATAAACAGTATCTCTTAATTACTATTCATTAGCTTTATGTACATATGTATATATATACTCTACCTATATTTTGTTTGATATTCTTAATTCAAACACAAACATCTTTAATTACATTTATTAAAATTAAATAAGTAAAATTTTTAATTTTTATATATTTACTATCAAAAAATTTTTGACTAAATTAATATTAAAAAAAACTCAATCTCACATGGTATAGTAAATGAAGACAAGATTAAAAATTATTTTTTTTAATTTTTAAATAGAAATCAATTAAATTAAAATTATTCTCTAAAAAGAAGAATATTAAAAAAATAATTTTTTATTATTTAAATAAAAGTATATTTTATTATAAGTCTTCTAAATATATATTTTAGAAAATGGTTTGAAAATTATTTTTTATTTTAAAAATCAAGAATAATTTTACTAAAACTGTTATTTAAATATGTGAAAAAAGAAAACGATTTAAAAATTATTTTTATATTTTTTTAAAATAAAAATAAGTTTATTAAAACTTCTCTAAACACATATTTTAAAAGACCGTTTATAAAAATCTTTTTTATTTTTTAGAATTAAAGTTGATTGTATTAAAACTGTTCTCTAAACATATATTTTAGAAGACGGTTTATAAAAATCGTTTTTATTTTTTAAAATTAAAGTCGGTTTCATTAAAATAGTTCTTAAAATATATATTTTAGAAAACGGTTTACAAAAATCGTTCTTATTTTTTAGAATTAAAGACAGTTTTTGAATAAACCATCTTAAAAAATAAAAACCGTCTTCTATTTAATGTGCTCTTTTAATTATTTTCTAGTAGTGTCATGCTGTTCATCTTTTTAGTTCGTATATGACTGCTTCTCAATTTATTCATTATGTTGCTATCATTTATATTATTCGATATGTCAAAGGCACTCTATTTCTTGGTCTTCACTTTTTAGCACATTTGTCTCTTAAGCTTAATGTTTATTTTGATGCAGAGTGGGCTAATGATCCTATTGACCATCGATCTACTATTGACTAATGTATCTTTTTGAGAGATTCCCTCATTTATTAGAAGCGTAAGAAACAAACTGTTGTTATACGTTCTAATATAGAGGCTGAATATTGTCTTCTCGTTGATACTACTCAAGAAGTTATTTGGCTTTATTGGTTATTAACATATACGGGTATTCCTTTTTCCAAGTCAACACTTCTTTCTATGACAATCATAATGCGATCCAAATTGGACATAATGATGTTTTTCATGAAATGACTAAACATATTGAAGTTGATTGTCATTTTGTTTGCCAACATGTTATGCATGGGTATATTACACTTCACTCTATATTTTTCTCTGATTAGCCTACTGGTATTTTTACAAAATATTATCCTCTTGGTCGTTTTTATTAATGTATTAAATAAATTTAATATACTTAGGTGGTATAATATAGATGGTAGAATATAGTTTAGATGTTAGTAGTTACTAGTTGTAATAGTCACCATTTTATGCTCATATATACTTCTAACAATTGAAATTCAAGAAATACAATTTATTTCTCCAAATTTAACAGAAATGATATGTCATATATATTACAGGTCAACCCTTTTTTGTTGGCAAAAAACCGTAGTACTTGTAATATTGCAATTATTTTGCTTTTGCTCGGAATAGAAATCTCATCTTACAAGCGATAATTGATTTCAAACTCATGTATGTGATAAAAGATGGAGAAAAATTTAAGTGCCCATTTGGCAGTATCAGTGCTTGTAATTGCTAGAGCTTTCTGTTGATTCTATTGTCTTCGAGATTTATGAGGTCTTGAAATATGGGCCTAAAATTTTCCTATATCTCAACTTTTGTATTGGGTTTCTTTTTATTTCAAGTTTCTTTGATTGTTATCCTTTATTAAGGGAAGTTAAATTTAATGAGCATTTATTTTGTTTTAGAGTTTAATAAGTAATAAAATATCAATTTTTAACTTTTTTTTTTAACTTGAGATATTCGGATTGATTTAGCTTCTATTTTGCTTTAGAATTTAACAAAGAATAAAATCTTGTTTATGAATTCTTTCTATTTAAAAAATTCAAATTGATTTAAAATAATAGACTATAAAGCAACGGTAGTTGTTGCTAGTCATTCTTTCAATTTTGAATAAAATTTATTTTCATATTTAATTTCTACCAAATTAACGTCGGTATCATGATGATAATGATTTTACGAATATTGTTAAAAAATTAGAGGTGCATGGTTTTGATTAAAAGTTACACACTAACACCATGTCATGCTTAGGTAGAACTAATATTTTCAGCTTTAATTAAATAGGAAGAGAAAAGATTTGCATCTAGAATTAGAGTGCAATTTTCAGTTCCATATATATTAATATTACGATTAAGCAGAATAAAAACAAATCAAATTAACTTATTACAAATTTTTTACTAAAAAATAATTTACTAATTTATTTATTGATAAATTATATAGAAAGGAAATCTACAATTAGTAGCTTTTTCTACAGGAGAAATTTTCCTTTCTTTTAAAACAGTCTTCGTAGATTTTTTACTTAATAATGCTTAATTATATATGAGACACATTTTATTAAAGGAACTTATTCCATATTTGATTTCGAATAAATTGAATACATACTACTACTAAAATGAGCTACTTGATTCTAAAATAAGAAAAATTTAATTAATAAATAAATTTATTTTCATAATGGGAGAAAAGAGAAATACGAGTTTGACAAGGAATAAAATCAAGAAAGATCATAGTTTGCTAATATATTACAATCTTAATACTACTACTACAAATAAAGAGCAAGACAAAAGTACAAGTTCATTCATAATTAAACAGCTCAAGTTACTTTCTTCCTTACTCAATGCTTAATTACTTTCTTATTATAATTTCTTTTCCTGCCCCGCCCAATTCATCGATTATGAGTTGCATTTCTCTTTTCTTGATTTTATTCTATTTTATTTTCTAATAAAATTAAAGAAATTATGTGTATAATGTTAACGAAGGATGATTTCATTACTTTTATTGAGAGTTATTTTCATGCTTGGTCTTCTGCAGTTTCTTGATCAACTATCTGCGGTTTCATGTTCTCTTCTGTCCGACACTGCTAGTTGCTGCTTCTTTGAAGAGATTGATAGAATAATTACTTTTGTAATTAATAGAGAGGTTCAAAGAATCTGCCAATTTGTTGGGAGAAGAATTATATGTATTATATTTATGTGCATGTATATTTAGTAAGTATTAATGTATTTTAAATTGCAACTCTCTCTTAATATGCGAAATGTGAGTAATTTCAATATTTTGACATCCCTAAAATGTAAAATAGTGAGGATAAAAATTTTTCAGTTGGAGCATAAAAATTTGATCTGTGAGGCTAATTTTAATAGAAATTATTTATTTCAGAATTACGAATTTAAGAGTAGCATCACAACTAAAATTTTAAGGTGAAATTTCTATAAAAATTAAAAAAAAAAAATTACCCATTCTTATTCTGTATGCAAATTTTTTAGTAAACCAAAAAATCTTAATACATTATTGCTACATTACATTTTGTCAGAAATTCTTAAATTATTCTTAAATTAATTTAGTATGTATTTTTTGCGACTGTATATAATAAAAATCTTCCTACAATATCAGTAGTACGTTGAATATTTTTTTCCCTTTGAATACTATAATCAAATTAGAATGATATATATGTTCTCAATTGCATTAATTATTTTCAAATTATTTTTTAGAATAATTAATATTTTATATTTTTTTTATTTAATACTTAGGGTCTTTCTCAGTTCATACCTAATTGATTAAATTTTATTCATATTTGTTAATTTTCTTTTACATCCATAAAAATATAATTGAAGTTAAGTATCAGCAATAAATGTTCTTATTGCGCCTCTTTAAAATTTATTAAGTGTAATCAAATATTATAATAATTAAATAGTATCTAAAAATGTATAACTAACACATGATTGAAAATAAATAATCACATATTCGTAAAATTTATAAATATGTATATATGTTCTTATATTTATGAACACACATAATGCAACATTAATTAATCATCACTGCAAGCGTTTAATTAGATTAATTAATTTATTGCAGATTCTCATGTTGCTTCTTCTTTCCAATGCTGACTAGATGACCTAACCTAATGGAAGATTTACTTCTTCTATATTCATATTAACGTCTTTGCTTCTTTGCTTCCTTCATGAAACTACTGGAAGATTTAAAGTAATAGAATTGTTATCAGTCACTCCTCGAAGATAGTTAATAGTTATAACTAACTCTCGAATAATTTCTAATGTCACTTTTGGAGATCTATTTGATAGATATTTTAGTATATATAACAATTACAATTAATACAATCCATAAAAAATATAAATAATTAGATAATTAGATTGTTAAAGAAAAGATTATAAATGTATTTATAAAACTATATGTCCTATTTTCACGATTTTGTACACATTGATAATTTTTTCTCTTATTTTTGACTAACTTTATTGTAATGAATATTAAGATGTAAATAGTTGATTCATCGACATTGACAATTAGTGACAAAAAGGCAGAGTTTAGTATTTTTAGAGATTCAAAGCTTATCCCAAATTTAATGAGTTTTGTTGTATTTGATAGCGGTGAGTAACTTCATGTTTGGTTTGGTTTCACAACAAAACCAAATAAAACGAAATGAACTTAATTTATTCTTATTGAACTGAAATAAATCCAACCAAATTTAATTGGTTCGAGTTAGTTCGATCTGACTTTAATTTGGTTGACTTTCATAATTTTTTATTTTTATTTGAAGAAATAATAAATTATATATTTTTAATTTTTTAAATAAAAATATTTTAAACTTGTAATTTTAATATTGTTTATTTTTAAATTTTGGTTGGACTTATATCAATTTTCGATTTAAAATGAATCGAACTAATATTTTAGATTTATAAAACAAACAAATCGAGTATAATCCACATTTCGGTTTTATCGTTAGGCAACTTAGGCCCAAAATTTTAGAAAATTTTAATTTTATATTTACATATTTTAAAAAGTTTGAAATTGTAAAAATAGAAGAGGCCTTTAATATCTTCTTGATTATCACCTATTATAGAAACGCCAGTCTCTATCTTAATTATTTGTGTTAACATACTTGGATTGCGCTCTATCATCGAAAATCTTAAAATTAAATTAAATAGAATGAGACGTGGTATCTTTATATAAAAAATTTGGTAGCCAGTAAACAAAGAAGCTTTATATAATATTATTTAAATATATTTTTTTATTTTAGAACAAGTGAATACTGCTTTTTTATTTTAAAAAAATAAATTTGGTTTAATATGAATTTTTCAAGTGATTTTATGATTTTTATTTTCAAAAATAAATTGCAACTTTGTCCATCCAAAATTTTAAGCTCTCTCTTTATTAATCATCAAGAATAGATAAATTTTTAAATTAAATCAACTGATTTCTTCCATTTAAACCTATAGAATTAACGCAAAGAATTTTGGAGTACGCCACAATAAATTGTATCTAAATTTTTAGTAAATGTTTAATTGTAATACTAATAGATTTTTAATTGTAATACTAGCAGATAGTACTAAAAAAGAAAAAAACAGTATCGGTATTTTCTTAAAAGATTTGTTAAAATATCTGCATCAAGAAATTGATAATTACAAGTATTACATCACAATTGCTCTCTACTTAAAAGTACTTGTCATATCCTACTTTAATTGATTCGTTACAGAAAATATCATTTAAAAAGTTAAAATAAAAAGGGCCCATAAAACGTGTGGAGCTTAATTTCCACCTAAAATTAAAAAAAAAAATAGTCAATAAGACCCCATTTCTTTTATCCCAATTGCTTTTAAAAAGAAATAAATTTAATTGGCTTAAAAAAAAATGAAAAGTGGTTTGTGTCTGCCAACACGTGAGAGCAAATATGGTGCCATCAAATAAATCAAGTGTACATAAACTTTGACCCATTAGTATGGTCAGTCTTAATAATTTTAAAATTTTCAAGCTTAATTTAAAAATAATTTTAGATAATTAGTTTCAAAAATTATTATTATTTTAAATAATTTTATAATTAAAATAATTTGAAAATTCTATAAAATTTATAATCAAATATTTTTAATATTTGAATTATATGAAATATATTGCACATAATTAAAATTAAATATCTATAATAAGTATTCTTATTGCGTGTCTTCAAAATTATTAAGTGTAATCAAATAATATAATAATTAAATAATACCTAATATTTGTAACTAATACATGATTGAAAATAAATAACCACCTATATATATTTATAACATTTATAAATGCACGTGTTCTTATATGTACAAACACACATAATACAACATTAATTACTTATCGCGCCAACCATTTAATTAGATTAATTAATTTATTGCACATTCTCATATTGCTTCTTCTTTCCAATGCTGACTAGATGACCTCCCGTAAGCTCTAGATTTAGTTCTTCTATATTCATGTTTACGTCTTTGTTTCCTTCATGGACTAATGAAAGATTTGAAGTAATAAAATTCCTATCAATTTCTCCCTCAAAATAATTATTCATTATAACAGCTCTCGAATAATTTCTCATGTCATTTTTGGTAATCTACTTCTTGGATATTTTATCATAACAATAATAATTAATATAACATATGAAATATAAATAATGATAATTAGATTGCCAAAAAAAAAAAAGGATTATAAATATTTTATAGAATTAAATAATCTATTTTCCACTATTTTTTGTATACGAAATTTTTTTTCTCATTTTCTTAAGTAATTTTGTTGTGATTAACATTAAAATGTATCCCAAATTTAATGAATTTTGATGTATTTAAAAGCAATGAGCAGTTTCATGTGTGGTTTGGTTTTATAACAAAACCAAAATAAATCGAAATGAGTTCAATTATCCGTGTTATTGTACTTTAAATTTGATTTTTTATCAAAGATCTTAAAACTAAATACAATGATGCGAAATATGGTTACATACTAAGTTTTGTAGTCATTTAACAAAGAGGCTTCATACAATATTAACTAAATATTATTTTTTTAATTTTAGTACAAGTGAATATTTGTTTTTCATTTTAACAAAATAAATTTGATTGAATTGGGTGAAAATTAATTTGAATTTTCAAGTGATTTTATGATTTTTATTTTTTAAAATTAAATTATAATTTTGCCTATCTAAAATTTTAAGCTCTCTCACTGATTTGTTTCATTTAAAACTTAATTTCAAAGTAATAATTACAAAAAGAAAATCTAAAAAATTAATAATTGTATTGTTATTTTTTTAAAAGTTTGTTAAAGTATCTCCATAAAAATTGATAATTACAAGAATTATATAGCAAGTGCTCTTTAATTAAAGTAATTGTCACAATCCTGATTTAATATATTTTTTGCACAAAATATCATTTAAAAGTTGAAATATAAGGGGCCTATAAAACGTGTGGGTCTGGAGCTTAATTACTACCTAAACTGAAAAAAAAAAAAAGAGTCAACAAGACCCCATTTTTTTATCTCCAATTGCTTTTAAAAAGAAATCAATTCGGCTTAAAAAATCAAAAGTGGTTTGTATCTGTCAACAAGTGAATGGAAATTTAATTTTTTAACCTTAAAGACCGATAAAGAAGACTTTCCACGTTGCTCACGAAGAAGAAATCCTATCATGCAATCAAATAAATTAAGTTTTAATGATACGCGAGTCCTTATTAATATGATCAGTCTATGTAGTCTAAAAAATAATAATAAATATTTCAATTTATTAACAAATAATAAGTATATCTATATTTAATAGTAATTAAAATATTAATAAATATTCCTGATATATAGAGAAACAAATAACCTTTAAGTTTTAAAAAAGGCATATATCTCTCTCTCTATATATATACACATGAAATATGAAAAGAGACATATATGATATACCCCTAAATATAATATAATTTTTTATTAGTATGTATTCATAATATATTCTCAATAATTTGATAATTACAATAATGTAAAAAATTTATAGAATTTGTAACCAAATTTCTCAGTATTTGAATTATATAAATTATATTATTCATAATTAAAGTTAAGTATCAACAATAAGTGTTCTTGTTGTGTGTCTGTAAAATTCATTTAAGTGTAATACAAATAATATAATAATTAAATAGTATCTAAACATTTATAATTAACACTTGATTAAAAATAAATAACTATATATGTAAAATTTATAAATACACTTGTTTTTTTATGTACGAACACACATAATACTATATTAATTAGTTGTCTCTCTGCAGCCTTTTAATATTAGTTATTTATAACATTAATCTATATGATATTATTTAAAAATAAAGATATTGAAAACCTTAAAATTTATCCAAAAATTAATTTATTATTATTATTATCATAATAATCATTCAACTTTATGTCATGTAAGCTTTATTTTTGTTTACAAATTTAATAGAAATTTATTGTAACTATACTTAATAATGTTTTTGTCCTCATTTTTTATTTTGTATAAAGAATATTTGTTTTACATTTTTAATCTCTATATTAATTTATTAACATATAATTTATTTTATATTTCATGTTTATTGTTTATACAAATACTCATATTTATTGATAGTTTATAATTCTGATTATACGATAATTAATTATTAATGTAATTATTTTATAATTTTTTTATTTTTATTTTGGAAAATGACTAACAAAACAAATAAATCACGATAATGGTTCCAAGTGACCAATTTTTTGAAACACTTATTATAAGATAAATTTACTTTGTACTATGCAAGTTAATCATCTAGTGAACTATAACTAATTTTATGATTAAAATTAAAATTTATTGTTTGTTGTAGTATTTATAAAATATTTTACTATTTTTTTGTATTTTTTTGTTATTTTTGTTGTTCAAAATTTTATTTTGTAGCCACAAATTAGTTATTGCTTTAATATTTTTAAAATTTTTAAAATAAATTAAATTATATTTAAAAATAAAATTTATTATCATAAATAGTTTCTCAAACGAAAGTGATGCTAACGTGCAATAAGAATTCCACTTTAATTCAAACAGTAGGTAACATGCTACAGTTACTATGACTGTCGAGAGTAATTTACAGCTATCAACAAATTGAGGGTAAATATAAGTGATTTTAAAAATTATTGTTATTTTTAAAAAATTAAAAATGATAGAGACTAGATTTGACTCGTGATAGGAGAATGTGGGTCAAGTCTGGCATAATAAATTGGATTATTTTTTATTTTATACTGTATAGTCCGGCACACTAGAGACGTTTTTATTGCACTAATTATTTGTATTACTGTACCTAAATCTGTCTGTTGCTGAAAATCTTAAAACTAAATTAAATACAATGATACGTGATATCATTATACAAATAGTTCTTCTATAGTCATTCAACAAAGAATCTTTCAAAATATTAAGTAACTATTTGGTTTGAATTTTTTTTCAGTTAAAAAATTTTTTTTAATGATAAAATTTTTTTTTAAAATTTTTTAGTGTTGTTTAATTATTATCAAAAAGGGTTTTCATAAATTAATAAAGTTAATTTTCTTCTATTAAAAAAAACTCAAAGTTTCAAAATTTTTATAGTAAAATTTCTCTAATTTTTTTAAAAAGTAAAATTATCTAAAATACACTTACTTTATTTTAAAAAAATTATATTATTTCTTTAAAATATAACATTAAATATTCATTTATTGAAAGTCCAATTTTTTTAAAAGTTATTTGTGATACCTAAATAATTAATAAAATTTTATTAAAAATTCTATTTATAAAAGTTTTACTAGCAAAAGGTTTATTTCAAAAATTATACCAAATGCACCATGGGTAAAAGAGGCATAACATGTAAGTTATATCTCATACAATGTGGAGAGAAAGAAATTTTTTAAGGGTAGTTTTCAATTTTACACATTCATTTATCAATAATACTCCTAAAAATAATAAAATAACATATTTAATTTTACTGTTATAAATATTGAGTGTGCAAAAGAAAAAAATGAAACTATGTAATAAAAATGTAAAATTAATCCTATATATGTAATTAGTAAGGTACATTTTGTTGAAAAAAATAATTATATATTAAAATTAAGTTGAAATTTTTTCTTAAAAATAAATACAATTGACTTCAATTAAATTATATATCAAAATAACTTATATATAAATTAATTAATTAATTACCTAATTAAAAATAATAAGTAATTAATATTTATATAAATGCTAATTAGTGATTTGATATTTTATATATGTAAAAAATTATAGTAAAAAAATTAAATATACATAACAAATGATATAATAGTAATATCAATTAATTAATTATGTAATTAATTAATTAATTAATAATTAATTTTATATATGATTTATTTTGACATATAATTTAATTTAAGTTTATTTTATTTATTATTAAGAGAAAATTTCAACTTAATTTTAATATATAAGTAATTTATTTTTCTCAACAAAATATAAATTATTAACTCTATGTATAAAGTTAATTTTATTTTTTTATTATTAAGATTATTTTTATCTTTTACACACATAATGTTAATGACAGTAAAGATAAATAAATTATTTTATTTTGGAGACACTGTTGATATATTTAAAAAAAAGTTATTGAAAATTACTCGATTTTTTAAAATTGATAAAGACAAACTTTCAAAGAAATCTACCGACAAAATAAAATCAACAACATAGAAAGTGTAATAAAATAAAGGGAAATTAAATATACACACTTACCTTTTTTATGTTCAGAGAAAAATAAATACTTTTTCAAGTTTGGATAAATATCCAGATAAATTTTTTCAATAGTTGGTTGTTTAGGTAAATGCTATTTGTATCTCTAACCTTTTTATATATTAATAAATTAAATATAATTATTTATATTATATTAATTTAGTTAACATTTTAATATTTTTTATAATATACTTTTTTTAATTATAGTAATTTAGTTTCATTTTAATATTTTTCAGAATATGTTAAAGATTAAATAATTTTTTAATTTATTATTTTCATAACATTTAAAAAATACTATTATTGAAAAAATTCTGACAATAAAATAGATTAAACCCATGTGTTAAAATAATTTTAATTTTTTTATTTTCTTAGTAATAATTTAATATTCAATTATCAAAAATATTTTAAATAAAAAATTATTTTAACATTTAATTTTTATATATAATATATCTATTTAAAAAATTATGTTAACTTTTATTATATTTTCTTTAAAAAATTATGAAATTATAAAAAAAAAAAAAAAATAAATACATGTTCTGTATATTTGTGTGTGTGTTCTCTTTTTTTTCTATTACATTTTTATTAAAATAAAGTATATTATTTAACAATAATGTAAAATATACTTAATATAATCATTTAATAATAAATATAATGAACAAATGATATCAAATTATCTTCTTCTTTTACATGTTTTATTTATATTTTCATAATAAATACAATGAACTTAATATAATCATTTAATTGATCAATGTACACAAAAATAAAAGTAAAAAAAAAAAATATTTTAAAAAGTAAATATTAAATATTATTAAGAAAATAAATGAAAAGGGTTAAAAATATCTTAATATATAGATTTAGTATAGTACATTATTATAATTTTCTAATAATAAATTTTTACAATTTTTATTAAAATAATAAATTAAAAAATTATTTAGTCCTTAATATCTTGTTAAAAATATTAAAATAATAATTAAATTCTTATGATCGAGGAATATGTTGAAAAATAAAATGAGAATTAAGTTATTATAATTAAAATAATTATTTTTTAATTTATAATTATTTAAAAATTTATTATTTAATCAGTTAATTAATAAAAATAAAAATTAAGAAAATAATTATATATTTGTCTAAACTCAAAAGGGATATTTATATTTTTCAAATGTTAAAAAATAAGTGACTATTTTTTCATATATCGAGAATATATGTCAATTTTTTTAAAATAAATAAATATCTCGGAAAAAGTGCGGATCCTTTACTTTTGAGATATTCAAATACTGTAGGGACAATGATAACTCCGCCCTTGATTTTATGGATTTAAATGTATTTCTAAGAATGTATTTATGAAGCGCTTTACCTTTTTTATAATTTTTGTTAAATTAGTAAATTTTGTGGGTTCTCCGTTCTCCCAAGAGTTACGGACACAAATTTGAAAGACCGACATACAAGATCATCTTAAAACAAAGAGAAGCAAAACGTTCAAGATCAGATCTTCCGCAGACCCGCAGTCAAGCATCCTTATTTTTCGTCAGGATCAGGTGCACTTACTCTAATTAATCAATCAATCTTTACTTTCTGCATTAATACTTGTTTTCTCATTCTGTTGCCTTCAACTGTCTTCCAGTACTAATAGTGCTATTTTCTACTTGATTTTGTTTTAATTATTCCTAGCTTTGTTTCAGATATTAGTTAATTTATCTGATCCAGCTGTGATCTGTTGCTTAAAGACTTTGCTGATCATCGTTAACGTATCTGATCTAGTTAACAATTTTATTTCTAGTTTTTATTATTAGTTCTCCTTTTCCTTTTAACCATTCCTTGTGTGGCTTTACTCGGTTAAACTTCCAAACAGAAAAAAGAAGAAAAAAGCCCTGAAATATTTATTTAATCAGAAACAGGCAATGGCAGAAGTAGGTATTGCTGTTGTTTCCGGTGTTGCATCACCAATTGCAAAGCCATTATTCGGTCGCATTCGACAGGAGATATCTTATGCATTCAAGTACCAGAGCTACGTGAAGAAGCTGAGGAGTCAACTTGAGGATCTCAAAAACAAACAACAAAGGCTGGAACATGACGTTAGTGATGCTGAAAGACAAGGGGACGAAATTTATTATGATGTGAAGCAATGGCTACTTAAGATGGAGGAGTTCGTTCTACGAGCAGAGAAGTTAATTGATGAGGATGAAGACAATGCTAAGAACAAGCGTTGTTTTATAGGCTTCTGTCCCAATCTGATGATTCGTCGTAACCTCAGCAAAGAAGCAGTCAACGCTGCAGAAGATGCTACCGATCTCTTGGCAAAAGGAAACTTCAGTAAGATTTCCTTCCGTCCTGCTCCGGTGAAGACCGAGTACACGAATATCGGCAGAGGCTACCAGCGATTTGATTCAAGAATAAAGGTTTTGCAGGATGTTATGGAGGCGCTGAAGGATTCCAAGGTCAACATGATTGGGGTATATGGAATGGGTGGTGTGGGAAAAACCACACTAGTCAAAGAAGTGGCGAGGAAAGTGATGGAAGAGAAGTTATTTGATAAGGTGGTTATGGCTGAGGTTGCACTTAACCCTGATCTGAAAACAATTCAAGACAAAATTGCTTATGATTTAGACCTCACATTTGGCCAGCGTGAGAGTACTGTGTATGTGAAATCTGATAGACTACATCAAAGGTTGAAGAAAGAGAGAAGGGTGCTCGTAGTACTTGATAACATTTGGGCAGAACTTAAATTGGAGGACGTGGGTATTCCTTTTGGGGATGATGAGAAAGAATGCTGTGTCCGACAACAAGAAGGTAGTGGCGAAGAAAGGGAGGATGATAAGGGGCGATGCACAATACTGTTGACATCAAGAAGTCAACATGTGTTACGCAATGATATGAATTCTCAAAAGAATTTCTTGATTGAAGCTTTATCTGATGATGAAGCAATGAGTTTGTTTCAGAAGATTGTTGGAGATCATTCAACAGAATCATTTGAATGTGAAACCTTAGCAGTCAAAATTGTTGCAAAATGTGGCGGTTTGCCAATTGCAATTGAAACAATTGCAAAAGCACTAAAATTTAAGTCTCTTCTCGTTTGGAAGAATGCCTTGTATCAACTAGAAAATTCCAATCCTAGACAAATCCTAGGAATGGAAGCAAATGTGTACTCTTCCATAAAATTGAGTTACGACTTTTTGCAAAGTGAGGAAGCTAAGTCTTTGTTTCGACTCTGTGCTCTACAAAAAGATGGTAGTCGCATACCTATTAATGACTTGATGATGTATGGTATGGGTTTGAATTTGTTTGAGAAAGTTTACACATTGGAGCAAGGAAGGAATCAGGTGCAGGTGCTAATCGATGTTCTCAAATTGTCGTGCTTGTTGCTGGATGGGGACACTGAAGATGATGTTAAAATGCATGATGTTGTTCATGCTGTTGCTGTATCAATTGCCGCAGATAAGCTTATGCTGAATATTTGTAATGTTGCTGAATTGAAGGAAGAGCCAGAAAATGGAATACGAAAAGATGCAATTGCTATTTCTCTACCCTATATAGATATTCCAGAGTTTCCTAAAAGGTTGGCATGTCCAAAACTCGAGTTATTCTTGTTGTTTGCAAGGAATCGAAACTACTTTTCTGAAGCGATCAAACAACTCAGCATTACAAAGGGGTCTTTGCAGATCCCAGATCAGTTTTTTGAAGGGATGAAACAACTCAGAGTTTTGGACTTAAGAGAAATTCATTTCCTTTCATTACCCTCTCCTCTTGATTGATTGCCTAAGTAAGCTTCAAACGTTGTCTTTCATCAATTGTCGCTTACTAGGAGATGTAGCAATAGTTGGAGAGCTAAGGAAGTTAGAGATTCTTAGTTTTTGAGGTTCAAGTGTTAAGCAATTGACGGGAGAAATTGGGCAATTGACTCGGTTAAAACTGTTAGACTTGAGGGACTGTTTCCAACTTACGGTAATAGCACCAAATGTCATCTCAAAGTTGTCACAATTAGAAGAACTATACGTGGTTGAAAGCTTTACTCAGTGGGAGAAGAGTGAAGGAGGAAGTAATGCTAGTCTTATTGAGTTGAAGGCATTGTCAAAACTAACCACCCTAGAAATATGTATTCCGAATGTCCAAATCATGCCTCATGATTTGGTCTTCGTTGAGCTGCAAAGATGCAATATATTGATAGGCGATGCGCCGTGGTTTTGGATAGGCTATAGAAAATATGAAAACTCAAGAACGTTGAAACTCAGTGGTCTAGATAGAAACATTTACTTGGGGAATGGGTTGAAAATCTTGTTGAGTAGGATTTCATGTCTCTATATAGGTAAGCTGAATGGCTTTCAGAATGTTCATGAATTAAACCTTAGGAATGGTTTCCCGCATTTAAAGCACTTGGCCATACAAAATAGTTCAGAGATTTTATGTATTGCAAATTCAGTGGGGCTACTCTGTAATGCCTTTCCCTTGCTGGAATCCTTGTTTCTTTCTGAATTGGTTAACTTGGAGAAGATAAGTCATGGCTATCTCACAGTAGAATGTCAATCTTTCAGTAAATTAAGAATCATTAATGTAAAAAAATGTCATAAACTAAAGCATCTCTTCTCATTCTTCATGGCTCGAAAACTTTTGCGGCTTGAAGAGATAGAAGTGACACAATGTGAGAACCTAAAAATGATTGTCGGTAAAGAAAGTGACAACCATATTGTCCACGAAGATGAAAGTGTGAACTTTGCTCAAGTGCACTCTCTCACGCTACGTGACCTCCCACAGCTTACAAGTTCAGGAGTTGACGCTGGGATATCTAGATCATTATCAGTAACTGCTTCAGCAACGAAGGATATCACTGCAGAGGACGATCCTGAGGAACTTATGAATGTGCTCTTCAATAATAAGGTACGGTCTTCCGTACATGTATATGTATGTTTGCATTTTCTGTTTACCCTGTTTTTCAAACATCAGACATATATCGAAGGAACAGTTTTTTTAAAGAAGAATAACTCTTTCTGCAGGTCTGTTTTCCAGCCTTGAAGAAGTTGAAACTGTCATCACTTCATTGCATCGGAAAGCTATGGGTTGATCAATTTCCTGCAATGTCTACATCCTCTTGTCAAAATTTAACAACATTGGTGGTGTCCAACTGTAGTCGTCTGAAATTTCTGTTCTCATATTCAATGGTTAATAGTCTTGTGGGACTCAAAGAACTTGAGATAAGGGCCTGCGAGTCAATGGAATGGATAATTGAAGAAGAAACAAGCTCTACCTCTAATTTTAATTCCGTGGTGAAGGTGCAGAAGTTCTGTATGGCTAGCAGCAGGGTGTTTCATGTGTTTCCTCAATTAACCAAGCTGAAACTATGGAAACTACCAAAACTCAAAAGTATCTATCAAGGCACGCACATTTTAGAATCGCCAGCATTAAAACATTTGGAAATAAGGGGATGTGACGAAGTGAAGATTTTATTTGGTTCTTCAAAATTATGGAGTTATGAAAAGAAGAGCCAACGACCAATATTTTTGGTTGATCATCGTAAGGTATGAAATCAAATTCATTTTAAATAATTAATTGTCTATATATTTATTATTATTTATTTTTCTATATAAATGACGGCTAGCAATCTGAGTAAAAAAAAACTAATAAAATTGCGTCGTGCAAATTTCAAGGCCGATGCTACACTTTGGTCGAAAAGAAACATCTTGAAATATTTTTTTCCAGAAATACCGAGTAAATGCATTTTCTTTGTTTCTCCGCTCATTTCTTCTAAAATATTGAGGCTGGTGTTTTTCTTTTATTTTATTTTAATTTTAAAAACTAAAAAAAAATAAATTATCCAGTTGATGGTTGCTATATGTCTAACTTTTCATTTTATTTATCATCATTTTTGCGGATATAATCCATGATTTGCTCTCTCTCTCTCTCTCTCTATATATATATATATATATATATATATATAAAGATTTATTGGTGGATCGAGTTTTGTTCATTTAAATTTTTCACTGAAAATAGAAAAACAAATTTTAATTAATTATCTAATTATTAAAAATTTTCATCTCAACTTAACTAAAAAAAACCTATAGCGATAAATAAAACCAACTTTGAATCTGACTGGATACTGAGTTTTTTTTTTTTTCCTTGTTCTATTAATATTATTAGGTTGCATTCCCCAATCTGACGACTCTGGAAGTATCGGACTGTGATGGATTGAGATTTTTGGCAACACTTTCAACAACTGAAAGTTTGATGAAACTAACAAAAATAAAGATAAGTGATTGCAAATGATTGAAAAAATTATAAAGATGGAGGTTGGAGAAGAAGTGAAGGAGTATCCTATTGTTTTCAGCCAACTGGAATATTTGAGCTTAAAAAGTCTATCAAGACTTGAATGCTTTTGTTCGGAGGATTTCGCTCTCGAGTTCCCGTACTTGAAACGAGTACTAGTGAGATGGTGCCCATACATGAAGATTTTTTCTCAAGGGTTGATACGCACACCAATATTACATAAAGTGGAATTTGCATTTGGAAAGAATAACTGGTTTTGGGAAGGCAACCTGAACTCCACTATACAAAAACTGTTCAAAGAAATGGTATGTATTTCACTAATTTACGCAAAAAATTTTATTTATTTACTTTACCTTCTTATGTCTTGAGGACAACTACCACACCTTATTTTATTTGAGGAGTTGTCCTGTAGTAAGGCAAAAAAGTTACAAGTTCCTAAGAATTAACATATTGGACTGATTAGTTCTAATAATTTTAAAAATATTCATATTAAAATCTCGATTTGTTAAACGTAACAATTATATTCTATCAATGATAGTTATATGATAAAAGTAACTATTAAATTAAAATTTGAAAAAATATAATATATTTATTAAAAATAGATTAATAAAATAAACCATAACATTATTTTCTAGTACATTAATAATATAATACTTATTAATATATTATAAATTTATATAGTTAATAAATTATGTATTCGATTTTTATTATATTTAAATACTTAGCTATACATAAATATAAATAGTAATATAATGACAAGAATTGTATTATAATACATTTTATTTATTTGTTTTAATATGTAATTAATGTTTAATTGTTAATATATTATTACTAAAATATAAACTATAGTTTAGTTATAATATAATAATAAATATTTAATAATAAATATGTTATAAAATAATATTTATTATTATTTTAGTATGTATTTTAGAATTTGAAACTAATTTGTTTACTCAATACCATTAAACGAGGGTACAATTGTCATTTTTAATAAATTGAGACCTTTATGGTATTTTAAAACCATTAAAACTAATCAATCCTATAAATCATACCTTAAGGACTTATATGTCTTTTTTCTTTTTATTAAAATATTACATTGCTGAAACTTAAAATGTTAGAGATTGTTTGAATACATATTCAAGAACAAAAAATAGTGAAATGAGTTTTTAAAATTAATTAAAGTACTTTTCTTAAAATAATTAATCTACTTAATTTTAAAAATAATAGCAAGATCTTCTAGCTATTTTCATTTAAAAAAAAATTCATAGCAAACACAAATATTTTGTTGTTCTTAGAAGTATCATTTTTATTGTTTTTAAAAACATTTTAAAATTATTAACAAATGTGCACTTATTGTTTTTATATATCACTTTTCTCTATAGAAAAAACTATGAATTAAAGTTATGCTTCAGTTTAGCTAATGGTCTTTTTCAATAACTTATGTTCAAAATGAATTGGATATATTGTAGCTCGAGGAGGATATGACAAGCTGGGTATTTAATATTGGAGTATTTTGACTTTGAAATCATAATTTTCATGGGATAGAAGAATTACAAGTTAAATTATTTAAAAAAAAAAAAAGAATGGGTCTCATTAAAAATTGATACTATCACATACTTTGTTAATTACTGAAGGTATAATGAAGAAAACCCACAATCTCAAAGGAAGCTTTATTAGTGAAAAAAGTAATTGTTATTATAAGCTTTATTCTACTTACTGTGTTTTAACTGAAATTTTTTGGTTTTGGTAGGTTGGGTTTTGTGACAATAATAAATTGAAACTCTCACAATTTCCACATTTGAGAGAAATGTGGCATGACCAAGCACTCCCTGACAGTTCCTTTAGCAATTTAACAAGGCTGGTGGTTGATGATTGCAGATTTATGTCGAGTGTTATTTCAAACAATCTGTTGCCATCATTAAGCAATTTGGTAAAGTTGAAAGTAAGGAATTGTGATTCAGTAGAAGAGGTAATTCATTTGGAAGAGCTAAATGCTATTGAACACTGTGGGACACTGTTTCCTACACTTAGGAAGTTGCATCTTCATGGATCTTCCAAAACTCAACATTCTGCAACTTCAAAGGGAAAATAATTAAATTGCCCAACTTGTCCTCTCTGTCGATTGAAAATTGCTCTGACCTGATGACATTCATCGCCAATTCTACTTCTACACCTATAGAACCTCTTTTTAATAAAAAGGTGATTCTTAGTTAACTTAATCACTCTCCTCAATCTCCTTTGTTTTTTGTTATGCCTCTTTCTTCGATGATTTAATGATATTATTAATGCCATTATTATCAACTAATCTTTCAATACAAATTACAGCAGGTCATCTAACTTTCCTAAATCATGTTCGATTTAGCGTCATATTTGATTGATATTAGAAGACCATTTGATTTCATTTATATATTTCTGTGGAATTCGTATATATGCTTGGAAGGCAGTACGCAGAGATTAGACAATTTTTATTAACATTCAATTTTGTTGATTTTCAGGTTGTATTACCCCGCTTGGATAAGTTGAAGCTGTTTAAGCTTCCCAAGTTGTTGCATCTGTGCAAGGAAAATTCTGCTTCCCATATTGTTTTCCGAAATTTGACAACTCTAAGAATATCAGAATGTTGCAAGTTAGAAAAACTTGTGCCTTCTTGGGTATCTTTCCAGAATCTAACCACAATGCAAGTATCAAAGTGTGACAGGTTGATAAATTTAATGACACTCCCAGCTGCTAAAAGTCTGGTGAATCTTGAAAGAATGAAGGTAAGTGATTGCAAAATAATTGAAGAAATAATACATGTGGAAGACAGAGAGAAGAAGGATTGTATTAATTTCAGCAAACTGAAGTTTTTAGAACTTAATTGTTTACTTGGCCTTACAAGCTTTTGTTTGGGGAACCACACACTTAAATTTCCAAACTTGGAACAAGTAATTGTGAAAGAGTGTTCAAAGATGGAGATCTTTTCTCGGGGAGACTTAATCACACCGAAGTTGCAAAGATTAAATTTGACTGAATTATTGGGGCAAGGCCAGTGGGAAGGCAGCCTTAATTCTACAATGCAGAAATTGTTCGAAGAAAGGGTATGTATATGCATCTCCCCTGCATTTGCTCAATTTTGTTTTCTTTTTATTATATTAAATTGCCAATTTGATATATATTCTATGCGTACTTATATATGCATAAATGTTCACGGGGCATGCAGAGTTCTACAGAAGAAGATTGAGTGAAACTGATCCTTTATGGTTCACATATAATGAAGCAGAGCAGCTGTGCAAAATCATGCAAACTATGCTTTTACAGATATATATATATATTTTATGTTGTCTTCGAACTTACTTAAATTAGTACAGTTATTGAGGTAATCATTTGTGTTACCAGTACTTGGATTTGTAGTCTGTTATTGAAGATTTATTTTTATGGCATAATAATTAGAAGTTAGAACTATGTGAGCATGAACGTGTCCACTTTTGATCATTGTCCGCTTCTTTTTGTTTATGATCATTTGTTCATATCAGTACACAGCTTGAATAAATTGGCTGAAAGATGAACAAAAGACGGCATAGCTGCAAGACATCTCGCAGGTTGAAAATTTTGTTTACTTTTGATCATTTAATTTGTCACATTTCATGGCGTCAGCCAAAATAAGACTGAAGTAGGTTATAAGCCTAAGCTTCTCTTAGTTAAACAAACACGTTTTGAATTATTAAATTGGGAAACAAACGTGTAATGAATTGCATACCTAATGCAAATGATATAAACTCCGTGTTGGGCAATTTAAAATAAATAGAGGTTATTGAGTTGTCCATAATTAAATCTAATTAAAATAGAGGTTATTTCAGTTATTTTTTTCTCAAAAAATGATAGACGCAAATTGGGTGTAAATTTTTAGTGGGATTAGTTAAATTCTATTAAAACTCTTAATTTTGGATAGAAAATTTCTAACATAATATTAAAAATTAATAAAAAGTATGACTAGATTAACAAGTAACAACCCTAGAGTTAACAGCCGTTTCCATTGACTGTCAAATGATTCGATTTTTTGAGCCAAAAGTTATTTTTCCCCTCGCTTTCACATAAAGCAAAAAGCTGAAAGCTGAAATTTCTATGAGAAAGTTATCACAACCTGACTGTTAATAAAATCAGCTATTAACACATTCAATCCATAAAACCAAACATATAAGACAATGAATGACGAAGAACCTGGTGATGAAGACAAAAAGAAGTAATAATAAGATAACTGCATTTGATAGTTAGTTATCACACCCCCTTATTTACATACATATCCAACCTCCAGAGCCCTGGTACCAGTTACTATTTTATCGGAACAAAGTGCAATTTCTGTTTTCTTACTCTTCACAAAGCTTCCATTCTTTTTCTGTTATCCTGATTTGGTTTCTATGTTTGAGGAAAGCAACTCACGCATTAGAAAGCATTGTGCTGTACTGTTGTTGTTACAGGTAATCACTGTTCTGTATTCCTTATCACCAATATCAAGATCAACAAATTAATACAGTAGAGAGACTTAGCTTAGTTTCCACTTGAAGCATGGATAAAGAGGGGAAAGAAAAGAAGATAAGAAAATTACAATTCAGGAAGTGAGAACTTATGAATATGCATACATATGCACATGCTAAAACACTCAAATATTGGACACAAAAATATAGACAATTCTATTGATCCCCATATAATTCTTATGGGATATTTTCATATATCTTTTATAAAAATTACAGATAAAATAATTTGTAAAAATTTAAAACACCTCTTTTATTGTGATATTTTCACTCAAATTGACCGTATGTTGACCATTTTTTGTCAAAAATTATTAACCAACTAAAATAATACTGCGTATTAATATGATAAATTGTATTAATTTCTCCAAATAACATTCTACACAAAAAGAAAACATAATAATAAAATAAAAAATGTACTATAAAATTATGAAAAATTGTAGATTATATTTTTCTAATCCAAAATATGTGAAAATATTTTTCTAATCTAAAATGTAATCGAAAGTTTTATTGAGAGAGGTATAATTAATAAGTTCAGTTATAAGTGTTTAATCACAAACTATGAACAAATCAAATATAAATCAATTTTATATTTTATGCAAAAACTATAATAAACTTTTATTAAAATAAATAATATAATATATTTTGTAGCATTTTTTAATTAACTATTATTTTATTCAAGCCCAGAGCAGCCAACTCCATAGTCTGTCCATATTATCAAACAAAGTTTATGAGAGATTGTGTGTGTCGAGAAAGTATCGTTTTTTAATCACTTAACACATAATGCATGTAAAAACACAAAAATCATTAAAAATTTACTTATTTAAGATTTGTATCCATAATTCTCTCCTCAATTGATTTTCTCGTTTTTATATTATGAAACATAGATTTATATAATTACTTGTTTGATGTTAACATCTTGACAATCAATGTGTACAAATTGATGCGACCAGACTTATTATAACTTAGAATTTCGTACGGTGTTCATCGTGAGTATACAAGCTCAGAACGAATTCATCAAAGCTTATTCAAATTTATTATAGTTTTTGGTACTACGTATGAAATTATTATATCAAAGCTTATTCAAATTTACTGATTTATTTTAAGTCCGTCCACAAAAATAGTATAAAATACAAAATTTACCAGGATAATATAATTCCTCACCTGCCCAAAGGTTGCATTACAGTTATCCAATTACAGACGGAAATATAGCAAAATTTAATAAATACATCGTACGTCCCAGTGAAACGGAGATATTAAATTATTTTTAGAAAAAGAAAAGAAAAAAAAAAAGAAAATGGACCACACTGGATTCATTCCAGTGCTTGCAATTGTATTGTTATTAAAGAATGGCTAATAATTTTTTTTTCCAGCTCTTTTGACACTAAAGTGGGATCTTGAGTTGTCCATAATTGAAGTATTGTACTATTACACTGTACTGTAATAAATGAGACGCCGAGATGCGGATAATATTACGAGACATGAGATAAATATTTTTTTTTTTAAGTATTTGATTAAATATTTTTATAAAGTACTGTATTCTTAATTTTATTAAAAGTTGTGATCATACTTACACATTATCAAATGCTTTTCTTTGGGTAATAATTTTATATATAATTGTTTATTATAAAATAGTTCTTAAAAATAACTATTTTGTGCGATAAATTATTTTTAAAGATTAAAAGTTGTGCATGAATTTACTTATTGAATAGACAGCTCAACCTTTGTGCCTAAAATGGTGAGATGCTAGATTTGTTTTGAAAGTTAGCATTGCAATTTATGTGATTTTTATAGATAAATAAGTATTATTCTTACTATTTAATATTTATTTGAAATTATAAGTAAAGGGTTTAAATTCTGTTAACTATTTTTGTCTAAATTTATAAAGATTACCTTCTTTAAGGTGACATTTGGGATTAAGATTTATAACAATATATTGATTATATGTGCTTTGAAGTTTGGCATTGTGTTTTGGAGAATTTACAATTTGTAATATGGAGATTGATTGAATTTTGAGGATGAGAGTTTCATTCCAAATTTTTATGGTAAGATTTGGGTGTTACAACGTATATATTATCATGTGTTTTTTTGTGCATGGCTCGTCCATTTAAATTGTTTATTGATTCACTTGAAATCAAAATCATAAAATTGAACAAGTAATTATCATTCAATTGAAATTAAAATCATAAAAGTTAATAAGTCAATTGAATGAATTGAAATCGAAATCATATAATTTAAAAAGTAGATTGACTTAAATGAAATCACAATCATAAAATTGAACATGTATATAATTTTCATTCAATTGACATTAAAATCATAAAATTCAATAAGTCAATTGCATGAATTGAATCAAAATAATGTGATTGAATAAGTGAATTGATTTGATTGAAATCAAAATTACTAGCCTAATTTATGAAGTGAAATCAAAATTGCTAACCCAATTTATGAAATATAATTAAAGTGTATAAATACATTGACTCGATTCAATTAAAATCAAAATAATCAAATTCAATACATGAATTGATTCAATAAATAATTACAATTATAAGGACAATTATATACAATTGAGTATCATATTTCTTCTGATACTCATTTATTATATCCATATTACAATCTTAGTTTTCTTGCTTTCTATTTTCATTAATATGCGTCTTAAATTTTCAATTACAAAAGAATATGAAAAGTAGATGATTGAATTTTATATCTATTGATACGTGCCATGCTTGTATAAATAACTACTGATAATCATATATGTGTACAAAAATAATATAATTACATCCTTACAATTAAATATTTTCAACTTCATACAAATATTTTCATTCCAATTATTCTACCCACAAAAATAAAAACATTTATAACAAAATATTTAAAACACCTTATATTTTTCTTAGACTCTCTAAAATGAGATTTCACTTGCTTGGCTGAAATGAAGATGAGAGGGGCTTGCTATTTATAGACAGGCCCCCTTTCATTCTTTCCTAAATTATGTACTCTCTTGTCAAAGATAGTGAGCACCGAAACATTGAAAATTTAATTTTCATTTTTAATTTTCTTCTTATTCATCAAAGTTGTGTAACCGTCATTCCTATTTTCTTTAATTTCTCTGTGAGTCCCACCACTAAATGTAGTCATCCTCAACAATCTCTACCTTTACCACATTTAGATGGAAATACTTTCAAACCTCTAGTTCTTACCCCTATGAGAAATATCATGCTCCATTATAAAGGCATATACATTTAAAATAAAAAATTCCAAGCATTTCATGTTCAGCACATGTCGATCAAACCCTTGCTGAAAAATTATGGTGCAACTTTCATGTTGGCTTTTTCGGAAGTTTATCAGCCATCAACATCAATTCCACCACACATTTTGCATAAATACCAACTAATACCTATGCGCAAACATGTGGACTTGCTAATATTAACATATCCTTTATCATAATATTTAGCGGCATGCCATAAGGATGTTCATATCTTTCTCAATGGACTTCTTCTTCTATGGAGACAATAGTAGCAGTATTGTCAGTATCTTCACTTACTGACTTGGAGCTACCAACTGAACCCACTCCACTTTTTTCTTCACATGCCCAGGTTGTCCATAAGCCCAGCAAACTGGTTTTTTCTTTATAGAGTTTTTCTTCTTCCAATTTTCAGTTACCACTATCGTTGAATTTTCAGGTGAAACACTATTTGCCCCACTTAGTCTCTTTTCCTCAAAAGAAAAGTTTGTTTGATAACATCTGAAAGTGTTCTCCTTTCCATGTATCAAAATTGTTATCATATGCTGATAGGAAAATGGACGAGACTATATAAGACTCAAAGCTTGATCCTCACCATCAATCTTAACTTTAATACCCTCTAGTTATGAGATGATTTTATTAAGAGCACTTAAATAATCTGAAATAGATGTACTTTCATTCATATACATTGTTTAAAATTGTTATTTCAGATATTCCTTCCACTAAAACGCTCTTTATCTGATACGACTTCGCTAGTTTTTCCCAAAGAACTTTTGTCGTAGATATTTCTTGCATAGTTGCCAAAATATTTTTGGCTAAACAAAGACACCTTGTACTTGCAGCTTTCGAATCCAAATCCTCTCAATCTTCATCGTTTATACTAGATTTCATTGTTTTGCCAGTATTGTTGGAAGCAAATATTGGTTTTCCTCCCAAAGTCTTATGTAGTCCATATTGAAATAATGCATCTTTGACTTGTACTTGACATGAGCCAAAATTAATTTTTCCATTAAATTTCTCCACCTCAAGCTTAATATTTTTAGATGATTTAACATTAGATATTTTTACTAAAAGAATCAAGAGTTTTGATACCAGTTATAGGAAACTTTTGGGTAAATTTAGACACTTTTCAATGAAGTCATTGTTCACATAAATAGTAGTTCGTATACATGAACAATACCATGTAGATAAATAGTAACATATGCACCAAATATTTAAGAATTTGGACTTATTCAAATTTATCTTTAGGGTCTACCTTTGCAGAAATATCAAAGACAAATGAGAATTATCACAATAAAACAACAAATGAGTTTTACATTGAAGACTCTAATACCGGAGAAAAAACCACGAGCTCTTAAAAGGAAAATTTTATTATATAATAAATTTGTACAATTACACAACTTTTTTTTTCAAAATTTAAAGTTTCAAATTGACCCCATTGACAATATAATTCAAAAATATTCTTATATAAGTATTTTGACTTCAATTATTTTATCCACAAAAATAAAAGAGATTTAGAACAAAATATTTCAAACACCTAATATTTCTCTGAGATTTTCTAAAATGAAATTTTACTTACTTGCCTAAAATAGGTGAAGAGGGGCTTGCTATTTATAGGCAAGCCCCCTTTATTTTTTCCTTGAATTAGGTGCCATTTAGTTAAAGACGGTAGGCACTGAGACATTGAAAATTTAATTCTCGATTTAATTTTCTTCTTATTCATCAAAGTTGTGTAGCACTCACTTTTTATTTCTTTTAAATTTTGTGTAGACCTCCACAATAAAAAATCAAGATAATATGAGAGTGTCAATCATATCGTAAACCATTCTGAGCTAATATAAAAAATTTAGTTTGAATACGTATATTTTTATTAATAATTTATTACAAAATAGTTAAAGTGTAATTTACTATTAAAGACAATTTAACTTAAGTATATAAAATAGTATTTAATCCCAAGCATTTACTCACAATATTTTTATAACTATTGATTGACTTATGGAGAAAAAAATAAATCTTTGGAAAATTTAAATTATGAAAAGCTTATTTTTTGTAAAAGTTATTTAAAAATAAAAAGTACTTGGGCTTGATGAATATTTTTTTAATATGTATAGAGAATTTAAAATATCGTTAATATTATAATTTTCATTTTCTATCTATGAGCTCCTTACTGTGTCAATCTAACTAATGAAATACAAGCACGAGTCTTTATCTTAGTTAATATTCTTAAAAATCAATATCATAACATAAGACTGGTTCACATACACAAAAACCAAAACTAAAAGTCGGATTGAACCAAATTAAATTCCATTTTTAACTTTTTGTTTAGTTAGTTTTTAATTTTATATAATTGAGACCAGTTGTACTACACCACTTATATATTAAAATTATAGAACAAATTAAATTTTTATCAAGTATGCTCTAAATTCTAAAATCAATTTTTATAACTTGACTTTTCAATAAATCAAATTTACAGCAATTCTCAAACTAAAATAAATCAATTAACATATAAGACTGAACCAAACCAATTTGTTTAATATTTCGTTTAGATTATAGGTCATAAAGGAATTTTGAAAGAACTATGTGATCTGGAAATAGTATCCGAAATCTAACGGGTCTTTCGTTCTTCTTCTTTTCAATCTTTTCTACCATGTAATTATTTGAAGATTAACAAAGAGATTTCTTGCTTTGCTTTATTGCAAATTGAAATGCTTAACGAGGAATTAATCAAGCAAATTGATTACTACTGTAAAAGAGAGGTTGTACGTAGAATTAGGCCTAGAAAGTAATTATGTAAATAAGGGGTTCTGTTCAAAGTCAAATAAGCATCAATAGTATGATAGTAGGTTAGCCTCCAGCTACCAAGACAAGGCTTTGAGCTTCCGCTAGTACACAGATGAGACTTAGGTGAGGATGAAGGATGATACTAACCGAACTGCTTTATTTTGGTCTAATATCTATTTATTTATAAAAGAAAATATCTTCTCAGTTAATTAATGACGTAGAATATTCATATATTTGTGGAAGATGATTAAAAGTCGTCTTAAGAATTAATTAAAGTTAAAATTATACTGATTAAAAAAGTGATTGAAATCAAGATATTGTAATAAAAAAGCGATTGAAATCAAAATATTGCCTAATAATTGAGAATTTCAAAAAATTTTATTTTGAGAATAAAAAAACAAAATGTAGAATGAGAAAATGGAAAAGTGAGAATAAAATATTTTCACCAAGAATAAATTTTTATTAATTTTATCATATATTGATTTTTATTTTTGGAATATTTATTCAACCACAAGGATTGATTAAGTTTCGTTTATAATTTAGGTCTATCTCTATATGCTTTAAATTATTTCCTTAATAAATGTGTGTTATATAGAAGCATATTAAAAGTTAAACACGTAAGTTATTAAAATTGTTAAGAGACAAACCGGATAATAAGATATGCACAAAAAACACACTTTTGGTCACTACAAATATTGAGTATGTAATTCTTTTTTTGTATTGTATCTTAATATTTTTAAATTCTTTCCAAATTGCAAATCACACGCTAGATTAGTTTAGGGGTAGATTAATAGATGCACATAGTTTCTTACACAAAGAAAAGAACATTGGTGGCTTACCATGGTTTGGGCATCTGATTAGAAGTTAAGTGCAAAGTTGATGTCAAATTACAATCTTACAATTGGATGAGGGACCTGTCATAGATTTTGAATAATTAGAATGTAAAAATTAGTAATAAATGTGTGTTATATAGAAGCATATTAAAAGTTAAACACGTAAATTATTAAAATTGTTAAAAGACAAACCAATTAATACGATATGCACAAAAAAAATTTTAATGAACATCAGTGTCAAACCAATTAGTCAATGAAGGAGAACGAAAAGAAAAATGCTCTATCATTGTACTTAGAACCATAAATGTTATTAAGTAATTGTGGTTGATGTGCAAACTTATGGACTCGCTAATATTAACACATTATTTATCATGAGATTTAGTGGCATGCCATAAGGATGTTCATATCCTTTTCAAAGGACTTCTTCTTCGATGGAGACAACATTATTAGTATTGTCAATATTTTTATGTACTGATTTAGAGCTACTAACTGAACCCGCTGCACTTTTTTCTTCACATGCTCAGGTTAGCCACACGCCCAGCAAACTAGTTTTTTCTTTATGGAGTTCTTTTTCTTTCAATTTTCAGCCAACACTACTGTTGAGTTTTCAAGTAAAACATTATATCCCCTCTTAGCCTCTTTTCCTTAAAAAAAGTTTATTTGATAACATATAAAAGTGTTATCTTCTCCTTTCTATGTATCAAAAGTGATATCATATGCTTATAGGAAACTGGACGAGACCATATGAGACCCAAAGCTTGATTCTCACCATCAATCTTAACTTTGACACCCTCTAGTTCTGAGACAATTCTATTAAGAATACTTAAATGATCTGAAATAGATGTACTTTCATTAATATGTAGTTTATAAAATTGCTCTTTCAGATATACCTTCTATTGAGATGCTCTTTTTCTACTATGACTCCTCTAGTTTTTCTGAAGGAACTTTTGTCATAGATATTCCATGCATAATTGCCAAAATATTTTTGGCTAAACAAGGACATATTATACTTGCAGCTCTCAAATTCAAATCCTCTCAATCTTCATCATTCATACTAGATTTCATTGTTTTGCTAGTATCACTCAAAGCAAAGATTGGTTTTCCTCCCAAAGTCTTACCAAGTCCAAATTGAAATAATGCATCCTTGACTTGTACTTGACACAAGCCAAACTTAATTTTTTTCATTAAATTTTTCCACCTCAAAATTAATATTATTTGATGATTTAGCACTAGAAATTTTTACTGCAAGAACCAGAAGTTTTGATACCAATTATAAGAAAATTTTGAGTAAATTTAGGCACTGTTCACATAAACAGTTGTTTGTATGCATGAACAATTGCATATAGATAAATAGTAATATATGCGCCAAATACGTTAGAATTTGGACTTATTCAGATTTATCTTCAGAATGTACTTTTGCAGAAATATCAAAGACAAATGAGAATTATTACAATCATACAATACAAGAATTTTATGTAGAAGATTCTAATATTGAAGAAAAAACCACTAGCTCTTAAAAAGAAAATTTTACTATATAATGAATTTGTAAATTACACAGTTCTTTCTCTCAAAACCCAAAATTTTAGATATACCCACACATAATACTACCCAAAAAAAATTCTCATATAAGTATTTTCACTTCAATTGTTCTACCCATAAGAATAAAAGAGATTTAGAACATAATATTTAAAACGCCTAATATTTCTCTGAGACTCTTTAAAATGGAATTTTACTTACAATTGTGAGGTGGAGAGGGGCTTGCTATTTATAGGCAGCCCCCTTTATTTTTCTTCTTGAATTATGTGCCATCTAGTTAAAGATTGTAGGCATCGAAACCTTGGGAATTTAGTTCTCATTATAATTTTAGTCTTAATATTCATCAAAGTTGTGTAGCCCTCATTTTTATTTTCTTTAATTTTTTGTGGGTTCTACTACTAAATATAGTAGACCTCCATAACAAAAATCAAGATAACATGAGAGTGTCAATCATGTTGTAAACCATTCGAGTTACTCTAAAATTTTACTTTAAATACTTATATTTTTATTAAAAATTTATTACAAAAATAGTCAAAGTGTAATTTACTATTAAGGACAATTTAACTTAAGCATATAGAATAGTATTTAATCCAAACATTTTCTCACACTATTTTTATGACTATTAATTGACTTATGGAGAAAAAAATAAATGTTTGGAAATTTTAAATTATGAAAAGCTTATTTTTGAAAATTTTTTTAAGAATAAAAAGTATTTCGGCTTGATGAATAATTTTTTTAATGTGTATATAGAATTTAAAATATCATTAATAGTACGGTTTTTTTCTTTTTCTATCTATAAGCCCCTCACCATGTCAATCTAACTAATGAAACACAAGCATGAGTCTTTTATTTTAGTTAATCTTCTTAAAAATCAATATCATAACTTAAGACTGGTTCACATACACAAAAACCAAAACTAAAAGTTGAACCAAACCAAATTAAATTCTGTTTTTTAACTTTTTATTTAGCTGTTTTTTAATTTTATATAATTTGGACCGATTATCCTACACCACTTATATATTAAAATTATAGAACAAATTGATTTTTTTCATGTATGCTCCAAAATCTAAAATTAATTTTTATAACTTGACTTTTTAATAAATCAAATTTACAACAATTCTCAAACTAAAATAAATCAATTAAAATATAAAATTGAACCAAACTAATTTGTTTAATATTTCCTTTAGATTATAGGTCCTAAAGGAATTTTGATAGAAATATGTGATCTGGAAATAGTATCCGAAATCTGACGGGTCTTTCGTTCTTCTTCTTTTCAATCTTTTCTACCAAGTAAATATTTGAAGATCAAAAAAGAGATTTCTTGCTTTGCTTTATTGCAAATTGAAATGCTTAATGAGGAATTAATCAACTAAAGTGGTTACTACTGTAGAAGAGATGCTGTACATAGAATTAGACCTAGAAAGTAGTTGTGTAAATAAGGGATTCTGTTCAAAGTCAAATAAGCATCAATAATATGATGGTAGGTTAGCCTCCAGCTATCAAGACCAGGCTTTGAGCTTCCGCTGGTACATGTGGTGAGAGTTAGGAGAGGAGAATACTAATCGAACTGCCAATAAAGGGTTTTGCTCAAAGTGTTACTCATCTACAGTAAAGGAGTATATATTTGGGTAAAAAATGGAGTACCTAAAATAATGTTTTGGCTAAGATTTTTGACTAAAATAAAATTATTCTTAAAATAATAATTATTATTACAAATTTTTGCATTTGATAATTTATACCTAACGTTAAGACTTGAACCATTTGCACCATGTAATTTTTCACTAGTTTTTTCATAAAATTGTGTTGGTATTATTTCTTCTCTAATACAATTTTCCCAAGCCATCAATAAAATATTTTCATTTTCAAAACTATTTGTTCTTATTTATTCATACAATTTCTAATTGAATATTCCAACCTTTTGAACGTGTAATCTCAAATTTATTTTCCAAAATTAATCCTTATTTCAAATCATCAACAATTTTCTAACTTATTCTTTTCAAATTAATTCACAATTATTTTACTCATCAACTCTAGTCCCGATCTCTTTTTGGGTTACTCATCAAGAATAAATTTTTATTAATTTTATCATATATTGATTTTATTTTTGGAATATTTATTCAACCACAAGGATGGATTAAGTTTCGTGTATAATTTAGGTCTTTCTCTATATATTTCCTCAATAAATGTGTGTTATATAGAAGCATATTAAAAGTTAAACACGTAAGTTATTAAAGTTGTTAAGTGACAAACCGGACAGTAAGATATGCACAAAAAACTTTTAATGAACATCACTGTCAAACCAACTAGTCAATGAAGTAGAAAGAAAAGAAAAACGCTCTATCATTGTACTTAGACCCATAAATGTTATTACATAATTGTGGTTCATGTCTTCTTGCATAACATAGATGCATCAATATTGTGCATCTTCTGAGAAGAGGTCGGAGGAAAAAAAAAAAAAAGCTAAATCAGTTTAAGTTAATTAAGCAATATTGCTCATTAGTTGATCCAATATGTCAGAAGAATCTGTACTGCCTCATTCAACAATTGATCCTTACAAAATCCTTCAGATTCTTCCCAATGCCGACGGAACGCTCACCCGCGACTACAGCAATTATCCAAGCGCTGTTGCCACACCAGATCCAGGTGACCACACACCATTTGTTCTATCCAAAGATGTTCCTGTCAACCAATTAAACAATACTTGGGTGCGTATGTTCCTACCCCGTCAAGCACTTGATTCTTCCTTTACCACCAAGCTTCCGCTCATAGTTCATTTCCATGGTGGAGGATTTATTATTTTAAGAGCAGCTACAAAAATATTTCATGATTTTTGCTCAAATATTGCAGCCGAACTTCCTGCTGTGGTTGTTTCACTTAACTATAGGCTTGCCCCTGAACATCGTCTTCCTGCTGCTTACAACGATGCTATGGAAGTTCTGCACTGGATCAAGACAACACAAGATGAGTGGGTACAGAAATATGTAGACTTTTCTTGCTGTTTCCTAATGGGAGATAGCGCAGGTGGCAGCATAGCTTACCATAGAGGGTTACAAGCAGCTGCAGAGGTCGATAATCTGTTGCCGTTAAAGATTAAAGGGCTTATATTGAATGCACCATATTTTGGTGGGGACAAGAGGACTGAATCAGAGTTGAGGCCAGAAAATAATCCGTCATCTCTCTTGTGCGTTAATGATTTGATGTGGGAATTATCACTACCGATTGGGGCTGACCGTGACCATGAGTATTGCAATCCAACAGTCGGTGGTGGGTCAAAGCTCTTAGACCAATTCAAATTGCTAGGATGGAAGATATTAGTGACTGGGGGTAAAGAGGATCTATTAATTGACCGTCAAATTGAGTTGTCGAAATTGATTGAACAAAAGGGTATAAAAGTGGTTCGTCGTTTTGATGTAGGAGGCCACGGTTCTCCAAAAGATCCTGCCAAATTGTTCAAAGCTGTTCAAGCTGACATAAAAAGTTTCTTTCTGTCTTTGGAAGTGGCTGCAGAAGGAGCGTAAGGTTGTCGTATGCCTTCAGCAACTTGCTTTCAATTTTATGATTAATACATGATTGCTTCGGCAATTTAATTGTATGATGAATTCTATTGATATATATTATGGAACGTTTATATCTCAAATTCCTGAGCAATTTTTTTCTTTTCTTTCCTCAAATTTCGTGGTCAATATTTATCTCAAATTCTTGGGCACTTCTCTTAAATTTCCTGAAGATTATGTTCCTGTACGTCAAATTCCCGATTGCTTATTACGCAGGTCCAAGGGTGTTGTATAGCAGATTATCTTGCACACAATATTTATTATTATTATTTTTTAAAATCAACACGACATAAACGGTGTCAAAAAGTCCAAATCTCATGTTTGTGACAACAATCGAAGTGGTCGATTTTAATTGGACCGCGTACGCATCCGTCATCCAAAAGGCCGAAGGGCAAAACACGGCGTTGCATGTGGGTACCATGTTGAAACCTAAGCTTAGATAAGTTCCACAAATTTTCTCCCCTTCTCTTTCGAATCCGAACGTAAGAAAAGATTTGATTTATAATATAATAATAATTTTCAAAATTGACAAAGGAGCATGATGTGATAACATTGCAACGACAGTGACTGTTAGATGCCAATGCCAATGGGCATTCACAGTGAATTGATTAGAATCCTAGTTTAAAATCAATGGGACAATATTTATTATATATTTATATAATAAATATTAATTATCATGTATAATTATTAATTATTGCATATAAATGAAATAGTTAACAGAAATAAAATGTTTTATCATTCTTTAGATTAAAATTATAATTAGGTATTCTAACAGTATTTCTAAATCCTAGTTGACATAAGTTCACCAGTTCAAAAATCCAGAAATACAAGAGAAAATAGAAGAAAATGCAAAGAAGCTTATTGTGCCATGAAGTGAGTGAATTTCTCCTTTATGTGATTTTTTTCATCATATAATGACGGTAGGATAATTAACTATTGGTGTTTTATAATTGTTGGAAATCGAAAAATTAAAATTATAGATCTGAAGTTTTAGGATATCAAAAATTAAAATTAAAATTGACGATTAACAATTTTTTAAACCATGATGATAATGATATTATTTTATAGAGCGTTCAATAAAAATTTTAATGATACTTATAAATTTTTTTTTCTAAATCCAAATACTCTTTCCAAAAATATGAATTCAATAATTTCATAAAAAAATTCATCCTAAAATACATTTTAAATATTGTCATTATACTATAAGCTTTATAAATCACATATTCACTTCGTTTCATATTAAAAAACAAAAAAAATTATATGTTAACTTCAATCCATCACCATTGTTGAAAAGGAAAGATTTTGGGAGAGGAAAGCAATTGTAAAAGAAGAAAGTTAATAAAAAAAAAAAGTAAAAAAAATATTAAAATGTAAAAAATTTGAAGATGATTAATAAGGACAAAATTATTTCAAAAATATATATTAGGCTAGGTTGATAAATAAGTGATTTTTTGACATGTGTTAATTAGATCCAAATTTGGATTATTTTAAAAAATTTTCATTAATTTTTTATACATATAGTGTGCGCATTAATTATTGGGTAATTATTTGTATTACTGTAGTTGTATTCTGTCTGTCGGTAAAGATTTTAAAGCTAAATTAAATATAATGACATGTGATATCTTTATATGCAAAGCAGTCATCAAACAATATTAACTAAAGAATACGGCATTTATAAAATAAATAAATAATTTCTAAGAATGTATTAATTAATCACTTTATTTCACGAAGCAAAACGATCTAGATCAGCTCGTCCTGAGACCTGCAGTCAAGCAACCTTATTTTCAGTCTATGAATCAATTAATTAACGGCTAGTTAATTAATAGCACTACACTCATGGCAAACACGCAATATAGGAGTATTAATCAAGAATAACAAAATATCAGAACATAGATATTTTTCAAATGATTAAACCATTGCCTTATGTGTTAAATTTATTTAATCATGAGAAAGAGTTCAAAACCAAACATTATGAATTCAACCACTAACAACATATTTTACTATTCACAAGTAGTTAAATTCAATACAATAAAACAATATAGAGAGAAGAGAGAAAAACTATGTATTCGAGAGCTTTTCTTCACAAACTCTTCCTTGCTTGCTTCACAATCTTTTTACAATCCCCTCTCTCTCTCTAGCTTTCTCTCTATCTCTCCTCTTTTCTTTTCTTCTAAGCTATTCTCTTTCTAAAAGTGGCTTTCATCTCCCCCAAACACCTCAAACTTATAACCCTAGTTTTACCCAAATCAAGTCATCCAAAAATCATCTGAGGTAACTTAGATTTAGCTCAAAAAGACATGCAAATCGAGTCTAGTGAGCACAGTGGGGGCGCGAAGAGAACAGCAGGGATGGCATGGCTACGCTATCCATTCTGCCCATGGGTAGAACACATGGTGCCACCACGCCCAACCTTGGCGCAGTTGTGCCACACAAAGCCTTTCCCAAGTTTTAAAACTATGACGTTTTGGTCCCTATGGCTTTGCACCTTAGTCCTCAAGTAGCTTGCATTTTGTCCCCAACTCCTTCTCTAGACTTCTTCTTCGCTTCTTTTTCTAGCCATTTAATCCCTTTTTCAGTCACAAATCCTTTTGCACGATTAGGTCTATCATTCCTGTACATTGTATTTAAGAGTGAGAAATCAAACAAACAATTTAAGTTTAAAAGTGAGTAATAAGCGCATATTTTACGGATTTATCAAATTTATTTTTTGATTCAATTGAAATCAAAATCATAAAATTGAATAAGTAATTTTCATTCAATTGAAATTAAAATCATAAAAAGTGAATAAGTCAATTGAATGAATTTGAAATCAAAGTTATGTATTTGAATAAGTCAAATGACTTAATTGAAATCCAAATGATTAAAATTCAATAAGTCAATTGAATAAATCAAATTCAAAATCATGTAATTGAATAAGTCAATTGATTTAATTCAAATAAAAATTACTAACGCAATTTGTGAAGTGAAATCAAAATTACTAACCCAATTTATGAAATGTAATTAAATTCTGTAAGTGTTGATTCAATTCAATTAAAATCAAAATAATTAAGTTCAATGCGTGAATTGATTCAATTGAGTGCCCATTTTATGGTGTTGACATAGTTGATCTAATTTTGTACTTTCAAGTTCCCTTATTATGAGGATGGTTATATACAATTAAGTATCCACAAAGCTTTTGATGCTCCGTATATCCATACTACAACCGTAGTTTTCTTGATTTCTATTTTTATTAATATGCGTCTTACATTTTAAAATTACAAAAAAAAAACATTAAAGATAGATGATCCAATTTTTTATCTATTCATATGTGCCATGCTTTTACAAATAACTAACTCTTGATAATCATATATCTGTAAACAAATCATGTGAATACATCTTTACAATTAAAATAAAAAAGAAAACAATTATGGATCTTTTGGAGAGATGTCATAGTTTATTTCATATGCACAAATCAAATGGTAAGACTTACAAACGTAAAATTCAAAAAATATAAAAAAAATAAAGACTTGTTGAATTACAGAATTGCGTACTTGAGTTGACGTTAATAAAAAACTCCATTATTGTATTGTAGAGATATTAGATTTGGAATTCATAACCATAAATGTTATTAATTAATTGTGGTTAATGTCTACTTGCATTGACCCATGAACATCAACGTATTACTATTGTTCGTCTTCCGAGAAAAGCTTGAAGGAAAGAAAACAAAAGCTAATTCACTTTAAGCTAATTAAACAATATTGTTCATCAGTTGATTCAATATGTCAGAAGAATCTTTCTCATCCCATTCAATAATTGATCCCTACAAATTCCTTCAAATTGTTCTCAAACCTGATGGAACGCACACTCGCTACTACAGCAATTATCCAAGCATTATTGCCACACCAGAACCTTGTGACCAATTTAGAAATATGATATTGTAAGAAAAACTGTGTGGGCTTCAATTTAGAAATATGATATTGTAATAGACTGTGCGGGCAACGAATATGTTTACTCATAAAAAAGAATTTATTTTTGACTCAATTCCATATCCCAAGTTTAATTATAATAAAATATATATATTTAATTAACATTAAAATTGTAAATAAAAAAAGGGGTCGTTTTGCTCATACATTTTTCTATAAAAGAAAATATCTCCTCGGTAATAGAATATGTAGAGATATTTTTACCCGTCAATTTAGAAATATAAAATTGTAAGGGAGACTGTGTAGGCGGTGAATGTGTTTGCTCCACCACACTCATAAAATATATATATATATATATATGATTAAAAAAAGAATCAATTACTATAATTTGTCAATTTTGTGAATTTCTTTCATGTAAAAGAAAGTTATCTAAATAGACAAAAATGTTAATAATAATATTAAAGATACAAAATTTCTATACAAATTAATATCACAAAATTATATTCTCATATATATTGTATGCATAATATCACACCTATGACATTAATTAGTATAAATCAGTTTATACATATCTGTATTGATAAAATAAATACAATATATATCATATGGTTGTAGCAAAGTTGTGATAATTCATAAAATATTTTGTTTTATTTATTATTTTTATAAATTTTAGAAAAAAAATATAATTATTTAAATTAAAATATTAACAATAAATATGGACAAATTGATATGTTAAAATACTCCTAAAAATCTCTCTCCTTCCTTTTTTTCTTTTTTAACTTTCTTAATAATAATTTAATTTGTAATCATCGTAAGAAGTTTTAAATAAAATATATATAATATTTTACTTAATGTATATATTTAAAAATTTTAATGTAAGCTATATCTAGACAGATGAATTTGGACTTTTTAACTATAAATGTTGTTAATTAATAGATAAATTATATAGAAAAAAAAATCTATAATTGATATTTTTTTCCACAGGAAAATCAAATAAAAAATTTTACTTTTTCTAAACATAATATTGGTAGATTTTTAACTTCTTAATAATGCTTAATTATATATGACACACATTTTATATAAGGAATTTATTCAATATTTGATTTCTAATAAATTGAATATACTACTACTAAAATAAGACTTGATCTAAAAAATAAGAAAATTAATAAATAAACTTATTTTTAATGATGGGAGAAAAGAAGAATACGAATTTGACAAGGAAAAAAATCAAGAAAATTATAGTTTTCTAATTACGATATTACAATCTTAATACTATAAATTAATAGCAAGTCAAACATTCACAATTAAACGACTTACTTTCTTCCTTACTCATTGAATAATTAATCGATCATGAGCTGCATTCCTGTTCTTGCTTGCTGATGTTGATGGCGATAGATTTAGTTGTTCGAATGTTGTAAGTGTTGTAGATTATGCAGCAACTGAGATGGAAATAAAAAACATGTTTGTATTTTAATCAATTCCATCGACAACTGATTAATTAAACTATCATATATGTTTATTGTTTCCGTCTCCTCTTGCTTCATAATCTATCGCCATCAACATCAGCAGGAACAGGAATGCAGCAGAAAACTTATTCATGATCCATTAATTGGGCGGCAAAAGTTCAGAAATGATATGTGTATAATATTAACGAGGATGATTTGATTAGTTTTATTGAGGCTTAGTTTCATGCTCGATCTTCAGTTTCTTTCGTCAACTATCTTCGGTTTCCTGTTCTGTTCTGTTCATCTCTGCTAGTTACTCCAGCTTCTTTAAAGAGTTTTAAAAAATATGTACGTTGTTATTGAAGGAGAAATTTTGAAAATTAATGTATTTTAAATTGAAACTCTCTCTTAACACTTGTTCTGAAGTTTTTGTAGTGTTATTTGGGTATCATCAAAATATAAAATGAACAAAAATTTTTTGAAGGCTAATTTTACTAGAAATTATTCATTTACGAATTAAAAATGAAGTGTAGCGTTACAAAGAAACAATTTCAAGGTAAAATTTTTTTATAAAAAATTAGGTAAAGGAACAATTTACACATTCTAATTATTATGTATGCAAACTTTTTTGTTTCCTATTTAGTGTTGAGGAAATTAATTCTTTCTTTCGGTGTTTACTAGAGGCAACCCAAAATATTGGCAATGCATTTTGTTCCCCATTTAATGCACCCTTTATTAATGTATTATTTCTATCTAATGAATTGCTATATCATTATTTGTCATAAGTTCCTTAAATGATTCCTAAATTTAGTTTGTATATTTCGTAACTTTGTATATAATTTTCCTACCAATGTCACTAGTGCGTCAAAGTGTTTACTCCTTTTGATTAGTAGAATTC